>CM061066.1:52010403-52545403 GCA_030762895.1 Sophora flavescens | reverse complement strand
GAAAATTGGGACGACCCCTACCTTGTGTAGAGAAGCGCTAAATAGGACTTTTTCATGTACGAGGCTACGAGCATGCATAAATCATGTCTCTCCTCCACCTTGTGGTGTGGGGTCTGATTCTGTTATGCTACCATTTTCTCCTCTTAAATGATACCACAGAAACTCCCTATTTCGATGTGAAAAAGTCCATAATAGCAGTGTGTGAAACCAATTAAAATTTTAAACTATTTTTATGTTTGGAACATGAGTAATGCTAACTATATAATCTTTATTACATTCTTTTCTACATATATTTTTTTATTGGATGAATTTTATGCAAAACTCATTGAATAATGAATTAATTTAAAAATCAAATTGTGTTTGAAACTCGTTGAAGTGATAATGGCTTTTTTTATTTTATATTTTTTTTCCTTATTAGTGGTTGTTAGAGGTAATAATAATGGGTAAAATATTCTATTTATTTCAAATCAAATCAGATGCTAACAAATCCATTTAATTTTTTTGGTAGATAATAATTTATGGTGAGGGGATGATGCCCCAATCCAAGATAAGAAAAACTTTCGGGTTTTATAAACACTACGAGCATGCATCAATCATTCTCTCCTCCACCTGTGGTGTGGGCTCGAAGTAGACCAGTCCCTTGAGGTTAAATCTATTTAGATTTTATAAAGTTTCTGAATTAAAAGTAATGAAATCCATGGGATTTAAAAAATTAAATAATTTCCTATTTACAAGTCTTTTCTTTTTTTCAACATTGCAAACTAACTAAATGGAAAATTAATTTGGACCAGTAGACATAACCCTAAATTTTCATTTTCATCAAGATACATACACTATCATACGGGATTGGCAGAAATGGGTCTCTGATACCCCCCTCTCCTTAATTTTCAGCTTAAACTGAGGATAGCGTGGTGCTAGCACGTACTCGAGGTGGACCACTTGATCATATTTTCATGCCTTGATATATTAGTTGCAGAAAAATCATTCATAGACAGAATTTTGTTAATGCAGTAAATTTAACATTATCATGTAATTAAAAACAGGGGATTCAAATGTTCTGTTCAACACGTTACCTCTTTTATTTTATCGCTCTCAGATTATTATTTTTTTTGATCAAGCGGAAAGAAACAAAAACAAGAAAGAAACTACTGCCTAAGGTGGCAAGTTCCTAGAGCATCTACCAGCAAAGTGGTAGATTTTTTTTTTTTTTTTGGGGGGGGGGGGGGGGGGCGCGGCATGGGATGGAATTCTAGAAGTCGAAATCGAAAGTGATGAAGATGTGAAAATACATCTCCCAAACAATAACAAGCTAGGAGGAAAAAATCACATGGCACCGCCATTCTAATATATTGGCTAGGGATGGAGAAAATCCAGAACAAAATAATAAAACTTGTGTGTAAACGCAATCTCATACTCTATTTCTCAAGGCGATTTAGCTCATGCAGTATGTATGGTGGGTGAGGAACTCAGCAGCCAGAGTGCAAATGTCTTTGAAGTATGAACGAAAGGGAGATAATATGAAATCCCCAGGCAAAGTATATGAACAACTTTTATGCATCAGTGAACCAATCTGACGTGGATACCACATGTAAGAACAATAAGCAACCAATTCTTATATAAAAACCACCAATATAGAAAAAGAGATGACCACAATATTTAGCAGCCAAATTACAAATGAATTATGTTTTAAATTGAAACAAAAATAAATGTAATAAAGAATTGAGGTAACTTGTTGGACTTATTTAATGAACTTTTTATGAGTTACATCATTGAAGAGTAGAGTTGCTCAAAGTAGCATAAAGTAAAAAGTGGTGAGGTGACATGATGATGATCATAAAAAGTGAAGTTAAGCAACTCCAATAAAATTGCACCATAAAAAATTCTCTAAATACCTTGTTTTTTACTCATCATTTTATGATTAAAAAATGGTATAACTAAGGCTTACAATCATGATAAGGAAGAGATTCTTACAAAGAACCTGCAGGCATCTTTTAAATTCTAGCATGATAGATAATGACAAAATAATTAAGTGTAAGAGTTTCAAGTTCCAAGTAAGGATGATACTAGACACTAGTAACTTATACACTGTTGGCTACCAAAAAGATGGTCCACGCAGTTGAAACAAGGTAATGTTGAGTGAGCCAATTCAAGACTGATAAAAGTTCTGCGCATGACCTGTATGCAGTAGCAAGTGCTGAGAGTTGAACAGGATGAGGTGGTATACATAACCTTGTACAGTAACTATTTCATTTTCTTCTCTTTCCCAGCTTGAGGCTTTTGGTACATCACTATCTGACTCAAGATGGTAAAATTTGTTGCGATACCAATTACGGAGCCCATCAGAACTTCAAAAGAATGAAGGAAAGAGTTACAAATATATAAAACAGTTAACTTGAAGAGATTAATGCATTATAGGCAACAATGCTATAAAGTCACAAAAAAGGTCGATGAAACATTGAAATGGAAATAACTTTATAAGTTACCAAGTTAAGCAGATTGAAGACATGATTAAAAAAAATCAGTTAACTAACTAATGAGGTAAGGACAGACACAAATCCCAAAAACTTGATTCGCCACAGCACAATAAAAACTTAGTAGAACATGTTCAACTTCATAGCCAAAAAAATAGAAACCGAATGAATATATGATTTCTAATAATATCTTATTACACATCTCTACGTGATCTAATGGATAAGAGGTAGACTTCTCCATAGACCCATCCTTAAGAAAATGAATGTTATTTTTGAAGAGAAAAATATACAAATTCCCTAGTACAGGGACCCACCATTTTTGTGTGGAAGGAACCATAAATCTTGCCATGTAATTGTCAGTCTTTCTCTCTCAGAAAATATCAGTTTCATTTTTCTAAGGAAAAAGAGAGGATCCAAATCTAAACACTAAATACAATGTGTTCCACCTTTAGCTACAAACAGTGGTCTGGTTGTTTTCGTCTTCTAATTTACAGAAACAAATTTAAGAACAGGTTCATAGAAGAGAAGCAATTCGCATCTAGTAGAATTGGAGGAAAGGTGAATGATATGGAAGCAAAGTTGTCAAGCCAACACCAGGGTAGATGGCTATTCAGTTTATGAAAGCAATACCAGCGATTGAGAATCAAAGATGAAGTAATAGGGGAAGATAACTATTCAGATCTATATGTCAGTGCATGTTTGACTAAAAACCATAGAAAGATGAAGTAGCTTGCTAAATTAGCGGTGAGCCTGCCCTCTTCACAATTCTGCAAGGACAGAAGCAGAAAATTTGAAGAGGAATGTTTAAAGTAAATAATGAGATTGCAGTTAACGATTTCTGCTGATTACAACATTGTTGCTTTAAAAACAAAATGTTTCAACATGTTTTTTTGAAAGGCAAATTACAATATCTTCTATTCTTATCAATTTGGTCTCTTATCTTGCAAATCGCCATTTAATGCAGTCCTCTGTCACAGTTCCACCACAAACCCTAATGGAAGTGATGATGTGTTGCTAATTGGGATGATGTGTCAATGATGTGGATATGACATGGTAGCGACATGGCCACCACCGGTTAGTGACACGTCATTATTTCTGTTAGAGGGGTAACAGAATCATAATGGAAGACCACATCGAATGACAATTAGCAAGATAATGGACCGATATGAAAAAAATAAAGATAAGGGGCCAAAAAACTCTTTTACCTGTTTTGAATTATGGGTTTAGGATTACGGAAGAATGAAAGGAGACAAGAAAACAATAACACCAAATATATTATTGTAAGATATAATGTGATACAAAACACTAACATAATACGTATCTATACTAATAGATAGATCAAGTACTAGTAATACTAATACAAGCCCAAGCCCACTAACATAAGACTAATAACCTAATTAATTAAGGAAACAAATCGTGAAAGATATTCTAAATATTCTCCAATAAACTTTCAAAAATATATTCAAATTGCTTATGCTTTCTGTCTCCAAAATTGTGATAGAAATATTCCCAAACATGTTTTAGTTTTTAAAATCAAATAAATGTTCATGGAAACAGGAATTGAACAGGTCCAAACCTTCTAAAAAAAGCACTATTATTGACACCAAAAACTGATTGACTATTCATTGATAATGATGACAATGATGTAAGACATGATGGTAAAAACAAATTAAGAAGCAAAGATACCACTTTTCGGTGCATTTTCTTGGATGCTGGTGAATACTCTAACTGCAACAATATAAACAAAAACATTAGTATGCAAACAAACACAAACTGTAACCCAATTTTATTAAAGTGACACTGGCTTACCCATTGAACCTCCAAAATTCATAAAAGAAGTTAAGAAGCTGAGCTCCCCTGTACTTTTGTTCTGCTCAGACCAAAGTAAGTAACAAGTGAGGAATAAGAATGGTCAAACAAATGTCAACATACTTCATTAACTGAAACTTTTCAGACAATTTTTTTTTTTAATGAATGTAAGGCATAAAACAAAAAATTCAGCATAACAACATCAGCAAAGTTGAGAGCATCCTAGCATTTCGTTACACACAAGAAGCTCCTAGTTTTCTTAAAAATGCAGGTTGAATGGGAACATAGCTCAGAAACCAAATTTCTTTTATGTAATTGGCTTCAAATACATCATCACGCAGCACATGATGAAAGAATTCATTTACACATCACATAAGAGGAAATAAGTAGCCATTCTAACTGCGGAGAACCCAATGTCATTTATGCATGTAAGTACCACAACTAAGTTTATAAGTTTTATGACAACTAGGTATTTATAGCCAACATAGAAGGAATACAAAACAAGCCCTTATGTTTCCACTTACAGAAAAGTTTTGCCATATTTGTGGGATTCTGGCAAAGAGAAAGATTGCATGCTGGGATGCCTGCAAAAGATCATATCAAACATCAGGAAATGTTGAACATATAGAACCTTATAACCAACATAATTTTAAAACATACGCTAAAATGCTCGACATCCATGAATGGACGGAGGGGAGTAGTACAAAAGATTTAAATGGAGAAATATTTCAACAACATAAGTAAATAAATGTTGAACATGAAGTTGTTACTCACATACAGAGCCTCAAAGAGAAGAGGATCAATTTGACCAGCTAAGATAGTGGGAGCTACAGCACAATATCTGAGAACCAATATATCAAGGAAAATGGTCAGGCATATTCAATTGTATTGCAGAATGCAAGAATAAAAACCCAGTGCTTCAGCAAGCAAGTAGGATACAGTAATGCCCGGATCCACGTTGTGGTACGCAAAGGTCGAGAATAGTAGTAGATTGTGGCAACCAAAATTATAGCTGTATCAGAAATAAAGAGGAGGAAGAATGTTAGATTACTTCAAGAAAATAAAAGCACAAGATAGTTATTTCTATCAAAAGATTGAGTTGTCCAAAGGTAGAATGATAAGATATCCTCCATCAGAAAAGTAATCAACTGTAGTTATTTTACTTTTAACTGTGATAAATCATATCACTGTTAACTGCATACCTAGAACTTACTACGATTTCTGAGCTTCATGAAGGGGGAAAATATTTTTAACTAATGGATTTTCTCCTTGGTACGACAATCATGCATGACTCAATCAATGTAACAACAACAAATGTCTTTTTCCGCAAGGTTGGGACAGCTACATGAACCAAACAATGCCATTGCATTCTACACAAACCAAATTTTTGGAAAGCCCAATTAGATCAAGATATTTCTTAATGGTTTCTCCTAGTATTTTCTTTGGTCTTCCTCTACCTCTGTTTGTTGAACACTTGAACTATCCTCCATGTGATCAACTCTTCTTACCAAGGCCTCTATAGTCTTCTCCTCAATTGACCAAACCATCTTCGATAAGACTCTGTCATCTTTTCCTTAATGGTTGCTACTCCCACTTTCTCTCTAATACATCCATTCCCATCTTAACTTCTAGCCCACCCACTCAATCAATGTAACATCACAATGAAAACATGCCAGACCATCTTTGTTTTGGTTACAGATTTTATTTCTTTGTTCCTTTATCAACTAATTCTTCAGTTATATTACACCAAATTAGGGAGAGTGAATATGTTTTAAATTGAAGAGTAAAGCACTATTAAAGGTATGGACCATGTTTATACAATCAGGGTATTTGTAAGTTTCTTTTTGATCTACCAACTTCTATTTCATTACAAAGCCAAGGTACAAGGATGATCAACAACAACAACTATGCCTTATCCCACTAGGTGGGGTCGGCTACATGGATTAGACGACGCCATGGAGTAAATGATCAAATTAGTCCCAGAAAGATACAACGCAGGACATATTAGTCCTTGAGTAACGGAAAGTACTTCCTAGGTTCCTGAATGTGCATTCTATCATTCAAATGAGTCCGTGTAAAGATAATCCTATTCACATGGACTAATTACCGTCAGACTAATTTGACTATTTATTCTTTAATATAAATCTGGTTTAATTAATATGTATGTCCCTTGATAATTTGGGAATTTCCAATATGTCTCTATATTTTAAATTTTGTAATTAGGTCTCTGAACACATAAATAATTTGAAATTTGATCCCTCATACACTTTCATTAGGTTTTCGTTAGGGTTCAAAAATGTATAGAGACCTATTCGAATGTTTTCAAAAAGTTCAAGGAACCACAAATGATGAGTAAATAGATCACTTAACCGAACCTAACAGGAAATGTACGAGGGACCTAATTATTAGTTTTCTCTTTGTGTTCACGGAGTCAATTATAAACTTTTAAAGTACAGTAACATATTTGAAAATTCTCAAATATAGCTCAGTTACCCTAATATTAATTTAACCTATAAAATTCAGGTTCAATGAAAGAATGATGAAAAATATATAGAGAATCTGTTAGTGCACCTTGGATCAAAAGAAATAATAATTCCCCATAAGCTGAAAAGGGAAGCCCTTTGTGAAGACAGTAAGCCAGCGCTATGGTATAACCAACAACTTCAAGCTCAAAGGATATCATGCTAAGGCCTCTCACACTTTGATGCTTCAGAATTTTCAAAATCTGCACTTCATAAAATCAACACCAACATTTTTTTAATTAAATAAACATTTTTATTTATGATTTGGAATAATAATTAGAGAATTATAATGTGAAAGAAAGAGAGAAGTGAGGGGTGGATGCCTGGGGGAGTTTGACGGTGGTGGAAGCGGCGACGATGGCATAGCCGAGGAGTTTGGAAATGAGAGGCAGCAAACACTCTTTGTCGGGGAAGTTACCGTGGCGGAGAGATCCAACGGCGCAGCTCAAATCAATCCCTAGATACTCCATCTTCGCCTCTTGCTATTCGATTTCGCTGCCGCTTTTCTGATCTCAAATCCAATTCTTTCACCAACTTCTTCTTTTGCTATCAATAAATTCAGATTAGGATTTAAGATTGTTATTTTTCCGGTACCCGGGTGGGTATCACATTAACAAGCGTAAAGCGACGAAATCAATTTTTTCGTTTATTTCTTTTTCCTTTTGTTTTTGTTACGCTTAATCGTAATTTTGATACTATTGTTGTGTGTTAGATTTTGGTCCCCATTTTTTCTTCTTCTTTAAGATATTAAGTTTTCCAAATTTTTTTATAGTTGAGTAGTTGACTGTCCATTAATTTTTCAACCATCAATTAAAAAAAACCACTATATTAAAGCGTGCAGAATATCTGGTTGAACTTTTGCCATAAAAGACCAAATGGTAAAACCAAAAGAATATTTCATAGAAAAGAAACCAAATCGATAAATGATAGAAAAGAATCATTAAATAACGTTGAAGGCTTGAAGCAGAGAGACAAATGAAAGAAAAATTCAATCAAAAGTTCTATGTGCTCAAAATAATGGCTCTCATTAATCATTGGAAAACTTGGCGGGCATTAAATAGAGATACCAAATTTACAACTTTTAAAAAATAGAGGAACTAAATGACCTAAAAAAATCATAGAGATTACATTCGATCAATAACAGGAAACCAAAAATGTAATTAATTATTTTTCTTAATTCTAAAGCCCAATTTTGGACTCCCATAAAAAAATGTAAGGACACTTTTAATCCATACGAAGATTAAAAAAAAATTAACAACTTAATTTCTCATTTTTATAAACACGAAACATGTTAGTCTCTTCGTTTATATCCATCCTTGTATGTTTGTTAAGTCTCTTATGTGACCTATTAAGTTTCTCACATTCTGATGTGGCACAATCAAGGATGGACCTATAGTTACTGGTGTAGGAGGAAATGCCCCCACTTAAATATAAAAAAAAATTCTAAATAAATTATATATATGTATTTTATTGAAATAAATTACTTAAAAGCAACAAAATTTCCATAAAAAACACCGAGTTGTGCTCCCATAACATAAAATTTATGGGTAATTATGATGTATGTTTATATTTTCAAAAATGAGATGTTATAATTTTTACATTGTAAATTTAGATATGAATTTTACCCTCACAACATAAAATTCCTGAATCCGTCTCCGGGCACAATCAACAATTCCACCGAGAAAAAAAATGCAGAAAATACTGCAATATGATGCCATTTTCTGTGTTGCATGCAAGTTAAAGAAACAATTTGTGTGTTGCATGCTAGTTGAAGAAACAAACCCATCATAGTGGTCCCGATTGGTCCTTAAAATTATTATTAGTGACTCAATTTAACTGTGTCTCAAATTAGTCCCTGCATACACAATTAAGCAAGCATCACAGTTAGTTGCTCATGGAGGAGGAATGCCTAAATCGTTATAAATGTTCCTCAATGATATACTCCATTCACGTGGAACTTAACTCTTAACAAAAAAAGATGATAATGTGTGTCAATGGCTGAATTTATGTCATTCTTAAGGGTGGGTGATATTAAATAATCGCTTCCCCCTTACCAATGTAGGTCCCTCTCTCAAACATTAACACTGAATTTGGATGAAGAGAAAATGGATGAAAAGAGGATGAGAGGAGAGAAAATAAAAATAAAGTAGGTTTTCACCCCTTTGGTTCAAGAGGGAAAATGGGAGAGAGGGAAAAATGACGTGGATCCCACACAAAATTTTTCTTCTCCCGAGCAGAAAATGGATTGACGGTGGAGAAACAAAGATGATTTTATTCATTTAACTTTAGTATTTTCAATCGTTACAATTTCCCGAATTCATTATATTCAATAAGTCGAAATCATTGGATCAAAATCAGATCGTTCATATTTTAAATTTGACAAATTGAATTTAAAATATAAATTTGGAATGTAAGTTGTCCAATCTCCATTCAATGATTTCAATCTATAGAACATAGTTAATACAGAGAAAATTCACAGCATGAAATCCATTTTCTACTTTTAGGGCCCTGATTCATGTAGCTGTCAGACCATTTGATTGCCCAGCCTATAGGGTGCATCACCCACTCCTTGCTGATCTAGCTTGGTCCAACGTTTTGACCAGACATTACAAACCTCTGGACCATCTTCTTTTCATTATCATGTTAATTTTTCTTATTCATAGATCTATTAATGCTGAAGAGTAAAATGTTTCCTCCAATGGACCACGGGTGGGTTTCTAACTGAAACTCAAGTCGGGATTACCTTGTCTTGCTGTCCAAGTGCAGTTCTTAAGCTTGTACTAATATAAAGTTAATACCATGAGGTTGTCACTAACAAGAACAAAGATTGCACAAAAGTTTGAGGGAAGGTCCAAGTCATAGTTATCGAGTGCCCGGTGCAGGCACTCGCATCAGGATCTAGATTCCCCACTGTAATGTAAGCACGTATTTATATGTAATGAACAATCTCGATCATTGATTTGAGATGGGACAGCTCATATTACACCACTAAACCAACTTTAAAAAAATACTTACTACTAAGCTGTAACTGCGTTACGCAGCTACAACACAGAATTTGTTTCCCTTGCAACATTTGTCACACGATTTATTATTTTTTATATTATTATTACAAGACTTTGATATGCCTTACTCAATGTGTAATACCACTAATTTAGCATGCGGTAAGTAGTGTCAATGAGATAACTCTGTAACTATATGGTCCAAGTCCATAAATGGAAAAGGAAGGCTAACAACATATTCTCCCTAGTGGGCTCCCCCAATTCAAACAAGTCTTGCTACCATAGTGAATGCAAATATCAAACTCTAACCAATGCACTTATAGGATTTTTGAGTTATAAATTCCCCTCACCAATCACCAAGTAGAAAAGGAAATGTGGCTACAGTCCAGGTCCCACTCTAAAATTACAACCACAACAACTCTCAATATTGGTGGAGGAGCATGATCACCTTACTTGGTGCCTGCAAGCTATATACGAGTGGGTACCATATTGACCTTGTTTACATTTTGCCTATTAAATGTGTTCTATCCTTTCCCCACTCTCTTCACTCTTTGGATGATGGAAAGTGGATTACCCTTGTTTGACTGTCTGTTGCAGCAAACTCTGAGAAGCATATGCTCATCCTCCAACTCTTCTTCAAGTTCTTCTAAGTGGGTGTATGCTGTCTTTTGGAGGATAGTACCACGAAATTTTCCTCCACCAACGTGAGTAATGAACATGGCTAGAATGTGAAAGCCCAAAGGAATGACCTGGATTCCCTGCAGTCACTTATACATTGGAGTCGATGCACCTTTTTTGAACCACGAAAGCATACCTGTTTCATTTAAACCATGATATAAGTGACTGCAGGGAATCTAAATCCCAAAAAGAACTATTTTTTCTTGAATAGAAGCAGCCTATATGTTACAAGAAATTTGACTCAGATGTTTGTAGACTGCTAATTTGCTTTGTTGCAGGTGGGAATTTGGAGGGACTGCTCTTGATCGCTCCAAGGGAAATGAAAGAAACTGGTTAAGTTTCATGGAACTGTGATAATTAAACCTCTCTCATTTTAGTTATAAGTTCTTATGTAAAAAAGCAAAAGCACATTATATACAATTTTACATGAAATTTATGTGTGGCTAGCATTTGGAATAATATGAGGTTTTCTTTGTTAGGATCCTTGTCTGGGAAGATGGGTTCTGTGATATTAATGAATGTGAACAAGGGAGGAGTGGATACTTGAATGACAGGTTTGGAGCTGACATATTCTTCAAAATGTCTCATGAGGTTTACAATTATGGTGAGGGGTGAGATTGACATTGCTCCACCTTTACATTTTCTTATTATTATTATTATTATTATCTTTTCCTATGTTTTGAAAGTGTAGCATTATAAAGTTCACGTGAAGGTAGAGGGAAAAAATAATTCTTATTTGATATCTGTGTTCTGCAGACTACTAGGGAAAGTGGCTGCGGATAATAGTCACAAGTGGGTTTATAGTGACACTCAAAGTGGGTGTGAACCTAGCTACATTGGTTCATGGAATGCTTCAACCGAGCATGTAAGGGAAGTAGTTATTTAAAAGAAGAGTATTGTTATTTTTACAATGAATTTTAACTACTTTTTTGACAACTAAACATTTTATAACACAAAGTACAAGAATATTTTACATTGTTAAAATCAAATGTTGTTTATACAACATTTTTGTTAAAAGAACTGATTGCAAAAAGTTCTTTGCATATTCAGTGCCTCTGTGGGCCTATCCCTTTGTTAATCTAAACACTTGTTTTTTATTTGATTGTACTTTCAATTTTGACAGCAACCAAGGGCATGGGAGTTTCAGTTAAATTCAGGTATTCAGGTTAGTAAATTCATTCACAATAAAAAGCTTCTGAAACATAGAAGAGATAATAGCAAATTTTTTGTCAAGTAGATTTCATTAATTAATATTTTAACACAATCATTATTCATTTTGTTAGACTATTGCTGTCATTGCTGTTAAAGATGGCTTAGTGCAACTGGGTTCATTTAACAAGGTCTTGCTCCTTTTTTTCCCTTTCCAAATATTTATCTCATTGTGTGCAAAATCTCCATTATTCATTATCAATTCACCTGTTCTTTAGATAGCAGAAGACCTCAATCTGGTGATCAACATACAAAGGAAGTTCATCTACCTCCAAAGCATACCATGTGCCATTCAAAGACCATACCTACCAATCCAACATCCAATATGCATTGCCAAACCCAATTTCATGATGATGGAAACCAATGACATAGCTCTATCTGCCTACAATATGAACCAACTCAACATACTACATGAAGAAAGGTCTAACTATTTTCCCATGAGAGCCATCAACTTGGGAAGGAATCCCCCACAGAATGGAACAGCAGGGCCACCTATTTGGCCAGGTCCTCCTTCATTTCCTAACATGTCTTGTAGTCTTGGATCTCTGTTATCAAAGCTCCCCTTTATGGTTCCATCCTATAATCACATTCAAGTTCCTGAAAACAATAGGATCAACAGCATAGGCCAGAGAGTGAAGATTGAGGAGTGTGGATTTCATATTGTTGAAGATGGTGATCAGTGAGGAAAGGCTGAGTCCTAAACCAATCATCTGGATTTGGGTCTTTGAACTCTCTTAGAATGACCGTAATCACTTTTAATTTTAGCAGTTCCTGTAATTTTATTAGCTTGTAATAATAATATATGAAAGAGATATGGTTATATTCTCTCCAGCACTAGGCTACTATTACTATATAGCTATAAGGTTGCATGTTTATGGGTGGCCAACATTCAATCAATCATAGCTATGTATTATTAGTCTATTACCTTCTTTCTGCTCATTAATTAATGCTAAAAAGTTTAGAGAAATGATTCTTGAACATTAAAATAGGGACAACATATGATTTCTCTTGTTTTTTTATATATTTTTCAAATACATGCATACAAAAAGATAAAAATTAAATGAGAAATAGAGATAAACACAATTAGTATTACATAATCCAAAATTTAATGTTCAAATAACAGAATTCAAAAGTCTAAAGATAAATGGAATGCAAATATTATCTATTGCAACTTCATTTGTGCATCATCATTCACCTTTTTTTCTATTGTGTGACAAGACATTGATGTTGCCTTAACATCTTGGGACCAAATTGTAGTATGTGGACTGTGGATGATATTTTTGCCTCTTATGATTTTGAAAAGGCAATAGCTGACAATAATTGGAAATCAAAAAGAAGAAAATAATTCATTTCCAATTCAGAGTCATTACCTTAATAAATGCTTGTTCATTACAACTTTTGTAGTCATTCATTATAGAACCTTTAAGATTACCAAGCTATCATGGCATCAGGTGATAACATTCAACTTACCTGATCTGGATTGCAAGTGGGGTTGGACATGTCAGCAAGCCTATCCCTATAAGGTGTGGTGTTGAAAATGAAATGAAAGAAGAGAGTAACAAGTCTGCATCAAGCTGTTCTTGGAGGCAATTAGTATTTGACTCCTGGTCCCCAAAACCAGAGTGTTTTTTGGACAGCTAGGGGTGTAAGAAATTTCCTTGTATGTACTCTTCTGCAAAAATTCTTATATCTATGAATATACTTATTAGAACAATATGTAGGTTGCTTTAGGAAACAATAACAATAATTGTTCATTAGATAGCTACATAAGTAGAATCATAGTTAATATTAAATTCTTAAATCACCCTAAATGTGGTCTGCTTATATAAAAAAAAAACAAAAAACCCTAAAGGTGGTCTATCCTGTGCTTGCTATAAAATGGTTTTCACATTATGAGGGAAAACATGAGCAAGTCACTTGAGAGCGGATACAAATCCTCCATCTCAAATTCATGTCTCACTTCTTATCTAATGAATAAAAAAGTTATCATGTAATCATCTTTTTTAATTAAAAAACGAAAAATGATGTATATTTATCATATTTTAATTGGATGAGACAAGATTTCACACAGGATTTGCCACCTTTAAGTAAATCAGAAGCATGGATGAATCTATAACAGATCAGGGAGTGTGGCATCACAACAATAAAATGCATCAACTTTAGAAAGTTACCAAAAAAAAAATAAATCAATTTTTCCAATGAGATCACAACAGAGAGTAAATGCATTAATGTTTGAACACGATAGATGATCACTTTGGCCCACATTCTTTTGTTTTATTAGGCTGCATGGGCCATATATTAAATTGGCAGTCTTAACCCGAAAAAATCTCCATAGAATGGTGATATTTTCGTTCTCAATTTCTTGGTTCCATGCTGATTTTGGCCCGGTGTAGCATAATGAGATTGATAACTAACAAAGTAAAACTAAACCGGTTTAATCATCAAATTAAGCAAAACGCACTCATACATAAAAGCACGCTGAATAAGTAAAAAGGGATCGGTGCAGAAAGGATACCATATTTCCATCTCAATTATCTATTCATAGCTGATTCTCAAATTACTCCCGATAGATGATATATAAATTCTACTACAATCCCTCGTTGAAGTTAATGATCTTCCCTAAGCTACATACCTTCCCGTATTCTAACCTTTTATGTAAAGAAAAATATTAACTACTCAGTAATTTCATCAAAAGAATTAAATTCATCAATAAATATAAACAGTCCAGTGTTATTAAAATCGGATCGGACCGATCGGTTTGACCGAAAACCGGACCTATGGCCGGTCCGATTAGCCATGTGAACCGGTGTTGAATATAAACAGTCCAGTGTTATTAAAATTGGATCGGACCGGCCGGTGCTATCGGAAACCGGACCTTTGGCCGGTCCGGTTAGTCATGTGAACTGGTGCGGACGTCATCGACTCGGCTTAGAACCGGGGTGAAACAAAATATTATATATATACATAGTTAAAGTGTAAAATTTATACATTTAATATATACCGATTCATCCAATTCAACCAGTGATCTTGATTTGTATATTTTAATTAGATACTTTTTTATGGTAATGATTTGAAATTTGGAACATGGACACGTTGAATTATGTTATCATATATATGAATATTTTAAAAAAATTTAATATATATCAATTCAAACTGAGTCAACCAGTAACCCCGATTAAACCAGTGACTCATTAACCCAGTTCCCTGACCGAATCGATCATCGGTTCAGTTTTAATAACATTAAAACAGTCAATTATAATTCTTGCTTTCCTTCTTGCCTATAGCATGGCTACTCCCTTTGGCTACATGCCCACATCCACCGACTAAATTTGAAAATATTTAACCCACCTTTTGAAGAACCTCCCTAATAACCAACAAATGACAAATACCATATTTTATTTATTAGGTAAATCCAATTTACTATTCCTTGATGAGTCTCTATGGGGATAAATTTATAAACATATACTCTAAGAACTATATGCAATAACATAAACATACTAGACTAATTATCCAGATACTCAATCTTGTAAGGAAATCGAATTGCATGTGCATAAAGGGATAAGTCCAGCAAATGCTTGATCACATAATCTACGGTAGTTTGGAACTTACAATAATCAAATACGTTCGTTGTTTGAAATTTGAATACAGATACAGAACATAAATATATAACCCTATGTACAAAGGTAATGTCTGACTGAATAGAGCATGTATCTGTTGGTATTACAATGGTGGAGATCGTGCAATATGATGAAAGCAAAAGGAAAAGAGTAATAATCAACTAGTGGTGTAGTCCTTCATCCTCCCTTGTGTTTCATCATATACTCCTTCAGAACGCACACATTATTCACCTAACAGCTTAATTAAGCACTGCTTATCTTGTTCTCACCTCCAACTGCACTGTGGCGGATAGCTGGGGTTCGCTTCAATGCCTTAATTCCAAATGGGTTGTTGATGCCCTATACCACACAGAATTAAGATGAGCAAAACAGAAAACAATTTATAAAAATATTGTGTGAGAAATGAGACTGCAAAATAGTGAGTCATTATCAACAAAAATTTTACACTAGTAACCGGAAAAGGATACTCTTCATTTCTCTGTTTCTATCTCTCCGTTTCTATCCATTTCCAAAAATTTGGGAAGTGTATCACTATATTACTATATCATACACATAAATGTAATCCCTCCATACATTTATTGTCCCAAAACTTTCGAAATGAATATCTCAATTTCTCAATAGGAGAGAATCCCTATACCCCTAGTAGCCTGCATTGCAAGAAACTGAAAGAACAAAAATGTTACTTGTACACCCAGAAGCCAAGCAACATGGTTAATGATGTCTAGATGTATGGATGACTAGATTGGATAAAACTCCTCTAAAATGAACAAAAGTTCAAAGTGAGAAAATAAGAATGTATCCACCCTTGTTTAGTTAAATCATATTGAAATTTTAACCCACTTTACCTAATCAAGGATGGATACATCCTTACTTTCTCACTTTATACTTTTGTTCAATTTTGAAGAGTCTAATCTGACTAGATGGTTAATGTTGACTGATTTATGGTTAATGACATACAAAATTTAGTTAATGTTGTCAAAATCTCACATGTTCAAATATCATTGCTGATAAAAGAAAGATTGTGTGTTTGAATTCCTATCACGAAGGTCCCAGATGGGCGTATGAGAAAAAGCTACTTTCAAGTAGCATCCATTTGGACCTTCCCAACGACAATCCAAACACACAGTAACAGGACTTCGAGTCATACCCTTAGACAAGTCCCAGAATAAACGTTACAGACAGGATAGTCATGTGGGCAGCAACTGTAGTGGTCTTCACAGCAGGTAGCACCCTCAAGAGGACAGCATCCCCACTCAAAGCAAGAGTTTCCATACTCAAAGATACAGCAACAAGTAGTGCTCTCAGCACAACTGTAGTAGTTGTCACAGACAGATGGTGGCTTCACAGGTGTAGGGGGTGATGGTCCAGGGTTAGGGGGGTTTTGGCCAGTCTTAACTGGATAGGATGGCTCAATTGCAATTCCACACTTGCCTGATCTGCTATTGGCCAGGTTACGTTCAAGCCTGACGTAGCCATCTTCTCCCCAGCTAGCACCCCATGAATTCCTCACAATCCAATAATCAAGACCATTTTCTGTACCATACCCAACAACTGCAACACCATGGTCCAATGCTGTTCCACATCTCCCAGTGAATACACCCTGACAAAAATAAGAAAAAGGGGATAAACTAAATAAGAAAGTTCATGCAATAACTGGACTGCAGAAAAACACTAATTTTTGTATAGATCAAAGTCTAAAAAATATGACTTCCAACTTTGTTGGTGTCATAAATAGGCGATATAAAATGAACAAGAAATGATAAGGCTCCTCTAAGATGATTTAGCTTCTAAAGTGAACAAGTAAGGATGAATTTACCGTTAATTTAATAAAGCGCATAGAAATCTCAACTCACTAAATAATCTAAGGTGTAGGTACATTCTTACTTTAGAGAGGGTTTTCCACATGATAGCCAAAGCAAAACCACTTGCCATATACATGAGTTTTATCCAGAATCAACACATAGTATCTCTGATTCTATCAAATGTAAAGGACCTAAAGGTAATGATGAAAATAAAAAGAAAAGAGGGGCAAAGAATAAAAAAATCACAATGTATCGTTAGATATGCTTCTATACATAATACATTGGCAATTTTGAATCTTCAAACTCTACTACTCCTATGCTATAAAAGGCACAAACTTTCTGCCTAGTTCCTAAGTAAAGTTGATTTAGAAACTTACGGATACATATAACTGGAATTCCCTGCCACCTCCTTCAATAGCAACGCTCACGGGCTGACTTGCAACAGCCTTTTGCAAGGCTATCTCATCATATGGATTAACATCTTCATAGTCATCAATTGTAACAACTTTAGCATTTTTCTGCACACAAGGAAAAGAACCAAACAAAACAAAAAATATAAGAATTGGAGTGGTAACTATCTTATAGACTAAAGTAGTATGCATTGTCAGTTTAAACTATTCTACACTGACATTCACTAACATTTTGATATGTGTGCTTTTATTTTAATAACTAAGAGATAGATAGCAATAATGATAATTTGTCAAGATTTTATTGGATGTCCGTGTAAAAATCATTTATACTGCATAGAAGTTAAACTCGACTATCTCTTTTAAAAGCATTTATTTATCAAATAACCAAGATGGAGTGACTAACCCTGTTTTGGTCACATCTTCCATCAACAGCTTGGTAAGGGTAATCCTCTTCAGAGTCAATGCCACCATTGTTGATGATGAACTCGAAGCCGTAGTCCATAAGTCCTCCATTGCATCCTTCGTTATATGTTCTATCACAGTCCACAAGCTCTTGTTCTGATAGTGAAATCAGATCCCCAGTCACAATCTTGTTTATTCCTTCCACTGCAGCTATTACTGAGAATGCCCAACAACTCCCTACATGAAAAAAATAATAATTCATACACTACTACTCTGGTATAATTCATGACTTGCTCATCATAGGATAAAGGAATTATTTGTCACTACTTATTTACATAGCTAAAAAATAAAGCATATTTATTATTCTTTGTTAAGAAAAAACCATCATTTGGTCAGGTAAATAAAGTTATATTAATTATTGATATTTATACTCCCCAGTCCTGAAGAATCTGCCTGAAGTGCAAGAGGGTGAAAGCATCAAAGTGTGAAACCGTTTGAGTATTATCTAGTTGCTATCTTATCTTAATTCGAACATGCCCCTAGAATCCACATGATGTTAGGCTTAAGAGATACACCCAACTGTCATGGGCCACCATGTTGGCCTCGTCCAATTATACATGTTTCCACTTTCCAACCCCACCATTCATGATCAAAACCTAAAGTTAAACGAAGAATACAATTGCAGAATAAAAAAGTATATATTATTTAATAGGTTTAAATTTTTCTTTTGTCTAGAACCTTGATATCCGGAAGAGATATTGAACTCCAACTAATCCGAGTCGAGTCAAATGGATCCATATAGGGAGCAAAATTCTCTCAAAGCCTAATTTTTCTTTTCACAAGTTTAATTTGGAAATAATGTCATTGTAAATTTGTTAAAATCGTCAATCAGTCCCAATCATCCTGACTTTTAAAGTATTTCCGGTAAGTCGAATTTTTTTTTCAAAGATGTTGCAAATTGGTTTATGGTTATACCTTTAAATTGACGGTATATACCAACAAGTTATTTAAATTCAAGCAAAAAAGTTCTTTTTTGTTAAATTATGAAACCCCACAACTAGCAACTTGTTTTGGGCAAGTTCCACAGGCAGCAATCATCATATAAGCCTCACCTTTAGGCTTAACATGGAAATCCAGTTGAATTTTAGTATGGAGAGATTTACTGCCTATTTTTAATTTTCAAAATATTTCACGACATACTGTACCCAAAAAATTCATGTCTTCATCTATTACCAACTGAAACTGAAACAGATTCTTCTAGCAAGAGATACAAACCATAGAATATCCAAAGAGCCAAGAGTTCCAAATCCTTAGATCTCCCATGTTCATAACCAATATGTAAGTTCCGCTATATGCCTTCCCTCAATCTAAACTTATCTCATAAAAAAAAAAATTTATGAATCCGAACCAAGATATTTTGTGTCAAATACAAATTAGGAATCATGAAACCGAATTCTGTAATCGGAGGCAAATCTGACAAAAAAAGGAGTTTGAAAATTAAAACCTTGTCAGTCTCTTTTTCATTAGCACTTAACTTTTAAACCTAAGAAAGAAATTAATTTTACCAGCAACAAAAAACAAATAAAGTAAGAAAATTATTCACTAAAGATATTTTTTTTATTTCTTTTGGAGATATTGTTAGATCACGTGGATGAAACAGCAAAGCAAGACTATCAACACCCAAAACGATGCAGTATTACAGTCCTCACAATAATTGACACCAAATAAAAAAAAATGGTTAATGATTATTTTATATTAAAAAATAAGAGAAATTAAATTTTCTCTTTTTTTAAATAAAGAAAAATAAGAGAGCGTAAGAGAAACGACACATGGTGCTTACCACAGCCTCCTTGATCTTTGACTCCGACAACAGCACCTTCTTTCCTCCAATCAACAGCTTCCGGCAACTTGTCACCGACACGTGGCGCATAACGATTGGACCTGGCTCTCAACTTGGCCTTCCTGCTATTAGGGTTAACCCTGGTTCCAAAGTACTTGGCTCTGTACTCATCGTTGGTCAGATCAGCGAACCGGTTCAACCCGAGCTTGTAACTCCGGTTCTCAGCGTTATGTTCGTCGATGAACCGGAGGTTATCCTTGAAGATCTCGAGCCTCTTCTCCTTCTCCCCTAGAGCGTTGTAAACCTTGCCGTGCTTCACCAGCCACTCCTCGTATAGGGTCGTGACCTCCTCGTCGGTTCTGTGGGTTTTGTCGTACGAGATTATCGACATGTCCAAGGCAGATGAGACTGCCAGGAACATGAAGGTGAGGAGGATCATGGTGAAGGACGATCTAGTCCAACCCATTTTGTTGAGATTTTTGTTTTGAGGAGGATGAGAAAGAGAGAGAAAGGTTTGAATAGTGAAGAAGGTGGGGAATGGATGGAGAAAAGGTGCGATGAACGTGGACCTTATAAAGACAGAAGGGGTAGGGAATTGGGTTTTGGTATTAAAATAATATTATTAATAATAATTCATGTTGATTAGGCAGGAACTAATATCAGGATGGGAGGAGCAAAAAAATAAAATAAGGTTAATGATCCATGCGTTTAAACTAATTTAATTTTGATATACGATATAATATTTTATACAATATACACGATTATTTTTTTTATTTTTTTTTTTGTGAAGAAAATTATATTGAAGTTCAATTAATTTAAGTCGAGTCTCCTAGAGACTTATGTAAAGAGGTAAAAGTGTCGTTTATTTATTTATGTATCACTTTATATATCATTTTTAAGATAATTATAATAAAAGTTAATTTTTTTTAATAATATAATAAATTATGCTTGATTAATAGTTTATTTAAATTTAAAAAAAACAATAGCAAGGACCATGATATAGATTTAATAATTCATCGTGGGGAATATCTTTGATTACGGAAAATTAAATTTATAAAATATGGGGAAGAAGAAAAAGTGTGGGAAGGAGGATGAGTCGTTGGGACGGAGAGAATGAGCTGCGTCTGCGTGAGGAATCAGATGAGTAGAAAGGCCAACTGAGGATCATAAAAAAACCAAAAAAAACAGCAAAAAAAAATAGAAAGAAAGAAAGGCCAACTGAAAAAGAAAATAATTTTTTGAATATTTTTTTATTTGAAGTTTAAATATATATATTACATATATATATATATCTTGATGATATAAATATTAAAAAAAAAAATTGGTGAATGATGATATAAGTATAAATATGTATTTTTCTATAAAAATATAATTATGTATTTTTTCTATTAAAAATATAATTATGTATTCTCATATATTATGTCATAATAAGTTAATAAATAATTAAATATATCCTATATTTATCTGAACTGAGTTAGAGGGGGAGTTGAGTAAGAAAGAGGAAAAGGGTATCCACAGAGATGGGAGTTGGGCCAATTGGGTCACTAGTCTCACGCGCCAAAGTCTTGGATGGAATGGAACTGCAGGATATGGCACGGCCTAATAATGGGAATATGGGAGCAAATTGGTTTGCAAAGTTTTTTCATACAATAGAAAATGAAAATATTGTACCAAAAAAATCATATTAAAATGAGACAAAATAATATTTCATATAATTTACGTAGGTAAAATGTTACAAAATTGAATTTGATGCATTTTTTTTTTACAAAAGAAAAGTTAAGTAATTTTATTAATAATGGAGAACTCAAAACATCTGGTAGCATCATCAAAAATTTGGAGAATGGTAATATATATAGTTACCCCTAATAAAGAATGAGCAACTACATGGACTTTCTTCCTAACAAACCCTACCAAAGAGTTGGTAAGAGCATCTCCAATGGGTAATATTTAAGCAATCTACTTTGGGTTGCTTATCTCTCATAAAGTGAGTCTCACTATACCACATCATATTTAAGCAATCCATCATATTTTTACTCCAATTATACCTATTTAAGCAACCCTTAAGAAACCCACATTTTTATATTTTTTATTTAAAATTAATTTTGTTTTAATTTAAAGTAGCAACTCATCCTTGAAATTTGAAGAAAAATTAATTGTTTATTCATAAGCAACCCATCATTGGGGTTGCTTATTTAAGCAATCATGCCTTATTTTTAAGCAACTCATATTGCCACATAGATCAACTTCAATGGAGAAAATTGGTTTCTTATTTGCCACATAAATTTAAGAACTCCATAAGCAACTCCTATTGGAGATGCTCTAACACAAAATGATAAAAGACTCCGACAATTTGAAATAATAGCCATATAATTAGTTTGCTCCTCTTGAAGGAGACCTGTGACTTCCTCTTTTTTGCACCTGGAGTCTGGAAGAGTAACTATAAAATTTATATTTGAAGAAATATCCTCCTTCATCACGTAAATTGTGACTGAATTCGATGCTTCGAGCTACCTGCAAGAAAGGCTCAATGCACTGCCAATTAACCCTGCTTTATTTGCATAAACTAAAAGTTCAAAAAATTAAAAAGAAAAGATGATAAAACGCGTCTGGCAAATAACACCAAACGAGGTATTTGTGGACATGAATTGCACGCAGGTTACCCAGGTCTACGCAGTTCCAACTTAGGATACTTATAATCCCCGGCAACCCTGGCTGTCGGGGCTTGTCGATAAATTCTTTTTGAAACACCACTGCCTTGACCAGCATCCATGCAAGTCGCATCCTGCCCTTCGTGCACGTGCTCATTCTCTTCCTCCATAACTGTTTTCTTTATTTATTTTTTTTGTCCCCCTCCAATTCTCCCTCATCATAAATGCCCTCCTCCATCACATGATCACCTCCTCTCTCCCTAATAATTCTCTCTTTATTTTTAAGAAAGAGAATATTGGGATTTCTGAAAACAGTAGTAATTGAAACTTTCTCTTTTTGTTTTATATCAGTTATAACTCCTCTACCCAATCCTTTTAAAACCGCATCACCATTAAATGAAGATTTGAAATTTGAATCTCCATGCAGATTCGGTGCCTCCCATCTCGCCATCCCTTGCTCTCTCAGTCACCTCCCCCCATCGTCTCCCTGGTTTCGACGCTGCTCGATGGGCAGCTCCGATCCCCACAAGCTCTTGCCATCATCATCCTCTAGCATGAATACCTTCTAACAGTAATCTTTCACATGCCCCAACATTCCACACAGATAGCAAAAAGACCCCAGTTTTTCATATTTAAACTGAACCTCCTTTGCCTCCCCTCCTGACTTCTTCAATCTCTTCAAAGGCTTTCGCACATCTATCAACACCCTAATCCTCATGTATGACTTAAGAAAATTTGAATTATTTTTTGCATCATACTCTAAGAATTCTCCCATAAAATTTGTAAAGTGTTGACCTAACACTTCTATCATAAACCCTACGGGCACATTGTGCACTTACACCCAGAAAGGAACATTGAAAAACTCCACTTCTTGGGGGATTCACCATCCTGCATCGTTCCTAGTATCCAGAGATGGCCATCAAAAGACCACGAACCCCCTTCAAAACCATTTGAACATCCACCTTATGATAAAACTGAAACAAAAACCTGCCTCCTCTGCTTCCTTCACAGTTGTTACCGCCCTCCCTAGTCGCCAAATCCCAGCAACCTCGTCTTCATCATGTGGACTCTGATGGATCTAGTTGTCGGGAATCTCCCCCTCCCCCCCCAATATCTCACCCCACCCCACCTTACGTTATTTAATTTTTTTAAAACATTAATATTATATATAATACATATTAGTAATATATATAATTTTATTATGGAAGTAATAATATATTATCATATATACTATATATTATAAAAATATATTATATATTGCCTAATACTTACATACATTAATAATATTATATGTTAATATATAATAATCCATATTATAAATGGTATCATAGTAAAATTAATATTATTTTATTTGTGATGTCCATTATCTATTAAACGGGCACAGGACAAAAAGTTGTCATGTGTTGTCTGCATCTTGTCCTACTTGTCCTGTATTGCCCCGTACCTTAATGAGTATCAAACGCACCCTATGGAAAACTTCTCACAAAGAAGAGAAACTTCTCACATAGGAGAGAAAATATCATTACCCTTAATTTCTTATTTCATACTCCCACTAGAATATTTGTTGAAGTGGCAACATTATGATGCATTGTTTTTTATAGTAACATGTATTTATTTACTTTTATATCATTAAATTTTAACTCATAATAATAATCTCAAAAGTTTTACATATAGTAGTATATGATTTGTTGATGGTGTAAACAATTTTATATTTACAATATATTTTAGTATATGATTTGTTGATGGTGTAAACAATTTTATATTTACAATATATTGAAATTAAACTAAAGACATATTTACTTCTTTTTTTATAAAAATCGATATATTAGTCCATTGTTTATTGTAAATTTTTTTTTTAAACAAAGAAGGCATGCGGAAGCATCACAATAAAAGCAGACATCCCAACTATGTTGGCACCCCTGTCAATATCAGTCATCTGCAGCACACCCACAATTTATTAAAAAAGAATAAAGAATACAAAAAAAAGCTAGGGGGGACATCAACCTTACCCAAGCAGAAATGATAACCATCTAAACCTATAATAAGGTAAACCAACCCTATTATGAAAAAAATCATCCCAAATAAAATTTGGGATTGTGTCCCACCAACAAAAATCGGGAATAGAAATACCAAAGTTAGCAATCTTGTCTGCACAACTATTGTCTTCCCTAAAAATGTGAGAAACTATAAAGCTCATTTTGCTGGCAAGTATCAAGCAATTTTTCCATCTATTTTGGAGATACCATAGGACTATTGTAACAGAGGAGAAGGCTTTGACCGTTAATTGAGAGTCGCTTTCAAGCCATAATCTATGCCAACCTTTGCTGTGAGCTATTTCAATTGCCAATATTGCACCTTGTAATTCAGCAATGAGGGATGATGTAATGCCAAGATTCTTAGCAAAACAGCCCATGGCACCACCAGTGCTATCTCAGAAAATTCCCCCGCAAGCAGCCATCACAGGGGAGCCTCTAGCAACACCGTCAATGTTGCATTTGACCCAATGACAAAGAAGAGAAGTCCAAATAACTGGTGTGATTTTAGGAGCACAATCTAAATGGCCATTAACTAAAAAATGATTTAAGATCATAAGCTCAAATTCTGAATTTGCTATTACATCCGAAGAAGAGTTTCCTGGCATAAACACATTAGCAATCACCAGAGATATGGCTTGGTTAGGGAAAATGTATTTCTCCTCAAATCTTAGTTTATTTCTACAATGCCAAATCACCCATATTATATTTATAATTGCTGCTAGGACATTGTCCCTAACCTGAGAGCTCCAGCTAGAATTGCAAGCAGAGAGGACAAATGTGAAAGAAGTTAAGTCAATGTTGGAGTTTATGACAGTGGTGAGTCAAGACCAAATTTCTTAAGCAAAACTGCAAGGGAGGAACAAGTGTGCCGATGATTCAACTTCATTTTTGCAAAGGCTGCACATGGAAACAGTGTGGCTGCCACTAATTCTGAGATTTTCATCTGTTGGAACTCTACCATGATCAACCGCCAAGTCAAAAAGGACTTAGATGGAGGGATAAAAAAATTTCCATTTCAGCTTACACCAATCTAGAGTGGATCCTTTGAGCTTAAAATGCAAATAGGCATCCTTGAAATTTAAACAACCTGAATTAGAGCCATCCCAAACAATCTGATCAGCAACTAAAAATTTTGGAATTGTGACATTCATGATTTCTGAAACCAAGAGAGGAGCATGAGTAGCAATAATGTCAGGAATGCACTAGGAACCATTGCTGATAAAGTCAGCCACTTTTGTATCGAGTAGGTTGTACAAGGACTCTGGAAACTGGAGCATATTAACCACAAGTTGGCCATTTGTCAGTCCAAAAACAGATTTCTTTACCATCTCCTAGCTGGCAAGAGATGTTATTAAGTACTAAATGAATGCAATTCTTCATGGCAGGCCAAATAGAGGAACTTATATGATTTGTAACAGGTTTATTGTTCCTCAAGTATCTAGCTTTAAGGAAATTTGCCCATTGACTATTCGAACAAACCATGTACCAACTTAGTTTGTATATTGCAACATCATTAATAGCTTTTAAATTTCTAACACCAAGGTCCCCTTCAAGGAAAGGACTGCAGACTTTATTCCAAGCGACGATCACCGATTTTCTAGTATCAATGTTTCCGGACCAAATAAAATTTCTTATGCACTTATCTAAGTCCTTTAAGAGTGAAACCGGCCAAGTATATGTATGGAAACTGTAAACAAGCATGCTATGAAAAATGGATTTTACCAGCTAAGATCTTCCCATTATAGACAGTAAGGATCCTTTCCAAGAGGATAATTTGAGCTTGACCTTGTCTACAATGGGTTGCAGATGACATCTTCTTAGTCTACCCTTGAAGATTGGTACCCCTAGGTATTGAATGGAGTCTGGCCAGCAAAGAATCCCAGAGTTTCAGAAATTATCTTCAATCTTATTTGAGTCATAGCATCAGTGAAGAACTTGCTTTTATCAAAGCTAATGAATTGGCCATAGGCTTGACTATAATCTTTGAAAAGAGCTATGAGATTCTTCAAATTCTGCTTTGTGGCTTTGCAAAAGATCATTAAGTCATCTGCATATAGAATGTGGGATGGAGTTTGAAAGTTCCTTGGACCTGACATTGTTGTAAGGGAGCTAGTTTGCACCGAATAAGTAATGCCTCTACTGATTACTTCCTCTGCTAGACAGAACAATAGAGGAGACAAGGGAACTCCCTGCCTCACACCCCTCTTGCAAGACATGTAACCAACAGCATGTCCATTAATGAAGAATGAAAGCTTTGCTGAAAATAGGATAGTCCTTAACCAATTACAGAATTTACCCTCAAAGCCAAATGAGTGAAGAACATTTAGAATAAAATCCCAATCAAGTATATCAAAAGCCTTTTTGATATCTATTCTCAAAGCTATGTTTCCCCCAAATGATCTTTTATTCAGCAAGTTGATGGATTCTGAAGCTAAACAAACATTCAGCTATGTGCCTCCCTTTTATGAAACCTCTTTGGTTTTCAGTTATGATTTTAGGAGCTACAATTGATAGCCTATCCGCCAATACTTTAGTAATAATTTTGAATTGAAAATCTGCAAGTGCTATAGGTCTATAATTCTCAATTCTATCAGCATTATTGAACTTAGGTATCAGGGTTACTGATCAACCTCTGGCTCATCTAGTTTTATGACTAGTATGATCGTGGTTTTGTGCTAATTATATCTCATTTTCACCCAAATTAGACTTGATTGTCTTTAAGCAGCATTTTGAGTCGTTTAAGTATTTTTAGGTTAATTTAGTTGATTTGGAGCCGAATAAAGCACTTACTGCTATTTCTTGTTTTCAGGTAATAAAAAGAAATAATTATGGAGTTCATCTCCCCGCGAGAGTGCATTCGCCCCGCGAACCTGAAGCATGACTGTTCCAGAAATTGCAAACCTCTCTGTCTCGCCCCGCGAAACATGACTCGCCTCGCAAGTAATCCAACCCTGGAAGACCAGAAGCCATCACGGCTTAACCATGTTGAAGGTCACGGGCGTTACAGTTTGGAATTTGAAGAGTCTCGCCTCGTGAATGATCAGCTCGCCTCGCGAGAGAGCCAAACACTGAAGACCGTTCGTATTATTCGCCTCGCGAAGGTATGCTCGCCTCGCGAGATTGCGGAATCCAGAAGCTGTATATAAGTCTGTTTTAGGACAGAACAGTGGAATCTTTTGTTTTCTCTTTAGTTTAGATGGCTGTAGAATTAGGTTTTATGTTTTGTTTTCCCTTTGTAATGGAGAACTAGTCTCCTTGGATTAATCTACTGTGATTGGGTTCCAGTCACACTTGAGGTTTTGTAATTCCTGTTTTATTTGCTTTTCCCTTTTCAATACTATGCTATATATTTCTATTTGTTTAATTCAGGAGTGTATAGTGTTGTGTTGATTTATTTCGGTGATGTTATGTTCCTATATTGAACCGTGTTTGTTTAATTCGCGTGTGTTCGTTCATGTTCGTTTAGTTCATGAGGGCTTAACCCCGTTTGTTTAATTCGGGAATAGGAACATATATCTCGTAGTAGCGATTTCGTTTGTTAATTGTTGCTACAGCCGAAAGGGGATTAGAATCTGTTTAGGGCTTGGAATTTACATGAACCGATGATAGTTGGGAAACCGAGAACAGTAGGTTAATCGCTTTAGCATTTTTGATAATCCTTTAACTGCTTTGTTTTTATTGCTCTGTTATTGCTTTGTTTTCTTATTTGCATTTCAAATACCCAAACCCCTCAAAAACTGATTTTGTGTTAATAGCAACAACCCAAGAGTCCTTGTGAGACGATATCCGAGTTGTCGCTCCCTAAACTACATTTTTACAAACAGCTCGCTTTTTGTCGCGTGCGCGACAGCGCGATCAAAAATTGACGCCGTTGCCGGGGACTCTTGTTGTTATTAGCAGAAAATAAAATTTTAAAAAAAAAACTTTTGCATTACTGAATTAGTCTTGCCTGCTTTGTCTGGTTGTGAACCTTAGTATGGATAATTATATACAAAATTATATGTCTAATGTCTATCCCATGGATAATTGTATGCATGATTATATGCCCAATGTTAATTATGAACCACCATGCATATATTATCCTGACCCTCCTGGTTTAATACATCGGTTGCCAAGGTTTAGTGGTTTTGCAGGTGAGAATCCGCTGAAGCATATGGAAGAATTCCAGTTTGTTTGTTCTACAATGCGGCCACCTGAAGGAATGACAGAAGACCACATCAAGATGAGAGCCTTCCCATTCTCACTAGAAGGTGCTGCGAAGGAGTGGTTTTGTTGTCTCGAGCCGAATTCCATCTCAACCTGGTTTGATTTGAAGAAAGTCTTCCTGTGGAGATACTCTCCTGCTTTCAGAGCTGCGTCAATCAGGCACGACATTCCTGACCCTTCCACTGATGAGTACCACCCGAGCTGGGAAAACCATCCAAACCCTTGGTATGGGGACTCACAACTGATGTTACCACTGGCACCACCCCAGAATCCTCCCCAAGCGACCACCTCTGCACCTTCCGGACCTTCACTAGAGGACCTGTTCAAGTAAATGGCTGCACAGATAACTGCAAAATTGGAAGCAAACAATCTCGAATTTCAACAGATGATGGAAGCAAGTCAGCGGGACTTTGCCACTCAAAATGCTCTCATTGTTTCCCCATTAGCTACACTGCAAACTCCACATCCCCTTGAAGAACATACAGATTCGCAAGTAGTTATTCTTGACAATACCTCTGAGGATAATTTTGATAATAATGTCAAGAATACTTCTGTTGATGATCTGTGTGTTGAATCTCCAAATATTCATACCTTTCCTGATTCTATCTATTATACTTCATGTGCTGATTGTACTGACACTGCTTTGTGTATAGCATGTTTTGAAAGGTATGAAGAGCAAAACATCCATATGGAACAGGAGACATATGAGGTTGAAGGCCCTGTTCGGCCAGGAAACATAGAAAATGAGGATCATGAGGACATCTGCTTCACCATGCTTGAGGATAATGAAGGACCTTTGGAGTTAGATGATTCTATTAATTCATATGCATGTGTTGAAAGTAATTGGGTGGATGAACTGTGTGCTGAATTTCCAGACATTCAGGCCTTTACTGATTCAGTTTATTGTACCATATGTACTGACTGTACTAACACTAACCTTTGTGTGGTGTGTGCTGAGAATTCTGCAGGTTTAGCAGGTGATGGATTCGTTAGCACAGTGAATGAAGAACGTGCAGAAGATGAAGCAGTACCAGCAACACTCTCTACTTGTTTGTCACCTCCCCCTGTGGAACCACCAGTGATGGAGTTCAAGCCTCTGAATTTTGCACCATGGCCAGTCCAAGAGGTTGAACCCCGATTTTATTGGGAGGAATTTGTAGAAAAAGAGGTCAACCTTGAACCAAGAGGGAGTGAGAAGTCCGCCGCACTTGGCGAGGTCACCATCATTGTCAAGCACTCACCTCCATATAAAGGCTGCAAGTTAGGGGACCATGGAACAAGCTTTAGTCCCTTGCCTATCATTTGGGCATTATGCTGCATGCCATGGGATCCGGGAGGATCATACTGCAATTTGGGCATTCCGTGGCCACATCAGATCACGTACAAGTGGGATCCCGGTGGAACCGCCCCCAATGAGTTTTCTTAAACCCTTTCTCTTTAGTTTACTTTCATTTTCTTGTTAGATTCTGCTTTGCTTTGTTTTTTTTGTTTTTCTTTTAGCTCCTGAATAATTTGAGAAGATCAGAAGTATGTGTGTTGAGTCTTGTGTCAGCAAGCTTGATTGGGTTTTGTTGAATTTACATAGATTGATCGCATGACATATTTTATATGTTGATGATTTTCCCCCTAGGATTTGAAATTTGAAAATTTAATCCCCATGTGATTGAAAACTGAACTTTGAGATATTCTATTGTGATTGCATGATTTATGATAAGTTTGGGGTGATGGGATGCACACACTAGGGATAGAATCTCGGTCAAACAATTTGCAAATAATGTCCAGGTGAGGATTTGAGCCTCCAGCATGTTTTTAATTGTGAGAATCACTTTCAAATTGTACTTTCCCGAATTTACTTGAATCTCTTTATGGTTTGCATGTTTATGTGTTTGCATCAAATGATTTAGGCATTTTCTTTGTAAATAACTACTTGGCCTTAATTGAACCATCCCTAATGCATGTTTCCTAGTTAGCCCCATTGAGCCTGATTAGCCTGTTAATTCTTGATGACCTTATGTTATGAGCCTAAAACCTGAAAAACCATGTTAACCCGATCTTAGGATTAGGAGAGCATGGAATCTTAGCAAGAGAAGGTTTGCAAGAAACTAAGTTTGGGGTGGCTACAAGGTGTGACATGTCATTCTGAATTGGGAAAAAGAAAAAAAATTAATAAAAAGGTTGGAGCCAAAGAAAAAGAAAAAAAGAAAAAGAAAAAAAGTGGAAGAAAAAAGAAAAAAAAGAAAAAAGAAAAAAATAAGAAAAAATAATAATAAAAAGTGCAAAAATGTCAAAAAAAATATATATCTAAAGAAGGAAAAGGCTGTAGTCACCCAAAAGCATAAAGAAAAAAATGGAAAAAGGAACTTGAGTGGAAATTCAATGTATCAACTGTTTCATGCTCTCTTGGTTCCTAGGGACGTAAGCCTAGTACCTTTGTATATCCTACCCTTAGCCAGGCCACATTACAACCTTAAAAGACCTTTTGATGTTGCATGCATGTTTTCTGTGGGAATCATTTGGAGATGAAAATCAAATTTATGGGAAGTGTTCTTAAAAGTGAAATTGAGTGAAATGTTGTTAGCCTGACAAACTGAGCGATTGAGTGAAACATTAAATACCCTTGTGAGGAAGGCGATTGTTTGAATTTGGTGATCTCCCTTTTGTGTGTAACTTGGATCCCTTGCTTAGATTAATGATTGTTTGAATGATGAAATTCTCAACTGCTTAGAATGAATGCATGTGGGGATTGCCTTGTTTGAAAGGGGGGAACATTGAAGGAAAAATCATTTTGATGAAATGGCTTGAATTTTGTGCAAAGTTGATTAAATCTTTTAAGCTTGCCATGTCTTGAGTCTTTTTTATTTTTGAGTTTTAGTTTGCTTGGGGACAAGCAAAGTTTAAGTTTGGGGTATTTTCATCAGCCTCTGGCTCATCTAGTTTTATGACTAGTATGACCGTGGTTTTGTGCTAATTATATCTCATTTTCACCCAAATTAGACTTGATTGTCTTTAAGCAGCATTTTGAGTCGTTTAAGTATTTTTAGGTTAATTTAGTTGATTTGGAGCCGAATAAAGCACTTACTGCTATTTCTTGTTTTTAGGTAATAAAAAGAAATAATTCTGGAGTTCTTCGCCCCACGAGAGTGCATTTGCCCAGCGAACCTGAAGCGTGACTGTTCCAGAAATTGCAAACCTCTCTGTCTCGCCTCGCGAAACATGACTCGCCTCGCGAGTAATCCAACCCTGGAAGACCAGAAGCCATCACGGCTTAACCATGTTGAAGGTCACGGGCGTTACAGTTTGGAATTTGAAGAGTCTCGCCTCGCGAATGATCAGCTCGCCTAGCAAGAGAGCCAAACACTGAAGACCGTTCGTATTATTCGCTTCGTGAAGGTATGCTCGCCTCGCGAGACTGCGGAATCCAGAAGCTGTATATAAGTCTGTTTTAGGACAGAACAGTGGAATCTTTTGTTTTCTCTTTAGTTTAGATGGCTGTAGAATTAGGTTTTATGTTTTGTTTTCCCTTTGTAATGGAGAACTAGTCTCCTTGGATTAATCTACTGTGATTGGGTTCCAGTCACACTTGAGGTTTTGTAATTCCTGTTTTATTTGCTTTTCCCTTTTCAATACTATGCTATATATTTCTGTTTGTTTAATTCAGGAGTGTATAGTGTTGTGTTGATTTATTTCGGTGATGTTATGTTCCTATATTGAACCGCGTTTGTTTAATTCGCGTGTGTTCGTTCATGTTCGTTTAGTTCATGAGGGCTTAACCCCGTTTGTTTAATTCGGGAATAGGAACATATATCTCGTAGTACCAATTTCGTTTGTTAATTGTTGCTACAACCGAAAGGGGATTAGAATCTGCTTAGGGCTTGGAATTTACATGAACCGATGATAGTTGGGAAACCGAGAACAGTAGGTTAATCGCTTTAGCATTTTTGATAATCCTTTAACTACTTTGTTTTTATTGCTCTGTTATTGCTTTGTTTTCTTATTTGCATTTCAAATACCCAAACCCCTCAAAAACTGATTTTGTGTTAATAGCAACAACCCAAGAGTCCTTGTGAGACGATATCCGAGTTGTCGCTCCCTAAACTACATTTTTACAAACCGCTCGCTTTTTGGCGCGTGCGCGACAGCGCGATCAGTTACCAAGTTAGAATTCATGCCCGGAAGGATCCAATTCTGAATGAAAAACTGAGTTACTGCCTTATAGACATCCAAAGCAATTATATCCCAGAATTTTTGATAGAAGCAACCGCCAAATCCATCCGGACCTGGAGCACCATTCCCATTCACAGCAAAGACAGCATTCCTCACTTCTTCCAATGAGGGTAACTTAGTTAACATATTATTATCCTCTGCAGAGACAATCTTGGGAATGACAGCATCAATCAACTGATTTGGAACACATGAATTATCAGTTGCAAACAGCCTGCTATAGTAATCTAAAACATGATTTTCTATATCATTGGGACTGGTCAGAACCCTATCATTGGATTTCATAATTGACATTTGTTTAGATGCATTACTGATTCTTGTAACTTTATGGAAATAAGCAGTGTATCTGTCCCCATAAGTATGCCAATCCACTCTTGACTTCTATTTCCAGAAGCTTTCTTGATAATGTAAAGCCTGTTGAAGATCAAGCTGAGCAGCCTTTTCCTAATCAAGTAAGGCATCTGTAGGGCCTGAAATGTTAATTTGTTGTTGTATATGGTCAACATTAGATAAGGCTGTTTCTACCTTCTTTTGAACATCACCAAAAGTGTTTTTGTTCCAGGATTTAAGCTCCGATTTCAGTGCTTTCAGTTTCTGCATAAGAATGTACATAGGACGGCCACTAACTTGCCTTTTCCAACATCAAAAATAAGTCTATAATAGTCCGGATGATCACTCAACATCTTGAAATATTTGAAAGAGGATGGATAAGATTTAGGATCTTTGTGAAGGACAAGAAGAATAGGATGGTGATCTGATTTCATTCTAGGCAAGGTGCAACAGGAAACAGAATTCCAGAAGACAAACCAATCATCATTGCATATTGATCTATCTAACCTCAATTCTGTATTATGTCTAGCTCTCCTTCCATTTGTCCAAGTGAATTCAGCTCCACGAGTTTGGATATGAGTAAGGCTACAACTTTCAGTCCAATCCCTAAATTCTTCACAGGAAATTCTTAAAGGCAAGTGACCACCTCTCTTCTGATGGGAGCCAAGAACTGAATTAAAGTCCGCTATGAAACACCAAGGACCTTTATATTCTTGCTGTAAGTTAGACAAATCCAACCAAAGGTTTCTTCTCTGAAGATATGTGGTGCAGCCATACACTGCAGAAATATATATTGGCTGACTTTCCAAAGCAATGGAGAAAGATACATGTTGATTTGAAGATGCAATGATACTTGGATTAAAATCCGTAGAACACATACACCAAATATTGGGAATTAATTCATCTCTGTTGGCAGCAAACAACTTCAAATTAAGGGTGGACCGGAAAGAGAAAGGGAACTGTTCTTGCAAGATCATAGGATCAACTATAAAAAGGAAATCAAGCTTATTGCTCAGATAGATATGCTTTAAAACCAACCTAGTGTCTGGGTTTCCAACACCTCTTGCATTCCAATAAACTATCTTCATTATGTAAAGTCTGAAGGACCACCCCTGCGGGTATTTTTCAAAGCTTTCTACTTTTTATTTTTATTTTGTTTTTTCTTTTGTGATTTGGAGCGAACCACTGTGAAATTGTTGTTATCCTCTTCACAAACAACAGCCTGCTGAGTAGAAGCATTATCATCCAAATCATCAGCTCTGTCATCAGCCCAGAATTTAGAAATCAGCCTCAAGTCTTTTTGAACCACTTCTAGCATTGAATTAACTGGAGTAGCCACACTTCTACCACTGATGGTGGCAACTATAGTAGGAGATACGTGATCCTGGATTGAATTTGAAACACGAGTCTCCAATTCATCGTAAACCGCTTTCTACTTGAATCGGTCCAGATTCGATTCCTGAACCATCCTATCAACATCCTGGCCTTGAAAAAATGATGGTTCTTTATCATAGATGATCCGAGTATTTAGACCTGAATTTTGCCGTTTATCAGGAGACACATTTATCTCATCCTGAGACAAGTTAACAGCCGCATTGCCTTCAGAGCCTTTCTCTTTTCTGATAACCGAATTACCTCAGTATGATTGGCTATTACAACATTCTCATCAGGATCAACACCCCGATTATTCTCAATATCAGCATTAATATCATTTGTAATTACAAAATTCTGATGGTCTTGCTGAGTTTCTTGAACCACTTGATCATCAAGATTCTCTACAAAAGTAGTCAGTTCTGTCAGGATCCGATTATCTTGATTGCCTTATCTTGTTTTAGGAACATAGACCTGCACAGTCTTTTCTTTTTGAATTGTAGGCTCCTTTTTCTGCTGATTAATAGGATTCTTCTTTTTGCAGGCCGCTAATGAATGCCCAATTGTCCTAAGAATGAGAAAGAAAAATATGGCGATTCTCATATTCCACTTCCATATTAAATGCAAAATCGTTTCTTTCTACCATGATTGCAAAGATGCAAGATACCGTGATAGATCCACATCTATCAAGATTCGGGTAAAGTGACCAAAGACCCTATTCTTTGTTGCATCATCAAGTGAGATAGGGGTTCCAATACCTCCAGCAATTTCAAAGAGCAACTTAGGCCTCCAGTATTCTTGTGGCAAGCCATGGATTCTTACCTAGCATTGCACATGAGTCTGCTTTTGCTTGTATGGGTTAAAATATGGCTTCCATTGAGAGAGTCTCAAGATACCTGGCTGAAGATTCCATGCACCAACAGCCCACACGCTTCTAAGGTCTTCACGGGATGAAAAACTGAATTCATAGTAACCTTTTCCAAGGGGAATCAGATTCCATTGTCCCAAAGGTTTCCAAAGGAGTGCAAGTTTCGCTTTCAGATACCATAAATGTAACGCCCTTCGTTACATTAGTGATAAGTCGTTGGCTCATCTAGTTTTATGACTAGTATGACCATGGTTTTGTGCTAATTATATCCCGTTTGCACCCAAATTAGACTTGATTGTCTTCAAGCAACATTTTGAGTCTCTAAAGTAGTTTTAGGTTAATTTAGTTGATTTAGACTCAAATAAAGCACTTACTGCTATTTCTTGTTTTCATGTTAATAAAGAGAAGCAATTCTGGGAGTTTTCGTCCCGCGAGAGTCTACTCGCCTCGCGAGCCTGAAGACCAGCACGAGCAGCAACAATCACCCTCTCTGGCTCGCCTCGCGAATCATGTTTCGCCTCACGAGAAATCCAAACACTGAAGGATTGTTCATAAGATTCGCCTCGCGAGCGACCGCAACCCAGAATCTGTATTTATAGTTTGTTTTAGGTCAGAACTAATCTTCATCTTTTCATCTTCTTTTCTTTTAGGACGGCTGCGAATTTAGGTTTAGTATTTTGTGTTTCTTTTCATTGCCGCTTGAGGTTCTATAATTCCTAATCTCATTGCTTTTCTCTTTCAATATTTGTTCTATATATTCTGTTTGCTTAATTCAGGATTATATAGAATATATATTGATTTGTTTCGATGATTGTGTGTTCCTATATTTAATCGCGTTTGCTTAATTCGCGTGTGTTCAATTCGTGTTTGCTTAATTCACGAAGGGCTTAACCCCGTTTGCTTAATTTGGGAATAGAAACATATGTCTCGTAGCGTCGGTTTCGCTTGTTAATTGATGTTACAATCGAAAAGAGTTTAGAATCCACTTAGGGCTTGGATTTATATGAACCGATGATAGTGGGAAACCGAAAGCAGTAGGTTGATCGTTTAGCTTATTTGGTAATTATTTAGTTTGCATTGTTTTTCTGCTTTGTTTTCTTTATAATTTCAAATATCCAAAACCCCCCAAAATCTGACTTTTTCTGTTAATAACAACCCAAGAGTCCTTGTGAGACGATACTCGAGTTGTCGCTTCCTAAACTACATATTTTTGTAAACCGCTCGCTTTTTGACGTGTGCGCGACAGCGCGTCAAAATTGGCGCCGTTGCCGGGGACTCTTGTTGTTATTAACAGAAAAGAAAATATATATATATATAAAAAAAATCTTGCATTGCTGAATTAGTTATGGCTGCTTGTCTGGTTGTGAATTTTAGTACGCCCCATGGATAATTACATGTATGGTTATATGCCTAATGTTGATTATAAGCCACCATGCATATATTATCCTAACTTTGCTGGAAGTTATGAGTTTAGCGGTGGTTTTGACATGATTGGAGTGAATGAGGAGCAACCTTTTTATCATAGCCAACATGGAGGAGAACGCAGCAGCTTGGATGAGATTGCCTCTTTAGTGCATCAAATGACAGTAAGCCAGCACCCACTATCAGCTTGACCCTACACTAGCCCAACTCAGTCTAGAAGACTTGGTGCAACAAATGGCAGAGAACAACCAACGGATGGCAGAGAACAATCAACGGATGATAGAAGCTGGTTTTCAGAATTTGGCCGCTCAAATGGATCAAAGCCAACAGAGGATAGAAGCTAATTTTCAGGAGTTAGCCGCTCAAATTGATCACATTGCCTCCACCTCGGCTACACTACAAACTCAACGTCTCCTTGAGGAACATACAGATTCACAGATAGTTGTTCTTGACAATACTTCCTCTGAGGATAATTTTGATAATGATGTCAAGAATACTTCTATTGATGAACTGTGTGTTGAATCTCCAGATATTCACACCTCCCCTGATTATTCTATCTATTATACTTCATGTGCTGATTGTACTGACTTTGCTTCATGTGTAGCATGTTTTGAAAGCTCATTCTTTTCAGGGTGCGAGGAGCAAAACATCCATATGGAACATGGGACACATGAGTTGAGGGCCCTGTTCAGCCAAGAAACACATAGAATGAGGACCAGGAGGACATCTCGCTGCACCATGCTTGAGGATGATGAAGAACCTATGGAATTAAATGATTTTATAAATTCATATGCATGTGTTGAAAGTGATGGGACTGATGAACTGTGTGCTGAATTTCCAGACATTGAAGCCTTAACTGATTTTGTTTATTGTACCATCTGTACTCGATTGTACTAACACTAACCCTTTTGTGGTATGTCTTTGAGATTTCTGCATGTATAGCAGGTGATGGATTTGTTAGTGCAGTGAATGAAGATCGTGCAGAAGTTGAAGCAGCACCAGAGATCCTCGCTACCTGTTTGCCACCTCCCACTGTGGAACAACCGGCAATGGAGTTCAAGCCTCTGCCAGAGAGACTGGACTTTGCACCATGGCCAGTCCAAGGGGTTGACCCCAATTTTATTGGGAGGACTTTGTTGACAAGATTAACAAGGAGGTCATCTTGGACCCAAGAGGGAGCGAGAAGTCCGCCGCACTTGGCGAGGTCACCATAATTATCAGGTGCCCACTCCCATACTTATGCTTCATGCCATGGGATCCGGGAGGATCATATTGCAATTTGAGCATCCCGTGGCCGCTGTATCACAGACAGTGGGATCCCAATGGAACCGCCCCCATGAGTTTTCTCTGAACCTTACTCTTTTTAATTACTTTGCGTTGCTTTATTTTTGTTTTGTTTTCTTTTAGCTCCTGAATAATTTGAGAAGATCAGGAGTATGTGTGTCGAGTCTTGTGTCGGCTAGCTTGCTGGATTTTAATTGAATTTGCATAGATGATTGCATGTTATTTGTTGACTGTTTTCCCCTAGGTTTTGAAATTGAAAATTTGATCCCCATTTGAAAAATTGAACTTTGAGATATTCTGTTATGATTGCATGATTTATGATAAGTTTGGGGTGATAAGGTGCACACACTAGGGATTGAATCTCGGTCAAACAGTTTGCGAAAAATGTCCAGGTGAGGGTTTGAGCCTCCAACATGTTTTTGACTGTGTGAATCACTTTCAAGTTGCACTTTCCCGAATTTTCTTGAATCTCTTTATGGTTTGCATGTTTATGTGTTTGCATCAGATGATTTAGGCAATTTTCTTTGTAAATAATCACTTGGCCTAAATTGAACCATCCCTAATGGATGTTCCCTAGTTAGCCCCGTTGAGCCTAATTAGCCTATTAATTATTGATGACCTTATGTTATGAGCCTAAAATCTAAAAAACCATGTTAACCCAATCTTAGGATTAGGAGAGCATGAATCCTTAGCAAGACAAGGTTTGCAAGAAACTAAGTTTGGGGTGGCTACAAGGATATGATGTGTTGTTGGGGATTGAGAAAAAGAAAAAAAAAATAAAGGTTGGACCCAAAAAAAAAAGAAAAAAATAATAATAAAAAGTGCAAAAATGTCAAAAAGGGTATTAGAAGAAAAAGGCTGTAGTCACCCAAGGCAAAAAGGAAAAAATGGAAAAAGGAACTTGAGTGGAAATTCAATGTATCAAAATGCTCATGCTCTCTTAGTTCCTAGGGACTTAAGCCTAGTACCTTTGTATATCCTACCCTTAGCCAGGCCCCATTTCAACCTTAAATGACCTTCTGATGTTGCATGCATGTTTCCGTGGGAACCATTTTGAGATGAAAATCAAATTCATGGGAAGTGCTCTTAAAAGTGAAATTGAGTGAAATGTTGTTAGCCTAGACAAACTGAGCGAATGAGTGAAACACTAAATTCCCTTGTGAGGAAGGCGATTATTTGAATTTGGTGATCTCCCTTTTGTGTGTAACTTGGATCCTCAACTTAGATTAATGATTGCATGAATGGTAGAATTCTCAATTGTTCAAAGTAAATGAATGTGGGGATTGCATTGTTGAAAGGGGGGAACATTGAAGGAAAAATTATTTTGATGAATTGCATCAAATTTGTGCGAATTTGATTGAACCTTTGAGCTTGCCAAGTTTGAGTCCTTTTTGAGTTTTAATTTGCTTGGGGACAAGCAAAGTTCAGGTTTGGGGTATTTTGATAAGCCGCTCGCTCATCTAGTTTTATGACTAGTATGACCATGGTTTTGTGATAATTATATCCCGTTTTCGCCCAAATTAGACTTGATTGTCTTCAAGCAACATTTTGAGTCTCTAAAGTAGTTTTAGGTTAATTTAGTTGATTTAGACTCAAATAAAGCACTTACTGCTATTTCTTGTTTTCAGGTTAATAAAGAGAAGCAATTCTGGGAGTTTTCGCCCCGCGAGAGTCTACTCGCCTCGCGAGCATGAAGACCAGCACGAGCAGCAGCAGTCACCCTCTCTGGCTCGCCTCGCGAATCATGTTTTGCCTCGCGAGAAATCCAAACACCGAAGGACTGTTCATAAGATTCGCCTCGCGAAACATGTTTCGCCTCGCGAGCGATCGCAACCCAGAATCTGTATTTATAGTTTGTTTTAGGTCAGAACTGATCTTCATCTTTTCATCTTCTTTTCTTTTAGGACGACTGCGAATTTAGGTTTAGTATTTTGTGTTTCTTTTGTAATGGAGAACTAGTCTCCTTGATCGATCTACTGTAATCGGTTCGCATTGCCGCTTGAGGTTCTATAATTCCTAATCTCATTGCTTTTCTCTTTCAATATTTGTTCTATATATTCTGTTTGATTAATTCAGGATTATATAGAATATATATTGATTTGTTTCGATGATTGTGTGTTCCTATATTTAATCGCGTTTGCTTAATTCGTGTGTGTTCAATTCGTGTTTGCTTAATTCACGAAGGGCTTAACCCCGTTTGCTTAATTCGGGAATAGGAACATATGTCTCGTAGCGTCGGTTTCGCTTGTTAATTGATGTTACAATCGAAAAGAGTTTAGAATCCGCTTAGGGCTTGGATTTATATGAACCGATGATAGTGGGAAACCGAAAGCAGTAGGTTGATCGTTTAGCTTATTTGGTAATTATTTAGTTTGCATTGTTTTTCTGCTTTGTTTTCTTTATAATTTAAAATATCCAAAACCCCCTAAAATCTGACTTTTCCTGGTAATAACAACCCAAGAGTCCTTGTGAGACGATACACGAGTTGTCGCTCCCTAAACTACATATTTTTATAAACCGCCGCTTTTTGACGCGTGCGCGACAACGTGTCAATTAGTAACCCACAACAAAATGAATGAAAATCCTTTAAAGAGTTTTAAATTAAAAACATATATGTCATAAAAATTTCGCAACTTAATCGGGTCTGAAAATACCTCATATTAATTAAAATAGATATAAAGTATCCAAAGTGATAATATAATAATAAATTCATACATCCAAATAAAAACCACAAGCCTCAAAAACCGGGCGTCTACTAGTAAAACCCAACAACAAATAAATAAACATGTCTAGCCACATACGGCTCCTTATTCAAGAAAATACTAACCAAACTAGAAATAATAATAATAGAATCCACTTAGTCTTCACGCCTCTTCAGTTTCAAGAACGCCGTACTCGTGTTCGAAAAACAACACTTTTAATGAGATATAATCCTAGTGAATACAAATCATTTACTGAAAAGGTTCGCAAATAGTGTTGTTCTCACTGGTGCGGCAATCGGAAAAACATTCACGGTACCCGCTAATTTTTAAAATAATGGGTATAATAAACCTCCAAAATAATAATATATAAATAAAATTAATATCAAATATTTAAACCACAAACTCATAAACTCAACAACGGTCACATCTCATTGCATTTAATCATGTTCACCATGCAAACTCTATGCAATGCAACTCCATGAATAAGACCCGGTGATTCCCAGAATCACTTGAATTGACTCTTTGGTTCCTATAACCGGTGTGAATCCCAGATCCACTAAGGTCTATGAGCTCATATCCTTGCAATGACGTCCCGCTGCCTTCCCCATCCCAGATGGAGGTATCTAATGTTCCATCCCATATGTGAATATTTTAATAATTTGATATCCCATCCCGGATGGTGATATCTCTCATCCTATTCCTGGAATAGAATGTAGAACCATTATCCCTTCCCAAAAGATGATGACCAACTCATATACACTATACAATACGTCATCCCAGATGACTACCAAACGTTTTATCAATCTCCATGCATCAATTACGTAAACATCGTAACAGATTTTTAAAACACAAATACCATAACACAATACTATTTAATATAATATATGTTTTTTATAATATTAATATTCTTAACTAACAGGCAACGTTTTATGTATATATTTATATATATTCGTATAGATAGAAATTATCTACTATTAAAATTGGAATATAAATATAGAAATAAAAAAAATCCAAGAAACACATATGTTACACCACTGCAGCAAGATTTCCAATTTCCAGTAGAAAACAAAACTCTAACATGAACAATGGAAAAAAATTGGTACAGGGACCTGATTGGATATCCAATAGGATAAGCATGTTCAAAAGGCATTTGCAATTTTATCAATAAAAAGAAAAAATAGATTAGACAAGTCAAAACTACTTATTCAGTACATGATACACGTATAGCATCGCCATAATCTGAAAATATTCTTTTATAAATAATCAATTATTAAAGGGGGAAATATTTTAAGAGTCTCAAATCAAGAACCAAGAACCCTAAAATATTTTACTATTTCAGAAAGACAAAGTTACATTTAGAAGTATCAAATTATCTGTACCATGAAAGTGTGAGAAAAGTTATTTTTACTCACCTACTGTAGATCTCCAAAAGCTCCAAATATTATCTACATCCAGTGTTTTATCAATAATTCTTCTTCCTTCCACTGGTGTTCTTAGATCCGTGCCAAATAGAGCTGCTGCTCCTCTCCCCTTCTATTTTCTGGTTGACGGCACTATCTTTAGGTTACAATTCAGTCAATTATAAAAGATTACCACGGTGGGCCTTATTTATGATTAATTGTTATTGCCCAACCCCTGTACGTGAGCCTTTCACAAAAGATAGCTTTCTTTTATTTTATCATTATAATTATTCTTTCTTTCTTTTTTTTACCTTAAAATTCATACTAACTTATTCTTTTATTAAAATAATTATATTGTAATTTTAGGATGTTACATTTTCTCCCCTCCTTATAGAATTTCGTCCGCGAAATTAACACGTCATACCTAATCAATACAAGATTAAAGGTAATACAACACTAAGTTATGTACCTGTACTAAAAAGATCTGAATGATGTTGTCTAACACCTTCCTCGAGTTCTCAAGTAGCTTCCTCTGGAGTCAACCCTTCCCAAATCACTTTCACCAATGGGATCATCTTGTTCCTCAGAGTTTTCGTGCTCTTGTCAATGATCTGAATAGGTCTGGGCTTAAAGTTTAAATTATCCTTCAGTTGTATTGACTCAGGATCTATCACGTGTGAAACATCTGGTACGTACTTCCGGAGTTGTGACACATGGAAGACGTCATGGAGATTCGACAACTGTGGTGGAAGAGCCAATTGGTAAGCAACAGTCCCGACTCTTTTTAGGATTTGAAACGGACCCATGAAACGAGGGTTGAGTTTGTGGACTTTCATTGACCTCCCAACCCTAGTCTTAGGAGTGACTCTCAAGAATACATGTTCCTCTTCCTGAAATTCTAAAGGCTTCCTTCTCTTGTTGGCATAACTCTTTTGCCTACTCTGTGCAGTGCGCATCATTTCCCTAATGACTTTAATCCTCTCTGTGGTCTCCTGGACTAACTCTGGTCCTAGCAGGGTCTTCTCACCCACTTCACACCAACATAAAAGGGACCTACACTTCCTCCCATAAAGAGCTTCATAGGGTGCTATGCCTATGCTAGCGTGATAACTATTGTTATAAGCAAACTCTATAAGAGGTAAAAATTTATCCCAACCCCCACCTTCATCTAAAACATGTGCTCTAAGCATGTCCTCAAGGGTCTGAATGGTCCTCTCCGACTGACCATCCGTTTGGGGATGATAGGCTGTGCTAAAAATCAACTTAGAACCAAAAGCCTGCTGGAAAGCTCTCCAAAATCTAGAGGTAAAGCGTGGGTCTCTATCTGACACTATAGAGGTAGGTATGCCATAAAGCTTCACTATCTCCTTGATGTATAAGTCTGCTAACTTATTCAAACTATAGGTTGCCTTAATTGGCAAGAAGTGAGCAGACTTGGTCAACCTATCCACAATTACCCATATGGCATCTAAACCCAAACGAGTCCTAGGTAACCCCATCACAAAATCCATAGAAATCCTCTCCCATTTCCGTTGAGGAATTTCTAAAGGCTGCAACAAACCTGAAGGTCTCTGATGTTCTATCTTAATCTTTTGACATACTAAACACTTGGCTACAAAGCTAGCCACATCCCGTTTCATTCCTGGCCACCAATACATCTTCTTTAGATCTTGATACATATTGGTTATCCCTGGATGTATGGTGAACTTTCCATTATGCGCTTCCTCTAAAACTTTCTCTCTACGGCTCCCCTCCTTAGGAACAACGATCTTATTCTTAAACAACATTAGACCATCAGTAGACAACACATAATTCTCTTGATCTAAAAGAGATTGTAACTCCTGGTCTAAAAGCTTCTCTCGCCTAATCATTTCTCTAAGGACATTGCAAATTTCCAGCCTATTCAACTTCAAGCTTAGAGCACTAAGAGATACATTTATATTCATGTCTTTGAACTCCTCTAACATATTCATCTCTTGGATCATTAAACTAGACACATGCAAGGTTTTCCTACTGAGTGCATCAGCCACCACATTGGCTTTCCCTGGATGGTACTTCAACTCAAAATCATAGTCCTTAAGGAATTCCATCCACCTCCTTTGCCTCATATTCAATTCTTTTTGGTCAAACAAATACTTAAGGCTCTTATGATCACTAAAAACCTCAAACTTTGCACCATACAAATAGTGCCTCGAAATCTTAAGAGCAAAGACTACTGCTGCTAACTCAAGGTCATGAGTAGGATAATTCACCTCATGTGTCCTAAGCTGCCTAGATGCATAGGCCACTACCTTGCCTTCCTGCATCAACACACAACCTAAACCATTCTTAGAAGCGTCACAATATACCACAAAACTCACTAAAGGATCTGGAATGGTTAAGATCGGTGATAACACCAATCTTCTCTTAAGCTCCTCAAAATTCTCTTCACATTCCTTATCCCACTCAAAAGATTTTCCTTTCCTAGTCAACTTGGTAAGAGGTAAAGCTAATCTAGAGAACCCCTCTATGAACTTCCTATAGTAGCCTGCCAGTCCTAGGAAACTCCTCACTTCCGTCACTGACTTAGGTTGCTCCCATCCAAGCACTGCGTCAACCTTACTAGAGTCAACCGCTACACCACTCCTAGATATGGTGTGTCCTAAAAACTTCACCTCATCAAGCCAAAATTCACACTTTTCTGGCTTTGCATACGATTACTCTTCCTCGGAATCTGCAACACGAACCTCAAATGCTCCTCATGATCCTCTGGTGTCCTAGAGTATATCAAAATATCATCTATGAACACCACAACAAAGCTATCCAAGAATGGCCTAAAGATCCGATTCATGTAGTCCATGAAAACGGCTGGAGCATTGGTCACACCAAAGGGCATCACTACGTACTCATAGTGCCCATACCTTATCCTAAAGGTTGTCTTAGGGATGTCCTCATTCTTGACTCTAATTTGATGGTATCCCGATCTTGGATCTATTTTGGAAAACACTGACGCTCCCCTCAATTGGTCTAAGAGGTCATCTATCCTAGGCAAATGGTATTTATTCTTGATGGTCACTTTGTTCAACTGCCTATAGTCAACACATAGCCTCGTGCTCCCATACTTCTTTTTCACCAGTAGAACAGGTGCTCCCCAAGGTGACACACTAGGCCTAATAAACCCCTTCCCTAGCATCTCTTCTAATTGTTTCTTAAGCTCGCTCAATTCTAAAGGTGCCATTCTATAAGGCGCTACCGATACTGGTCCACTCCCTGACACTAGATCTATGTTAAACTCAACTTCCCTATTCGAAGGCAAGCTAGAGACATCCTTAGGGAAAACATCCTGGAACTCACACACCACGGGTATAGCCGTCACATCTAGAGATGTCAACGGGGCGGGGCGGGCACGGATACTGGTTACCCGTTACCCGCCCCGTTGGATAAAAAATCTACCCGTACCCACCCCGTACCTGTACGGATACCCGCTTAACGGGTTTTTAACGGATTCGCGGGTTTTAATGGGTACCCACGGATATCCATGGATAGTTATGAAAAACAAACAAATATTTTTTTAATTAAAAAAAAATTACACAAAACTTAAACAAACCACCACATTAATATCTTCCGATATTTGAACAAAATAGCACCTACAAATTAATACATCACACTTAAAATATCCATGAAACAACACAATAGATGAAAATTATCTATGAAATGATATAAGGACTTTGAGAGTAGATATATGTAATAAAGGGTATTATAGTAATTAAGTAACGGGTGCGGGTATCCGCGGGCATGGATAGTGTGATACCCGCCCCCGCCCCGTTTATAGACGGGTATTGGAATTACCCGTTTATTTTACCCGCGGGTACCCGTTTAACTAACCGCCCCGTGCCCGTTGCGGATTTTATCCGCGGGTACGGATAAAATTGCCATCCCTAGTCACATCACTGTCAGCCTCTATCTTAGCAGAGAATAAGAGTATATATCCTTGAGCTCCCTCAACTAAGCACTTATGACAAGCAACAACAGAAACAATAGAACTGGGTATGGGAAAATCATTAGACATTGGTTGTATAGGAATGGAGATAGTTTTATCAGAGTAATTTATGACAGCATGATTTGCAGACAACCAATCCATACCAAGAATGACATCTAACCCAGACATGGGCAAGCATATAAGATCAACAAAATAAGATACATCTTGGTACACTAAAGGACAGTTCAAGCAAGCAATAGAGGTAACAAGTTTATCATTTGCAGGAGTTGCAACACTCAAATCATATGACAACTTAGAAACAGACAAAGATAGATTTTTCACACAATCTAAAGATATAAATGAATGAGTTGCTCCTGAATCAAACAATAAATTGATTTTTCTTTCTTTAATTAAAATCATACCTTGTATCAGGCCATCTGACTCCTTCACCTTTTCCCCTTGGAACGTAAAGACTCCCTTGGCTCAGTGGTCTAGGTTGGACTGGTCCTCCACTCTTGCAGTTTCTGGCATAGTGCCCCACTTTACCACACTTGTAGCAAGTGGTCTGTGCCGCTGGACATGTACGATCTCCATGATTCAACCCACACCTATGGCACCTGGTGCCCTTGTCAGTCTGGACTCCATGCACTTGCTTCCCTTTGTTGATGGTGGAGACTGGTCGCAAATGCTTCTGAAATTTCCCATCCCTACCCTGAAATCTCTTGCCATCGTTAAGAATTTTCTCCTTTTACCTCTCAGCCAGCACAACTTGCATATTATGCTCTGCCACCCTACACTTGTTCACAAGAGTGGGGTAGTCTCGAATTTCTAGGATCCTGCTGCAGCTCTGGCCTCAAACCCTGCTCGAACTTAATTGCTTTCCATTGACCGTCAGGATTATCCTTCACCTGAATAGAGAACTTTGCAAGGCTCTCAAACTTGGCCACATATTCAGCCACTGTCATACTCCCCTGGCGAAACTGTAGAAACTCCATCTCCTTCTATATCTGGACGCTGTGCGGAAACTATTTCTCCAGAAAAACCTCCTTTAATCGGTACCATGTGATAGGGGCGCCCGAAGCAAGCAACCCGCCCCTAGCACAGTTCCACCAGTGCTCTGCATCTGACTCTAGCATATAGGTGGCAAAATCCACCTTCTGAGCATCAGAGTACCTCATGGCCCGGAAGATCTTCTCTAATTTCAACAACCATTCCTCTGCCTCAATAGGATCGGTGGTACCTCGAAAAGATGGCGGATTATTGTTCCTGAACTCTGACAGACCCCTGTACTGTGGATTTGGAACTGCAAGCGGCACCATGTTAAGCACGTCACCATTATCCCTCATCTGATGGAGAGTCTCCATCTGCTCCTGCATAACTCTGGCCATTAGAGCCAAAGTCGCTGCAAGTGCATCATTTCTCCCTCGCCTGTTTGTTGCCATAATCTGCATACCACCAATCAAACAGTGGGTTGATCAAGTCCAATATCCAAAAGAATAGAATGCAGAATTATAACTCTAACAAGCATCCTATGTGCCCAAGTTTTGTTCCTCAATACCACAGTCCGATATAGAATCGAACTACTCTGATACCATAAATGTAATGCCTTTCGTTACATTAGTAACCCACAACAAAATCAATGAAAATCCTTTAAAGAAATTTAAATTAAAAACATACATGTCATAAAAATTTCGCAACTTAATCGAGTCTGAAAATACCTCATATTAATTAAAATAGATATAAAGTATCCAAAGTGATAATATAATAATAAATCCATACATCCAAATAAAAACCACAAGCCTCAAAAACCGGGCGTCTACTAGTAAACCCAACGACAAATAAACAAACACGTCTAGCTACATACGGCTCCTTATTCAAGAAAATACTGACCAAACTAGAAATAATAACTAATAGAATCCACTTAGTCTTCACGCCTCTTCAGTTTCAGTGACGTCGTACTCATGCTCTGAAAAACAACACTTTTAATGAGATATAATCTCAGTGAATACAAATTATTTATTGAAAAGGTTCGTAAATAGTGTTGTTCTCAACAGGCGCGGCAATCAGAAAAGCATTCATGGTACCCGCTAATTTTTAAAATAATGGGTATAATAAACCTCCAAAATAATAATATATAAATAAAATCAATATCAAATATTTAAACCACAAACTCATAAACTCAACAACGGTCACATCTTATTGCATTTAATCACGTTCACCATGCAAACTCTATGCAATGCAACTCCATGAACAAGACTCGGTGATTCCCAGAATCACTTGAATTGACTCTTTGGTTCCCAGAACCGGTGTGAATCCCAGATCCACTAAGGTCTATAAGCTCATATCCTTGCAATGGCGTCCCACTGTCTTCCCCATCCCAGATAGAGGTATTTAATATTCCATCCCAGATGTGAATATTTTTATAATTTGATATCCCATCCCGGATGGTGATATCTCTCATCCTATTCCCGGAATAGAATGTAGAACCATCATCCCTTCCTAGAAGAAGATGACCAACTCATAAACACCATGTAATACGTCAACCCAGTTGACTACCAAATGTTTTCTCAAACTCAATGCATCAATTACGTAAACATCGTAACAGATTTTTAAAACACAAATACCATAACACAATACTATTTAATATAATATATGTTTGTTATAATATTAATATTCTTAACTAAACAGCAACGTTTTATGTATATATTTATATCACTACTAGAAAACTTGAATTTTCAGACGGAATTTTCGGACGTAAATGTTTCCGTATGAAATTTTACAAACATTTCGGACGGATTTCACACGGATTTGTTATTTTTTATATTTTCCTTGATTTATCTTTCATCTGTCCGAAAATTTCGGACAGATTTCGCACGGATTTGTTATTTTTTATACTTTTCTTGATTTATCTTACATCCGTTCAAATCAGTCCAAAATTTTGAACGCATTTCATACTGATTTGTTATTTTTTATATTTTCTTGATTTATCTTGCATCCATCCAAAATATGTCCGAAAATTTCAGACATTTTTCGCATGGATTTGTTATTTTTTATATTTTTGTTGATTTATCTTGCATCTGTCCGGAATCTGTCCAAAAATTTCAGACAGATTTCGCACGGATTTGTTATTTTTTATATTTTTCTTGATTTATCTTGCATCCGTTCGAAACCTGTCTGAAAATTTTAGACAGATTTCGCACGGATTTGATAACTTAAAACATAAACTCTCTCCTCTCTTTTTTTTGGCAGACCTGCGCGTAAAAACCCTCCCCCATTTTTCTATTTCTTTCTTTTTCTTCTTCTTTATCCTTCTTTCTCTCTTCTTCCCCACTTCTTCTTCCTTCTCCAAACCACAAAAGCCTCCTTCTCTCAACTGTCCAGACGAGCGCCGCCCATCCTACACCACCATCGGCCGCTCGCCGTCGTGAGGAGACCGTCGCGCCTCGAGTCTCGCACGCGTCTGGTTCGTCATCACTGAGTAGGTAACCCTATTTTTCTTCCATTGATACATTGTACAGTTTGAGGGCTTGAGTAACAATGATTTTTACTCTATTAGCAATTTTAATGATGTTTCTTGCACTCTCGTATGCTCTGTCTTTGTATTTGTTATCTTCTTTTGTAATTGAATGAATTTATTGTTGCTCTCAAGCTGTTTGGTGAAACACCTGAACCACTATGTAGTTTACTTTGATTGGTGATTTACCCTCTTGCCTTATCATGAGATGGTCTGATCCTTATGATGTGTGCAAGGTTTATGAAATTTGGAAGTAAGCTTGGTGTTGTCAAATACGATCTAAAGAGTATGGGGTTTGAAAACAAAACCGAGTCATCAATATGTTTAAGTTAATTGCTGCTACACATGATCCATTTTATGGTTACCATTCATTTTTCTGTGTATTAGTGGAGATCAGGTTCGGTCACCAGTGGATGATAAATCGCACTTTCTAAATCATTACGGGTTAGTTAGAGGTAAGAAGTTGATAAAACTGTGGATGGTGGCTTGGTTTACAACCATTTGGTCTATCTGGGTGAAAAGAAATGATATTGTATTTAATCAAGGGAGAGTGGATATTTTGAGTATCCTGGACCTAATCAAGATAAGGTCATGGTATTGGGTGAGAATCAAATGTGGTGACTGGTGTATTTGCCCATTGGAGTGTATGAAGATTGCTTGTAAATGTTAGTCATAGGGGAGGAGTTTCAGGAGAGTCCATGGAATCATTGCTGCTGTTTCTCCTGCTTTATCTTTGCACTGTCTAGTACTGCATTCTCAGCAATATATGCGACAGTGTTGTGTCCTTCTGGTTTAGTGGCCGCTTGGCAATGCCCCGTGATGTGATTCTCTCAGCTAAATATTGATGTTTTGGTTGACAAATGGAGGTGTTTCACTGTTTTACTGCAATGCTGGTCTGGAATATGTCTCAGCTATACTAGCATTTTGTCTTAATTATCTTCTAATTAATTGATTTTGGTTGCTATGATTTTGATGGGCGCGTCAACTGGTGCTTCAATTTTGGCAAGGTGTCTCTAGCGCAGGGTACTCAATATGCCTAGATTTTTATTTACAGGGGTTAAGTTGGTAGTTTTAAAATTGTACTCTATAGGTGGGGCACTCTTAGCTATCTCTCAACCTTATGGCAGCTCTTTCATTTACTTTAGATCAATTAGATATCTGTAGTTGTTCCATTTGGATGTTACCTTTTATTATCGTGTATATGGGTTTGGGTCCCTCCAGTACTCTTTTTAATACAATCTGGCTTATCAAAATTGTGGTATCTACCTAGAATTAACTATTTCTCATCGAAATTAATATTTCCTATGATAAGTTATGCTATTATTCATATGTTCTTTTTTGTTGATTTCATATGTTTACTTCATGCTTTCCTGTTTGGTAACTTGTACTTCCATAGAATTACACTGAATGGTTACATACATATTTTGATATTCAGATACCCGTCGGTAAGAAGAACAAGAAAGAAAGGTACCAAGAGGAATTAGAAGAGCGCGTCACTGATTGCTTCATTATTTGGTAAGCAGGCAAGTGAAGTTTAGTTTGAGTTTTCACTTAGGACGACTGATTTGGCGAGTGACTGGCATTTCTAGCTTATATGCATAACTGCTCCTAATATTTTTGTTTTTATAAGTGAATCTAGTATGTTCAAGTCACTCCCTTGTGCTTGTTGCTTTGCAAATACATAGTGTATGAGGGTTGGTATAAAAAAAATTAACCTAAAGGAAACATGTGAGTAAAGATACTATGATCTGCCAAATGACAGGTTACGTTTGCAGCAACAATACCAGCATCCTTCAGAAGCTGCTCTGCCAAAGCTGAGATTCAGAGGCAAGTTTCTTTAGATTCATAAACAAATTAAAACTTGGTTTCATATTTTAGGTTAATACATCGTACGGTTGTTGAATTTGTTTTATATTTATAATCCTATAACTAATTGATCACCAAGATATAGTCCTATTTATAAGGTTGGGCAATTTGAATCCTAAACCAATACAAAAACCAGATCAAATCAGTTGTTGAAGATCCATAGAATGTGCGTCACGGCCGTGATGGGCATCACGGCCTGGCCGTGACAGCTTCTGCCTTGAACGTTGCTTCACTAAATTGTCTGTCACGGCCGTGATGGGTATCACGGCCTGACCGTGACAGATTCTTCCTAGAAGGGATCTGGCTCAGTTGACATGTCACGGCCGTGATGGGCATCACGGCCTGGCCGTGATAGATTCTGACTTTTCATTCTTCCTTTTCAGCTTCACTTGATCACGACCGTGATGGGCATCACGGCTAGGCCGTTATCAATGTATTCTCCTAGTTTATATATAACATGAATTAGTTTCAATTCTATTCAATGATACATATATGCCTTGTTAAATTTTTATTTACATGATACAGAATATGGAAATTCCCGAGCATCGAAAGTGGATGTATAATAGACTTCTTCCAAATCGGGGGGGATTAAAAGGGAATTTGTAGAAGGTGTCCGAGATTTTGTTAACCAAGCAACTAGGGAACCTCAATATTCTCTTAATGGTAGTACACTTAGGTGTCCTTGCAAAAAACATGGAAACAAAGCTTTCTTAACTCCGGATGAGGTTATGGTTGATTTGTATAAGCATGGTTTCAAGCCAAGCTATTGGTGTTGGGATTCACATGGAGAAAGTTCGTTGAGTTCAAATGATAGAAACGCAAGCAATGTGAACGAAGAAGGTACATGTAGTCAGTCGTTAGGTGTTGAGCCATAAAGAAATCCATGTGAATCAATGATTTTTAATGCTGTTGGGCCAGAAATTATGGTCCAGATCGAGAGACACATGGAGGAGGCTCCAAATGGGGAAGCAAAGAAATTTTATGATTTGTTGCACTCTGCACAACGACCACTATGGGAAGGTTGTGTTGACCACTCAGAATTATCTATGGCAGTTAGAATGTTGAATATTAAAGTCGAAGGGAATATATCACAACAAAGCTTTGATGATATACTTCAAGCTATGAAGGAAGGTATGCCTAAGGATAACTTGCTCGTCCCTAATTTTTATAGAGCGAAGAAGTTGGTATCAAAACTTGGGATGGGCAGTAAACAAATAGATTGTTGCATTAATGGTTGTATGTTGTACTACAAAGATGACCTAGTAAAAAAAGACTATCGATTTTGCCAAGCTCCACGGTACAAGGTAGGTAAGGGTGGTAAGGAGGTGCCTTTAAAGCATATGCATTATCTACCACTCACACCCAGGTTAAAGAGATTATATGCTTCTATGAACTCTGCACGTCATATGAGATGGCATTATGAGCATAAACAAGTTCAAGGTGTCCTCGAACACCCATCTGATGCAGAAGTGTGGAATCATTTTGATCAAACATATCCACAATTCTCTTCTGAATCACGCAATGTGAGACTTGGATTATGTTCTAATGGATTCACTCATTATGGCCAATCCGGTTCACAATATTCATGCATTAGAAGCTCCATCAAATAACAAGGTCCACTTTTCTTTTTCTGGTGATTGCTCGCGATCAAACAAAGCCATTATATCTTCATCCTGGAAAGTCACATTGTATCGATCCATAATCTTGTACCTGATTGGCTAGATATTCTGCAAGAGCACTCCCTTTTATTGCTTTTTGGGTGATATAGACTATGTCGTATTCTGATAGCAGGACTTGCCAGCGAGCAATTCTTCCAGTCAGAGCAGGCTTATCAAAGATATACTTGATCGGATCCATTTTGGACACCAACCAGGTAGTGTAACACAACGTGTAGTGCCTCAAACGGCGAGCCGCCCAAGCCAAGGCACAGCAAGTGCGTTCTAACAGTGAGTAATTGGCTTCGCAACTGGTGAATTTCTTACTTAGATAATAGATGGCATGTTCCTTCCTCCCTGACTCATCATGCTGCCCTAGTACACAACCCATAGATTCATCTAGTACAGTCAAATACATGATGATAGGTCTTCCTGGTACTGGGGGAACCAAGACTGGAGGCTCTTGTAGGTACTGTTTGATCTTCTCAAAAGCTTTTTGACAATCTTCATTCCATGTTACTGCCTTATTTTTGCACAGCAGTTTAAAGATTGGTTCACATGTCGCTGTTAATTGGGAAATGAACCTGGCAATGTAGTTCAATCTTCCTAAAAACCCACGAACTTCTTTCTCTGTTTGAGGTGCTGGCATATCGATGATTGCTGGAACCTTTTCAGGATCAAACTCTATTCCTCTTTGACTAACAATGAACCCCAAAGGCTTGCCTGATTTCACTCCAAAAGTGCATTTGGCTAAATTCAGTCGGAGCTTAAACTTTCTTAACCGCTCAAAAAGTTTATGCAGATTATCAACATGGTCATCTTCGGATCTGGACTTGGAGATCATGTCATCTACATAAACTTCTATCTCCTTATGCATCAGGTCATGGAATAGAGCCACCATAGCCCGCTGATATGTTGCCCCGGCATTTTTCAAGCCAAAGGGCATAACCTTGTAGCAAAAGGTTCCCCATAAAGTGACAAATGTAGTTTTCTCGATATCTTTAGGTGCCATCCTGATCTGATTATATCCTGAGAATCCGTCCATGAAAGAGAATAATGCATGTTGGGCAGTACTATCTACAAGAACATCAATGTGTGGTAGAGGAAAGTCATCTTTTGGGCTAGCTCTGTTCAGATCTCGATAATCAACACACATCCGAACCTTTCCATATTTCTTAGGAACAGGAACAATATTGCAACCCATTGAGGGTACTTCACAACTTCTAGGAAACCTGTATCTAGCTGCTTTTTGACCTCATCCTTGATTTTTAAGGACATTTCCGCTTTCATCCTTCGTAGCTTCTGTTTTACTGGAGGACACTCCGGCTTTAATGGTAGCCTGTGTTCTACTACACTAGGGTCTAACCCTGGCATGTCTTGGTATGACCATGCGAAAACATCTTTATATTCCATCGACAACTTGATCAACCTACTTCGCTCCTTTTCTTTCAGGGAAACGTCAATCTTGACCTCTTTTTTATCATCTTCGGTTCCCAAATTGATTAGTTCACTCGGCTCTTCATGGGGTCGAATTTCCCTGGCTTCTTGTTCTACCAATATCAATAGTTCAAGAGGAACTTCTCCGTCATCATCAACAACCTCTTCAGCATGATCAATGGGATAGTCAAAATTGTATGCTGAGTTACTAACACTGTCATTTTCAAGAGAATCGCTTTTAGATCTGCATTTTGGTAGTTATCAGGGAGAGATGAATGAATAAAGGTCAAAGACGAGAAACTGCATTTATTGGTGAGGAATGGTGAACAAAGACGAAAGTAAAAAAGAGAGATAACAACATAAAGATACTGGATGCATGCATTTATTGATAAGTCATACTGAAACAGAAACAAGTAAGCCCATTACAACAAAATTCCTAAAGCCTTGGGCAGAGCTAAAGGATAAGCATTACATAATTACTTTGAAAAGGACTCTATGGTCATGGGGAACTCAATGAGCTCCCAATTGTTGAGCTTTGTATCCGGAGGGCATGGATACACCAGATTGATGCCATGATCGGCAGGATAATCATCTTCAATAGCTGCTGCTTGGTCCAGGAATTCAAACCCTACGCTTCGGAAGCTCTGTCGAATGTCACAGATGGGAACCCTTTCAGTCTCGTATTCACGATTTTCCAGCTGAGCCAACCTCTTTCTTTTCTTCTCTTTTATAACCCTCATCTTGTCGGCCTTGGTGGGTTTGTATCCCAACCCAAACCTGTCCTTGTTCTCAGTGAGCATGAGAATGTCAGCGACACCTTGGCCTTTCTTCCCCAAACCGCTTCCAGGTCGGTATCCTCCTTCGAGCATAACCTTGGCCATCATGATGGACGCTTTAGATGACCGAGGTTTAAAGAGTGGAGCACTATCCTCAACATAAGTGGCATTGGCAATTTCAAGTGACTGTAAGGCGGTCTCGAGAGCTTCCTCGGCAGCTTCAATATAAGGGGTTGTTGATGGCTTGCTTACTAACAGATCCTCCTCTCCAGAAACAATTACCAACTTATGATCAACAATGAACTTCACCTTCTGGTGCAATGTGGAAGGTACAGCTCCAAACGAATGGATCCATGGTCGTCCTAGGAGACAACTGTAAGTTGGTGTGATGTCCATTACTTGGAAGAGTACTTCAAAGGTGCAAGGGCCAATCTGAATGGGCAATTCCATTTCCCCCATGACTTCCCTTCGGGTGCCATCGAAAGCTCTTACAATCATCGTGCTTGGCTTCATATGAGTTCCATCAAAAGGCAGCTTTTCTAGTGTTGACTTTGGCATTACATTCAAAGAAGAGCCATTATCAATGAGAACCCTAGCCATGACATGATCTCGGCACTTCACAGAAATGTGCAATGCCTTGTTGTGCCCCATACCTTCAGCTGGTATTTCATCATCGGTGAAAGTGACATAATTATCATCAACTATGTTACCTGCAAAGTTATCAAGCTTATCAACTGTGATGTCATGGGAAACATGAGCTTGATTCAACACCTTCATCAGTACTCTCCTGTGTGGCTCAGAGTTCATCAATAGAGACAAAAGAGATATCCGAGCCGGAGTCTGATTTAACTGATCCACAACCCTATATTCACTCTGCTTGATGAACTTCAAGAATTCACCTACTTCTTCATCAGATACACCCTTTTTATTCTCACCCCCGTTTGCTTCCTTGTCATCTAGGATTCCTTCCACCTTCTCTTTCCCTTTGTGATCCTTTCCTTCCTTTTCCATTTCCACCCTTCGTAATAACTCTGGAGTGTAAATGCGACCACTCCTAGTCATTCCACCAATTCCTGCAATGTTGGTAACCACAGTAGTCCCGTCGGAATGATTGGGTTGAACCTGCATCTCATATTTCCATGGTACCGCTTTGGTGTCCTTGTAAGGGAAAGGACTTGGAACTCGGATAACGATTGGTGTTGGCCCACTTGGAACCGGCAAAGGTTTCTTCTCAGTATAGTATATCACCACAGGTTTCAGAGTGACTTGCTCAGGAACTGGTTGAGGATTAACCACAAAAATAAAATGGGTTATCTTAATTGGGGTTGGGGAAATTGTAGATTCAACAACCATATTAATGGCATACTCATTTGATTCACAACCAATTAAGATAAACTTCATATCTATTAACTGCTGCACAACTTGCCGAAACTCTGAACAGTCTTCAATCGAATGCCCCATATTCCCATCAAAGTCACACATTATCTCTCCACCAAGAGCCTTTTCTTCCGTGATCGGGATTTGGATCAGTCCATATTTGCACATCTCTCTGAAAATAACTCTCACAGGAGTCCTGACATCAGCCACTTTACTCTTGGGAGTATGTTCCAAGAAGCTCTCGATGGCATTGACTCCCGAACTCCCATGATTTGGCATAGAAACCTGTGCCACATTTGGAGCATCCTTCTGAAAGCTCAACCATTTGGCATTAATCAGGTCTTGCACCTTAAACTTCAAAGCTTTACAACTCTCGGTGGAATGACCTGTGGCCCCATCGAGATATTCACATTGAGCATTTGGGTCATACTACTTTGGATAAGGAAGGTCTATTGGTCTTGTCGGGATAAGAGTTAGCACGGATTTGCTCACGAGTTGGCGGAATAGTTCAGTGTAGGTCATGGGTATCGGGTCAAAACGCATTGGCTTTCTTTTCGAGTTATACGGTGGTCTTGTTTGGCTGGTGTTTGGGTTTGGATTTGGGGACTGAATAATTTGAGATGGCATGGTAGGGTGTGTTTGAGGCTGAGAAGGGTATGATGGTCGGTAAGGAGCCATTTGTTGAGGGTTTGAAAATTGCGAGGTTGCATCGATGTATGGCTGGTTGGCTTGGTGATATGGAGGGGGTTGGTAATATGGGGCGTATTGGGCTTGGAAGGCGGGTGTTTGGTTCGGTCTCCATTGGTTCGGTTTCTTCTGTTCAAAGGTTACTGCATGTGCTTCTCCCTCTTTCTTTTTCACAAACGGGGCTTTCTTTGGGTCGTTCCCTACTGAAGTCTCGGTAATATTGCCATTCCTCATTCCACTTTCAATTCTCTCGCCAATGATGACCATGTCAGAAAAATTTGATGACACACTCCCAGTCATCCTATCATAGAAGGGCGACTGGAGTGTATCGATGAACATTGCTACGATTTCTTTCTCGGCTAAGGGAGGCTCCACACCGAGCAGCCAGTTCCTCCATCGTTGTGCATACTCTTTGAAAGTCTCAACGTCCCTTTTTGACATATTTTGGAGTTGCATCCTATCGGGAGCCATGTCAATATTGTACTTGTACTGCTTCAGGAATGCATTTGCTAGATCTTTGAAGGATCGGATGTGTGCCCGCTTGAGATGCGTATACCAATTTGAAGCTGCCCCAGTTAAACTGTCTTGGAAGAAGTGAATTAAGAGCTTATCATCTTGGGCATATGACGCCATCTTCCTAACATACATGGTCAAGTGGTTTTTGGGACAAGTGGTTCCCCGATATTTGTCAAAATCGGGCGCCTTAAATTTCGGCGGAATTACAACATTTGGCACCAGACAAAGTTCCGAGGCATCCCGAAGGCCATAACTATTTACCCCTTCAATGGCCCGTAATCTTTCCTCTAGTACTTCCAGCTTTTCTTTAGATTTGGAATTCCCTCCTGACTGATTCGCCGGAGTTTCTCCGTACATATTATGGGGAAATGAATATGGCATGGAGGAGGAACCGAAGTTTGGCATCATTTGAGCCCCCTGGAGTCCATAATGTAGGGTGTATTGTGGGGGCCTTGGATTGACAGAAGGTGTCACTATCGGGGTGTTACCATCTGTAGGGTTGACATTTTGTGTTTGTGGTATTTCGACAGCATTGGTGGGGATTTGTGTCTGAGTGATGTGTTCAGAGTTCTGAATGCCATCTTGTGGACTGGGGGTTGTTGGTGGTACAAATCCACGAGGCAAACCGTATGGGGGATTGTTCGGGTCAAATGAAAAATGAGTTTGGTTGAGAGGCATCATGGCCCCTGGTTGGTTGAAGCCTTGAATAGGAATCTGAGAGAAGCCGGACGGGATGAGAGGTGTGGCTGGATGTCCTTCGTTCTAGGCTGGAGGGTTCTCCTCTGTGTTCCTTTCCTTCTGCATTGCTTGTAGGATCTCCATCATCTTAGTCATCTGATCCTTGATTTGACTGACTTCATCCCTGATCTCTTAAACTTCTTCTAGTTCATCCGCCATGGCTCTTGCCTGTGATCGAGTGTGATAAGGGTGTCTCGGAGCAATTGTTCAGAAGAGTCACACTGTTTTAATCAGAAAAAGATAAGAACATTGCGAAAAAAGAAAAATATTTAGTGAAAACCACCTATGGAGTTATTATTTATTATTTTATTTTATTTTTCCTTCTTGAGTTAACACCTTGTGACTGACAAGAGATGGTCCCTCCATCCCACACAGAGAGCATTGTGCTCATAAGATGAAATGGAGTTGACAACAAATCTAGGGGAAGGACATCTCTCCACAATAGATGTTGTCTTAAACACACTAGCAATGCGAATTTTGAATTGAGACATCCCGACCTACCCTTTACGCCGAAGGAAGAATCCTATAAGGCAAAGATGTAGTTGACAACATACTAAAGGGAGACCATGCTCCACGATAGGTGTCGTCGCAAGTCAAGTGTAAGAGTTGGAGTGTGAAGGAATCATAGAGGCAAGAACAGATTTCATTAGAAGCAACACATAGATTGGGATTACATCATTGTCAAATCCTAATCCTAAAGTCAACAGCTTAGGTCTCTTTCTTTTTAGCCCTTAAGCAAACCCTCCACACATTTGCAGAAAGTCTTCCAGTTCAGACGGGAGACGAAGCATAGGGTCCCCACAGATTTGTTGTTCTGCCTTCTCAAAGCTTTGGACAAAATTCTGAATGCAATGGCTTAGCTCCAAACTCATGCTCACATATCTCTTTTTCCATATGTCAATATATATCCCTCGCTCTCGCGCTTCTTCTCTCCACCATTTCACGGCATTCATTGCCTGAACCATGTGATCATGATAATGTTTTGCCGAGGTCCACCCCAAATCGGACTCCTTCTTGATTTTGACCATTAGGATATTTAGTTCTTTGACCTTTTGTACCAATTCATCAGTCATCCTACTTTGTGCACAAATTTGCTTCTGTAAGTTGCTATTGACTCCCTTTTGTCGATCAACCTCCGCCTCCAATGACTTTCTCATACCTTCTTGCTGGATGACTTCTTCATTTAACTAACGCTTTTGTTTTCTTAGCCGATGCCTCTCTGTTGTCAAGGACAATACTTTACTTTCAAGATTCTGGACCTTAGCCATGATGCTTGGTGAGACATTATCTGTGTTCTTCTGGACTCTTGAGGTTGTGGAGATATCGGCACACAAATATTTTAAGTGTTCATTTTCCTTTGCTAACTTCTCACAACGCTTCTGTCCAATGGCTATTTTTAACTCGGCATCTTGCTTTTGTTGTTCCATTCCTTCATTTTTGCTTCTAGGATTTTCAGTTGTTCTGCCATTTGAGTTACCAAATGGGAGTAATCTTTATTTTTCATGCTTTCTGCAGGAATGTTGACGGGACCTTTCCTTAACTTTCTCCATGCTTCATATTTTGAGACAATGATTAGGATTGGTCGGCCCAGTTGTGCTCTCCCTGCCATCTTCACATCTTTCCATGCATTTCTAACCGTTTTTGCTAACAACTTGGTATTCTCTCCATCCTCATACCGGAAACAGCATCCGCCGAGTTGTTCTTCTCTTGGCACGGTTTGCGTCCAACAGAGCAGTCGTAAGACTATGGCGGGCGTGTAGGATATGCACCCTCTTGGGCCCATCAAAGGAACATTGGGATAGTCACCACAACTATAAATGATATCTTGCCCCTGCTGACCTTCGTACCATGGGCATACCCATCTAAAAGAGTCCCTTTCCACTTTGTCAAACTCGCTCTTCCATTCTTCTTCATTTAACTATCTCATAGGGATGTTATGGAAGCCTCTTAGCGGATCTGAATGGTGGGTGATATAACCTTTTGCATACATGTGAGTCATGGCCCACACAAAGAGCAACTGTGCACAACATCGGAGCTTCCTCTTTAGATTCCGCTGGCAAAATTCTAAAGTCAAAAGCGTTTCAGCTAACATTACCGGCACGAGGTTTTTCTTTCTTTCTACTATGAAGAATACATCCATTGCTGCTTGATCTATCATGTCTAGCGCTGATGGAAATAGAACCAACCCATATATTGTTAGCGCCAATACCCTCTCAAAGGTTTCCCAATCTTGCCGATCCATTAATTTCTTCAAGTGATTTTCGAGAAGAGTTCGGGTTAACCCTCGCGAGTTTGAGTGCCCGGTCAACTTCACATCATTTTCAGGAAGCCCCAGTAACCCTGCTATGCTTGTAGTGGTCAAGTATTGCCCCAAGTGAAAGTACACGATTGGGTTTTTCTGCATTGGCAATCTTAACAGGCAAGCATATTCTTCAATGGTGGGAGTAATGTCCATGTTTGGCAATTCAAAGCATCTGAGGTGGGGGTTCCAATACTGACACAAAGCACTCAAAGCAGCAGTCTCAACCGGTATGAAAATTAGGTCCAAGATCCCTCCATACTTCTTGGTGAAGCTTCTTCGACGTTCTTGAGGCAAAGATTGGCTTCTCTAATGAGTTTAATATCACCCTGGAGCTCTTGGTGGTGGGAGCATTGCTAGTGTGTCTGCTTTTTTCCATCTCTTGTAATTAAAGGTGTTACCTCAAACCAAATTATCCGTGGAGGGAAATTTTAATTTGTTAATAACATTTGGAAAGCAAATTTACTTATGCATGAGAGTGTAACAAAATGCATGAATGACATATTAACAATGCATGACTTAAAGTACTACATGAACAAGCATACAATGAATAATAATGAATGTAACAGGATGCATGAATGAATGGCATATGAAGGCGTCATTATGATGCATGTGATTATTCATGTTGCAGAAAAAGGTGGAATGCACTCCCTATTGTCCTACATGGGTCATATCCTAAAGTTTGAACTTCTGAGGTCAAGACCTTAGTTTGGTAGGCTACTAATGGCATTTTAGGTGCATGACTTCCGGGACAGATCTAGAACCCTAAACATATGGTCCCCGGATTACCCTCATCTAAAAATGAGGACCCGAATCCATGAACCTCACCACAGGGATCGAAAAGTCACAATATGGCAGTCCATGTTCCGGTAGCAATCCGAGCGGGAGAATCAATGTCTGTCAGGGATGCAGAAGCATCACAATAACATCACTGAAGCCCCTTCTAATCTTATGGCATTCTAAGACTCGGGTATAGAGCCCAAAAGTGTGTGTAACATGTGATAGTGATGTGTGTGATGGGAGCATACAAACCTCCACAAAACCTACTAAAACAAAACTACCCCAACCTTGCAAAAAAAAGGAACAAACAACACCAATACAAAAGTTCTCTACCCTAAGGTTGCAAGAATATACAAAAGCAGTTAAGAAAGCATAAAAAAAGAAATAAAACAAAAACGGTAAAACGAAAAAATGCACAACCAACTATGATAGGCCTGACTCTAAAAATTCCCCAGTGGAGTCGCCAGCTGTCGCGACCGTCCCGTCCGGGGGCCGTGAAAAGGGATAAAAAAGAGGAGTCGCCGCCAATATTTTATTTAGAAAAAAAAAAACATTGGAAAAACCATTTATTTTAAGGAAAACTGGTCTAAAAAAGAGAGAGAGATGAGTCCGGGAGTCGGTTACGAGTAGGGAAGGTGTTGGCACCCCACATCGCCCGTTTAAAAAAGCGGTACCTCAAGTTAATTGTGCAAAAAACATTTTAATGACCTTTCAAATATTTATTTTACCCCAAAATTTATTTACGAGAAAAGAATTATTTTTTAATTTTAATATTTTAAATTTTTATTAATTTCTACGTTTTTTTTAAATTTATTGTTTATAAAAACTAAATGAGGTTGAACGTGGCACATGAGTCCACGGGGGCAACCTCAAATCTAAGGGACTGAACATGACACTGTGTCCATAGAGCGTCCCTAAAAATAGAAAAGTTTATTTATTTTAATTAATTATTTTAACATAAAAAGAGGCACAAAAAAGGAAAATTTTGTTTTGGCTTGACAAGATGATTTATCTCGCTCCTACGTATTCCCAAGTGTGATGGGAAACTCAAAGCAACGTAGTTCTTTTGGAAAAGATTTGATTGGTTTATTGATTTTGTTTATTTTTTGAAAAAAATTGATTTGATTTTTGGAAAGATTTTATAAAAAGGATTTTATTTTTGAAATAAATTCAGTCTTGCACAGGGTCCAAGATAGCAGCGCTATACGATAACCCTTACAATTCGTACGCCACTTGAGGATGAAGGTTCATACATCAACGGCGTAGATTGTTGCGTGAATTCAGAAGATTTTATTTTATAAAGCTGAATAAAATTTGTTAAATAGAGTAAATTGGAAACATTCATTATTTTACAAAAAAAGGAATTCACCCTTGCACAAGGTTAAAGATAGCAGAGCTATACGATGAACCCTTACAATTTTACAACACTTGAGGACAAAAAAATCGTACATCAACATTGTAAATTGTTGCGTGAACTAAAAGATTTTTTTTAAAAGGATTTTTATTTTTATTTATTTTTTATTTTTGGAAAGAAAGAGACAAAGGGACTGTTTAGGTTAACTACTCCTTAAACCCAATCCAAAAACAGATTTGGCTCAAATCAGTTAACCTAAATAAAAATAATTTGAAAATAAGAGGCCTCAAAAGCATTATTCTTAGACCAAAAAACTTCATCCATTTTTTAAATGAAAAAAAAAAAGATCCATTAGGAAAAAAGAAGAGGCTCACTCACTTGTCCTAGAACCAAGCCCATGATAGCAATAAAAAGATCAGACAAGAAAAAGGGGGTAACATGTTAGCCGAAAAAGGAGATAAAAAGCAAAAAACAAGTCAAGTTCAAAAAAGAAGGTTTCCATCTCCCTCACTCACCCACCTGCGTACAGAGGGGAGCAAGCAGGGTGGTCTGTCGTCTGCTTCGAGATGGTGCGGAAAGGGCCGACGGTTCGCGGCAGTTGCGTGCTGGGTGGGGACGGAGGCCGGCGACGGTGCAGATGCCGACGAGCCGCGCGGATCTGCATCGGGATGCTGTCACGACTGTCCCGGTGGTGCACGACGGAGGTAGGAAGCAAACCCGGAGGAGTAGCGACGGAGGAAGACGGTGCTGGGCAGAGGCGTGGCGGCTCTGCGACTGGTCTTTCCTGGCAGTGGAGCGGAAGCAGCGGATCTGGGCGACGACGGCAGAGAGGGACCAGAGCAGGGACTTTCTTCTTCTTCTTTTAGTGTTTGCTTGCTGTGTTGTTTGATTTTGATTTGGAAGGGGATGAAGGATTATGAACTGAAATGGAAGATGATGGGTTTTGTTTTGAGTTGTTGAAGGAGAAGATGATGGCTAGAAGGATGGATCAAGAAAAAAAATGGAGTTCCCCTTACTGATTTTCGTTTTTCCCTTATATTCACCAACAGGGCATATAAAACCAAAAATCAAATCCCCAAAGCCAGTCTTAGTGGCATAGCCAAGTCCTTTTCCACTTTCATTGTTTTGCCTCTGATGCTTGTTATACTCTTCTCACGATTGCAGATTTTCATTCTTTGTGTTAAGTCCCCATTGAGCTTTCTGCATTTGCTCAGAAGGCCAATTTTCCACTTTCATACATCATTTTCAAACTCAACATTTTGGTTTGTTAACTTTTTTTTTTCCTCATGTGCATTAAAAGCTTTTGGCTTTTTCTCCTTGGCTGCCTTCAACATTATGTTCCTCTAATATATTTTATTTTATTTTATTATTATTATTATTATTATTTTAAAAGAAAAAAGTGAGACCTTTTTTATTTATTTGAGATTATGTAAGTGGGTTGGGCTAAAGGACATGGGCCAAATCATGGACAATTTTTTAGTTTTCTCTGCATATTTTTTATTTTTTATTTTTCCTTTTTTTTATTTTAAAAATATTAATAAGATGAGAAAATATCCGGACAAAATTAGGTATTCACACTTGCTAGACTTGTGTTTGAATCCTATACAAGCAGTTTTATAGTGTAAAGATTTTTACATTGACAACCAATCATAAATCATGAAATTAATGACTTTTAAGGTGGTTAGGATAAGAATTAAACATTTCTAATAATGTATCAATTTCTGATTGGTTGACAGCGTAAAAAAATTTATACTGTCAGTATATATTAATTAAATTATTATTTTTTCTCTATTTTCATATTTTCTTATTTTTATTTTTCATGTTCTCTTCTAATATAAACAAATAATTTGGGAATATAATGTTAGAGTTTTGAGATGATTGGGAAAAAAATGTATAAAGTTGATTATTATCTAAAAATTATTTATGTTTTACTAAAAATTGTGTGTGTGTGTGTGTATATATATATATATATATATATATATATATATATATATATATATAGTGTTTTTTCCAATTTAATTATAATAAATTTATTATAATATTAAAACAAAATTTGAAATTTTAATAAAAAAATTCTAATTATATTATCTTAAAATTTTTAATTAATATATTTTAAATTTCTATTTATCATATTTGATGTTGAAAAATTAAATATATAATTAATTGATAGAATGAAATTTTCAATAATCTAAGCCAAATGCCCAAATGCTAATAAGTGCCCTTAAGAAATAAAAAAATAGGCAACTCTATATTGGAAATAATACATTTAATATATTAACAAGTGTTGTAATTAGTTTTTCATGACATATTTACCCCTTTTTTGTTCATGAATCAGTACCCTTCAACGAGTTTTGGTAGACAATTTTTTTGGTTATCGGGAATTATTATCCTCAAGAATCATCCTCCATGAGAAAACCAAAAATATGTTTATAAATCTTAAACATTCAGGAGAATGCCTAAAAAAATTTAATGAGAATATTATCTGGGAATCATTGATTCCCGTGTTTGGTTTAAGTGCTTATTTACTTGAAATGTTAGTATTATTTTCAAAAATATCATAGAATACATATTAATTGCAAATGAAAAAATATATTATAAAATATTAAAAATTAAATTGAATAAAAAATAGTGCAGACCAATATGTATTCATATATTGATATTTTATAACTGGGTTTTTTATCTCAAAAAAATATTTTAACATAATACTAATATTGTTCATGGAAAATTAGGGCATAATAGCCTTTTCAAATAACAAAATATTTCCTATGGTAACGAGAAACTAAAATTCTCACTCTCTCGAGAATTTTTTTGGGAGAAACATAATTTAAAAAATTCGTGAGAATGTTTACTTGTTTGCTTTGTTTTCGTTTCCGTTTTCATTTTCTATTTTTAAAAATAATTAAAAAAATTACATATTATTTTTATTTTATTTCTGGATTTCAGAAAGGTTATACATGACATATTAAAATCGATTTTTGTTGTTTTTACTACTTTTTATGTAAATATTTAAAAACATGAAATATAATGAAAATAATGTGTCATTTTTATAAGGTTTAATTGTATTTTTGGTCCCTCAACTTTTTCAATTGTGTGATTTTGGTCCCTCAAAAATTTTATTTTCACATTTCATCCCTCAACTTTTTTAATTGTGCGATTTTGGTCCCTCAAAAATTTAAGTGCACATTTAGTCATCTAATTTATCGAATTGTGCAAAATTAGTCCTCCGTTCATGACTAGTCAATGTGCAATTAAATTTTTGAGGGACCAAAATCGCACATTTTAAAAGTTGAGGGATGAAATATGCAATTAAAATTTTTGAGGGCCCAAAATCACACAATTGATAAAATTGAGGGACCAAAAGTGCAATTAAAATTTTTGAGGGACCAAAATCGCACAATTAAAAAAATTGAGGGATCAAAAGTATAATTAACCCTTTTTACAATTACAAATGGAAAATGAAATGAAAAAATGAAACAAACAAGTTCCTAATTTCTTGAGAATGTGTTTTTCTGAAAGAAGAAAACATGACAACGATAATATATGATTCCCTAGTTAGGATTCCGGAGAAACTTAAAAAAATCATTCTAGGAAACATCCTCTCCCTCTTAAAACTTAAAAGTTAACAACGCCCTTAAGCGAAGTACATCCTCGATTATAGAGTAAGACCTAACAAATTTGTCTCATCTAAAAGAGTAATATTATTTGTATATTTGGATTGTGGATACCTGGACGATATCTTTAATATCTGGTTAATACAATTAAAATATGTAGTTAATTATATTCAGCGGATGGTTAATGAGTTATGACATTTTGTTACATTCATTAATTATCCACCGAATGTGATTAACCACATATTTGAACCGCGTTAACCATGATTTTTCAGATATTCAATTATACATTGGGCCACGTATATTTGAACACATGAAAAATCGTGATTAATGCAGTTCAAATACGTGATTAATCATGTTCAGTGGATGATTAATTATTCACTAAAGATAATTAACTACATATTTAAACTGCATTAATCAGATATCACAAGAATTGCTTAGGTATACAAATAATATTACTCCATCTAAAAATATATAAAATTGTCTTCTTCTTAACCAGATTATATCATTGAAATGCTTACCTCTCCAAACTAATTATTTTTTTTATATGTAAGACTTAAAAATCAAATCCCTGATAATTTATTTAAGAGGTCGAATCTGTTACTATTCGAATCAACCCTATATTATTGGTGGTTGGAGCGTATTAATAAAACTGCAAAAGAATAGAAAATATCTGTCATTGTGTTGGTTACATGGAAATATCTGCCCTTTGTCCTGATTACCTATGTGTGCATTTTTTTGTTGTTTTTTCTTGAACACCTTTCACAGTCATTTAGTTGCAATAGATTACGCTTCCTTGCGTGTTCGAATATGAACTCTCTAGTGTCAACTATTTGAAAAACAAAAACTCGTAGAAAAGTTTTGTTTCTTTTTTCAGGAAAGTTTACTTCAAACAAATATTATCTCAAATATATATAATATTATAAGAGTTTAATTTTGTTATATTATTAATTTAATTTTTTTACTATTGATTAATAAAAAAATTCTTACTTTTATAACAATTATTCTAAGAATTAAATATTTTTAATGATATAATTATTCATATTAATTGACATTATAAAAAACTTTTACACTCATAATGCATAACAATTAAATCCAGGTTAAAATGTGAAGAATCATAAAAAAAAATTAAAATATTGAAATATTTTTAAAATATTTGAGTATTCTATATTTTCTTTTTTCATCATCTTATCATATCATAAAAATATTTATTTTAAAATATCCTTATATCAAGTTAATTAAGCATACTCAATAAATCTTTCACTCATCATAATAGTATCATGCGTATTTGATTTTAAAACAACGATTTTTCTATATTATGTAACTTGTACATTAAGGAAACAAAAATAAAAATGTTATATTAAAAGTTGTGTATTTAATTCCTTAAAAGTTTAAAATTTATCATTTCCAATATATAATTTCTATTTTTTTATTCCTTAACATGTGCAATATTAGATAGATTAAAAAAATCCTTAAAATAATATGTACTTTTATTATAAATTTTTTCTAAAGTTAATAATCTGCTCTATTCTTAAAAGTTTTTTTGACTAATCTATTCTTAAAAGTTAAATAAAAAAATAGAATAATCTAAATACACATCTACTTGAATACGCATAATTTTCATTTATCGAATATTAATTAAGTTAAAAATATTACAGTTGTGTCAAAAAAAAAAAACAGTTGATACTTGATAATATTCATCCTTACGATTCTATATACTGCAGTACTGTACTAGTATGGTATGTGAATAAAGACTTGCCACGTCTTTTTTTTTTGATAGAACGTGCCACGTCTTTCTGTTTCCGGAGGATGCTTTCATTGGACGTTGGTGGCAGAGAGCGACTTTTTTCTTTTATATTTATTTTTTATTTATCTATACCTAAGTTTTTTCCTTTTAGGATAAAACTTACTTATGTGAGTTGATTCTGAATAGTTTTAATTGTTTTCCAATCATAATTAAATATATAAATTAATCAATTAGTAGAAAAAAAAATCAAAAATAATAAAATTTTAAATTTGAGTTTAAATGAAAAATTATAATTAATAAATATCACAAACAACACCTATTATAATGCACATAACGGATCACGATGCCTCTTGTTAGAAAACGGTCTAGTTCTGTTAAACTAACCTTATTTTTTTAAGATAAATTTTAACCTTACTTCCGCTATGATATTTTATTTACATCATTCCAAAATAGTTTTTTTTATAGCATAATAGATTTATTTAATATTCATAAAAAAAGTTTTATTTAATATAACCGTAAAACTCAATTTCTGACATTCAATCCCTTTTTTTAAATAAAAAAGACTAAAAGAGGATTCTGATCCCAAGCCAACAGCTCGAGTAATTAAAAACAGAAAGAACTAGCCAACCATGCGAAAGTGACGCCAGCCGCAACATCTCGTCACCAAGAATCAAATTCTAATGAGTATGATTTTGACATATTATTAATTATCAAATTAATTTTTTTATAATCTATATAAATCACAAATTATGTTATATTTATTTTTAAAGATATTTGTTATAAAAAACCATCTATTTTTAATAATAAATGTTATAAATGTAAAAAAAAATAGGGAGATGGAAGAATAGAAATATAGACTCAAAGCTTCTTCTGGAACTAGGATTCAAGAGCTGGTTTTTCGAGAACTAGCTATAATATTTGTTATTGATATTATGATCAAGTATCCTTTGAATACAATGTGACTACTACTATTTATAACATAATAGTATACTATTTATCTTAATCAATTTCCTATAAGAGAAGATAAATAAGATGATATAGTCATCCACTAAATCATTCTGTTTATAACACTTCCCTTGGGATGATTATATCTTATGAATATTACCTCATTAAAACCTTGCTAAGAAAAACCCAGTGGGATAAAAACTTAGCGAAGGAAAAATAGTACAATATTCATAGTAACTTACTTCCCCTCAAAATACATCAGTTATGAAAAATCTCTTGCTTGACGCATTCCAATATTATGAATGTGCTTCTTGAAAACCGAAGTTAGTAATGTCTTTGTGAATAAATCCGATGGTCGTCATTTTTATGTAACCACATTTGATTTGTGCAATACATGTTGTATCATCTTCATGCCATATCGTTGGCTTGTTATTATCTTTCACTAGTCCACATGCTCCTCTAATGTGTCATGTAATATTTCTTAACCAAACGTATTCATGACTTGTTCCATGAATATAACCAATATATCTGAATGCTTTGACAATGTAGCCATGATTGTTTGCTTCACAAACCGCCATGAGATAATAGTAATGCCACACGTGAAGATGTACAACACCACAAAGATAACAAGAAACTTCTTTCACTTATTTATGATGCCATTGAGTTTGCGCAGAACAAAACCTTGGTAATAGACTAATTGCAAAAGTTATATCTGGTATAGTGCTATTTGCAAAACACAAAAAATGCTTCAACGACAATAAGGTATGGTACTTCTGGACCAAGGTTCTTTGTTGCCACATGCTCAACTACTATATACTGAGACACAACTTTAATTTCCAAAAACATTTTATATGAAGATATTTCTTTATACCTTCCATAATTTGGAACAACTTCAAGTCGCTCTTGTATTATTCAAATAATCAAAATTCATAGCAATTATGTTAAACAAAATAAAAAATTTATTTATATATTCATATAAGAAAATAAAACTTTGAAATAAAATTACTCACAATTGCATGATATACTAACATGTATATAAACCAATCATTACTTACCAATTTAAAATGCTCAATATGATAAACAACATAATATAAATTATCTGTAAATGTAAATCAAGATAGTTGTTTTTGACACTTTTGATCATTCTGGGATTTTTCTAAGTACAAATTATTCTCGAGTCAACCATATGGTATAATAACACATATTTGTGCCAATAAAGTTTATACTTTATAATGTTCAAACTTCAGGTCCATTACAACATCATTTGAGGCTCGAACTATAGGTTCAAAATCATCACATTTCGTAGTTTAAAAGAGTAGACATGTCAAAGTTTTAAATAACTCGTTTAAGATATCTTAAATCTTTCAAGGATATGCTTCAGGCATCTTAAAACGACATGCTTCATGCATTTTAAATCCTTAAGGGATATGCTTCAGGCATCTTAAATCCTTCAGGAATATGTTTCATGCATCTCGAGTCCTTCAGAGACTATCAAAATAATCAATAATTTAAAAATAATTGCACCCACAACAAAGGTTAACAACTTCAGGTGTTTGGACCACTGGTCCAAATGCTTTATGTTTGGCTAATAAATTTAGCTCAACTTGTATTATTCCTTTCCATTTTGGCCAATCAATTCAATGTCGACATTCTTTTATAATTTGTGCTTCATGCTCAATACATTAATAATTTAATAAGCAATTGCTATTGAATATACAAATGCATTATCAACAACATTATATATTCCCCTCATATTTCTAGATTGTAGTGAGATCTCATAATCTTCGGTGCCGGAACCACTTCTAGGATTGCTTACATAGAAATATGAGATTGTTGATCTGTATTGTTTTTGACTTCTTCTAGGGTGTCAATCTTCTAGAGCATCACCTTGAATTTTTTTTCCTGTTAAGGAACAACATTCTTTGCACGAATAGGTCTACAATGCTTATGGCGGCCTTTAAATCCATGAGTTACCATACTTGTTGGTTGTCCTACTGGGACAATTAGTCATGTAATAATATTTGTGATTCATACATGTGACTTAGTGACCTTCTGGGTCTATAGAAATATCTGACAATAACTTAGATGACAGAGACAATCATGCCAAAGTATAAAAGCTTTATGATAAGCACTTTTGGTGCATATAATTTGACTCAACTATCACCACTTTTGTAACATACAATCCTAATGAGAAGCTTGGAAATTTCTATAACATGAACTTCTGGTATGAAAATGGTACAGATAATATGCAATTTTTTTGCCTGTTGAAGATAGAAAAAATAATAGAGAGATGTAGAGAATAGAAATATAGATTCAAATACTAGTTCTTCCGAAACTAGGATTCAAATGCTAGTTCTTCGAGAATTGGTTGTCATATTTGTCATTGATATTATGAATAAGTGTGATATCCTTCGCAACATATATCTTTGAAACTTATTAGATTTCTTCGGGATCCACTAGAGTCAATGCATCAAAATATATTTTTGTTCCATTTAGAAACCATAATATGGGCTCTCAAAGCATTTAATTACTTTTGCAAACGTCTGATTGCAAATTGAAAATAAGCAAACATGTGATCATATGACTTTTGGCCTTAATCGTTTTGCATTCAAAATGCATAACATATGAAAACTCGTTGTATTAAAGAATCTTCTGTCCTTCAATGGCATCAATATGACTTATCAATATTGACTTAAGATAGTGTAATTGACCATATGTCAAATAACAAAATTATTTAGATTAGTAAACTTCTGGTTTACGATAATATAATTAATTTTGATTTACAAGTGCATAGCAAACTTTTAATTTACATTAGCACGTGTTTCAATCGTACTTATATGATATATTCTCATGTGAAGATCTTAAACTATCACAATAATGGTAATATCTACCACATTAATGATTATAACTACGATCTTTGTCGTATCCAAAAATTATAATACATAACCTTCACTCACTGGGAATGAAGTTCAATCCATTTGGCTGTCTTTCTCATTTTTGCTACTCCAGGAGCATTCTTGAGAGACATACATGAATTTCTATCACTTTCCTTTGTTTAAAAATATACTAAGATCAAGTGATCTTTTGAATTTCATTTAAGATTCGAAAGTCTAGTTATTCAAGAACTATACTACAAATCTTCATATATATAAACAACTACTAAGTGAAATCATTGATTTTGTGCCCTCCTTCAGGGATGCTTGAATGATTGGGTTAGTTAAACAAAATTGGCATGAAATTTTGTGGATGAAACGTTAAAAGTTTTTCATACTAAAATTATCATGAAAAACCAAGTCATTAGAAATAATATAATCATGGATTAAATCAATCCAAAAATGAGTGCGTAGAAGAAGAATTCTTGCAATAGAACCTCCGAACTGATTAAGTCATCACTACCATGTAAAGTTGTGTGCTTTACTAAGTTGGTTAAGCGATCATCCCCATGACAAAATACGAAGGATTTCGATACACCGTTAGAGACTTGATCGTGCTGATAACGTGTTATAAATGTAAAAGAAAACACGGAACTAGGATTAAAGAGCTGGTTCTTCGGGAACTAGCTGTCATATTTGTTATTGATATTATGATCAAGTATCCTTTGAATACAATATGACTATTATTATTTACAACATAATAGTAGACTCCTTATCTTAATCAGTTTCCTATAAGATAAGATAAGAGAAGATAAATAAGATAGGTGATAAGATGATATAGTCATCCACTAAATCATTCTGTTTATAACAATAAAAAAATTTAATTATAGTATAAATTTTTTTATACCAATATTCTTGGCAATTGAATCGTTTTCTAATTTATTTTTAGTGTTGCTGACTAGTGAGTATATTAATTAAAAAATAATAGTTTTTATTAAAAAAAAGTTAAATATATCATTTTCATTATAATCAATATAACGATTTCAATTAAAAAACTAATCTTCTTTTGAGTTTTGAGCTTAGCCCCCTTTTATCACCAAAATAATATATACTGATTTTCTATTTTTTAACTCGTGTCTTAACATTGATTAGTCTTTGGTTTGTGATATAGAAATGGGATCCACACAAAGTGGGCTGATTGTCGACTTTTGTGTTCTGAATCAATTATGTTGATTGTTGAGATACATTAAATTAAATAATCACTATACATCATTATTTAGGCCGATATGTTTTACAAATTTTATTTATATTACTTCGTGTTGATAATTTAGATGATAAAAATTTATGATAACTTAGAAGAGTAGTATCCCTCATTCCCTCTTCTTGTCTATTAAGGGAACATCCACGAGATGAATAAAAGATCATTAAAACAAAATACAATACTTCCATAATCCCCATTTGCTTAACTTAATTTGAAGAGAGTAAAGAAAACGTGAGAAGAAGAAGAAAAATAAAATCTGAGATAAAGAACAATTTCTGAGAGGAAATTGTGTTTCACGAGTTTTCTTTTAGTCTCGTTTTCTTGCTTTTTTACATTAGCCAAACAAGAAAAAAATTGATTTTATAAATTTTCTTTCCTTCTATTTTATTTTATGCATCCAAACATAAGGTACATGATACATCCCATGGACTCAATTTTAAATTACTTTTCTCTTCTCATTGCTTTGCGTTTTTGAGTTTACTAATTACATAGCAATATTGCGAGGCCAGAAAAAGTATTTATTTAATTATTTCACAGTTTATGCATTTATTTTGCATAATTAATTTATTAATTTGTTTTTTGTTTGCTTTTACGAAAGTTGTTTATTTGGTAAGATATGTTGTCAAACTCTTTCATGTTGCATTTCGTAGGTGCTTAGTGTTGACGTCCAAGACCCGCAAACTTGATCCATTCATTAAGCACGACAACTGAGTTTATAATGCTTACATATAATCTGATTTCTATATAAGATATTGAGTATATAAAGATAAATGAACATATTTTTGGTGTCTAACATCGTATATATATACATATTTATATTTGTTTATGATTATTTTTCTTTCATCATATATATTTAATACTTAAAAACTACCCACCACTATATGATATATATACTTGATGTTTAAAATATTTTCATTTATCTGACATATTTTTGGCTAGTGGCTGATCGATGTTGACTATAATTTTTGTTAGCTTCACAGGTCAGGAAAAGTTAAAATCACATGGAGTTGTTAGCCAACAATGGCGGATTCAGGTCAAGAATAATGGCATTTACCATGTGTGTTGGATTTTAAAAATTAATTAAGTATCAATTAATGGGTTAATTGAATAAAAAAAAAGTACATTCATACTTTTTGAGAAAAATTATACTCCCTCCGATCCATTTCTATGGTAATTTAAGATTTCTATACACAGATTAAGAAATCATTAATTTATTTATATTTTTACCAAATTACCATTATTTATAATATCATTAATTATTTAAACATTCTAATCATATTTACTCCACATTCCACTTGCCATTAATAAGCACTCAGAATGTGCATATTTATTGGTAAAAAAAAAGTTGCATTCATATGACTTTTGTTTTGGAACAAGTACCAACATTTATGGTTGAATTTAAGCAGGGAACAGTGGTTGAATTAAGTAGGGAGTATAAGGGTATATATGAAAAAAATTTATTGAATATATCTTGGGTTTGTAAAAGACCCATTTTTGGGGCCAAAAATAAAAAACTAAATTTACCATAAAAATGAATTAGAGGGAGTAATGGATAAAAAAATGTGATTGTGCTCTATCCTCGTCAAAGAGTACTAGGGTAAAAGAAAAGTAGATATATACCTTAATTTATAATTTACAATTTTTTTATTTGACCTACTTTTGTAATTGCGAGTAAGGGGAAGTGGTTAAATTAACATTGTCTTTGAAACGCAAGAAAAGTTGTGGATAGAAAAGGCTAGGATTGTCCCGCTAGTGTAGTTTAAGCGGTAGAGTTCAGGGATATTTGGTGTAAGTGTGGTTGTGGGTTCGATCTCGCGTTACCTCCAATTTCCTGCATTCCCTATAAGGCTTAAGTATACCTCATATGGACAAAAAAAAAAAGAAAAAAAGAAAAGAAAAGGCGAGTATTGAAAACACCTTTTCTCTTAAACTTTTTCCACCGTTTGGTTGCAAAGAATAGGAGGGGGGAGAAGAAGAAAATTTTGGGACTCACATGCATTTTCCCCCCAAATTGAGGGGAAAAAAACGCATACTAAGAAGATATAAAAAAGACACATGTAAATTGCAAACAGACTGAACAGTGCATAGTCTAACATGGAATGGCCAAAAAAAATATTATTTTTTATTTTTTTAAATTATTATGTGAGAATATTTATGTCATTTTATAAGTATGTTTGTTTCTGTTCATCTCACATTCTATCCAATCAAATAAGAGGAGAGAAAATTTTCAATTTTATTTTTTTTCATTTTCTCTCATATCAAACAATTAAACAATCATCTCATTTTCTATTATTTTTCTTTTCAATCCTTTTCTTTCCTCTCTTTTTCTTTTTATTAACCAAACACAGTGTAAGTGTTGCATGTGATGACACTCTAGAATTAGAAATTCTAACATTGCACGGAGAATTCATCGAGTCATGGTCCACTTTTATTGTTACCAACCAAGTTAGATAACACTTACAGAGACAAAAACAAGTTTTTTTTTATTTTTTATTAAGACATAGGTGCGAAGTATCCATCGACTTTATCGGTGACTAATATCTGTTAGGGAACTTGGCTTATTATTTTTAGTGGAGTCTCCCCTCTCAACCACGTTTTTTTCATCCACAAGACTCAAACTCGAGATATTGCTTAACGGATCCGAGCCTAGTTCCATTCGGATCAACGTAATGTTGGTAGATAAAAACAAATATTTAAAATAAAGTATCTGTTTTATTTATAAATATTTTAAAAAGGATAACTCTTTATTTTATTTAATAAATTATTTTATCCATAACTTTATAATTTGTAAATCTAACCACTCTTAATTTTTAAAGAAAATTAAAGTTAAAGTATGCCTAAACACTTTACAATTTCTTGTCGTATTGTGTTTCTGTTTTCTAAAAAGTGAAACACGTTCGTAAGAAAAGTAAGAATGATTGATGGAAATAAGAAAGTTTTACAAAACATTCACATAGAGAAAAATTAATTAGTGACTAAGTTTTTTTTTATTATCAATTAATTCACATTTACATTGAATTCAAGATTTGTAACCTCTTTTTTATTGTTATATGATGGTTAGGTGTGATGATGTGCATATACTATTTGCCTGTTTCTCTTAGAAAAATGAACAACTCCCTCTAGGATGATAATGTGTATCATATTCATTGGGTACACGTAAAAATCACCCAAAATAAATAGGGTAATTACCCGCATAATGGTAAGAGTCTGGATACAAGTAATTATCCATAAATTTGAATGTCCATGATGCGAGTATAGATACTATGGTACCCATCCCGTCTTGCACCCGTACACGTTCATATGTATATTAATATATAATTATTTATTTATTTATATTACTAATATATATAATTTTAACTATAATACAAAATTTAAAACCAAAATTAATCTAAATTTTTTAACTTTCTAATCCTAGTTGCACTTATAATTCCTTTCTGAATATTTTTATTTATTTAAATATTTTGATTTGTAATGTTTTATGAGTAGATTTAAAAGACATTCGAATCGTTTTTTAATTGTTAGAACGTTTCTTTTGTTAATCATTGCTTTTTCACAGTTAAAGTGTGGGTAACGGATGCGAGTACGAGTATTTATGTACCCAAATAGTACAGGTAAGGATACTAAAATTGTTACCCATATAGGTATAGGTCCGGAAACGGGTACGGGAACGTATACTATAGTACCATATCCATACCCAACTCATTGTCATCCCTACTCGCCTTATCTGATTTAGAAGAAAGAAAATTCAGGAAAAAAAAAAAACAGCTACGGATTCAAATTGGCAAATTGTCACCCAAGATGCAAGTTTATGAAATCATTATGAATTTGGCTTCTCTCCAACTACTGAACGGTCCAACAACCTCAAAATATATACAAAAGCTATCGAATCTGGTAGCGTTGATCAATGATAGAGAGGAAAGAACTTGCTATAGTGACGGAGAGAAACCAAATCTATTATCAATATTTCCCAGACCAAGATTCCCAACTACTTGAATCATGGAGGGGGCAGTCTGAAACTTGACAGAGACCATTAAAAAAAAATAAGGGAAAAACGGAATCCGATCATTAGATTATGAGGAAGATTCTGAATGTTATATCTTATTCAATATTTCTAAATCCTCCTATTAAATCCTACTATTTATCAAAAAGAATATTAAATGTATTTTATATTTTTTAAAAGATTGAAATATGTTATTTTATTTATTTAATATTTTTTATTTCATAGTAGAAAAACTAATAAAAAGATTTTACAATTATACATATAAAATTGGTATGGTATTTATATTGCGCTTGTCATTGGGTCCACAGCCAAAATAAAGATAAAGTAAATTCTTTGGGTCCAACTAATTATTTAATAAGCCTCACAAAGATATTTCTTATCTTTGTGATTGGTCTGGGTACTCTCTACGATCACTAGCCTAGTAATCTGCTGAGAAGTGGGGCAGAACTTCACTATCACATGCAAAGCTTTTTGAAGTTCACTACTATAACATGCGATCGAGATGATGATGCGTGTTATAGCTTATAATTCATCGTTTCCTTATGGTTACTTTATCAGGATTCTAAAATATTCAATTTTGTTGTCTTCTGCAGCAAATAAGTTAGGGAATGAAGCTTCCCCGACTCTTCCACCTTGTCAATTTGTCATTTCATTGTGGACTATTGAATATTGATCATCGTTATTATATTGTTATTATATACGTATGGATACAATAACACCACCACTTGCATTGAGGGATCCACATGTTTTTATGATATATATTATAAAAATCTATATATATGATAGGAAATATTCAAATATCCATATGGACAAAATATTATTTAGGTTATAATATTTATGCAACGTTCTTTGTTAGTAAAGTAATTAAAATTTAGTTTACCACAAAAAAAGTATTTAAAATTTATAAATTACATAGTATACTGAATTGTGATACAGCTATTTTTTTATATATAAATATATAATCGTAAATTTATAATAATTTTATAAATTTTAATATTAGTTATCTAAGACTACTGATTACAATAAAAATCTAAAAAAACTATAACACATATTTAAACATTTAAAATATTATATTAAACATGAGAATTTTAAATACCTAAAACATCATGTAAATGCTTAATTATGTGTTCATGGCCATGTACCCATCCCTACATGAGACACCATCGCACGCATTCATACAAATAGGAAGCATACGCATACATTAGTGAGGAAATGAAACTGAGCCTTCGACCAGAAGATGATGTGGGCCTATAGTTGGACTTAATTAATGGATCACATTGACCATCTTAACTGGACCCTTGCTGGTTGGACATTTCTCTACATTACCCAACCCAGCCTCAAAGGTTTTTTTCCACCAAAAAAGGCTTTGCTAGAATATAAAGAGAAAATTCAAGAAAAACAAATTTCATGAAAATAAAGGAAAAACAGAATGTAATGTAACAATAATTAAATAAAACAAAGAAAGCAAGATCATCAAGACAACAAACATGTTTTTTTTTGGCGTCTAATAACATGAATAAACTTATAAATACTACAGATGATTTTTGGTTTGTGGGTTTTTATTTTTATTTTTTATGTTATCAGTTTTCTTGTAAAAAAATTTAAATTTAAGAATCTCACGTGTCAAAATGGGTTGATGTGAGGAGGAGAAGTTTTTATACACTCGTGAGTCGTGAAGTATTAAACATAAATCACTAAGGTGATAGATTAAATAATATATGATACAATTTATATCAAATATCAAATGTTAAATAATACTTTTGCATAAGAATTGTTTACGAGAAAGATTAAGGAAACATTGTATAGATAAGGGGGGAAATTCGAAATTTTCGCAAGGAAAGTTTGATATTTTTTTTAAGAGTATCTTTTCATTTGATACGCGAAAGACCACACATGAATCCGAAGATGATACACATTGGTAACTTGATGTTGTTTTTAACCTTCAAACAGATAAGTGATCCCCATTACGTTAATTTATCTAAAATAATCCCTGTCATCCAGAACTTTTTATTGAATCAGTTTTCTTGTGTAAAATAAAAGATCATTCACGAATGTATGAGTTGACGTATGTTTCAGCAATTTCTACCACGCAAGGAATTGCAACAAAGGAAATTTCAAAAGTCAACACGCTAAGGTACAGTTTAATTATGATCATAATAATTGCATATGACTTCACATTCAACAAAGTTGAAATAATTTCCTGTTTTACATAATATTTCTTGATAAATAAAAGTCCGGATAAGTAACGAACGGACAGATAATACATCTTTCCCATTATTAATTGGTACTGATAATTGTAGGTGTTAAATTTGGAGGTAAGTATTCGTTTGAATAAAAAAAATCTTATATTTCGTCAAAAAAATCTTATATATTCTAAAAGTATTATACTTCAAATGAGGAAAATTTTCAAAATAAAAATAAAAATGAGGAAGTGATATGTCTTAAAATCGAATTTATGTTCTTATATAAATTAATCTTAGGGTGCGTTTGATTTGCAAAATGTATCAAGACAGCTAGCATATGACAGACAGGACAGCACAAGATAACTGCTTGAGTTACATCACAACTTTTTGTCTTATACAATGTTTGATGGACAATGAAGAGTACAATTAAAATAATATTAATTTACTCGAATATCTTTTATAATGTACATATTATATGATATTATATAACATATTATTTAATATAATGTAATAATATTATATATTTATATATAATATTATATAAATTAAATAAGCATTATATATTTTTTATATACAAAACACAAACTATCCGATCCTAATCTTTTTATAAGCATTACATATATAATCTTTTTATATGTTATTTGTGATTTGCAATATTTATATTATATGATGATATGATATATCATACACAATATATATAATACGTAAACTATCCAGTAAAAAAAATATGTAAACTAAAAGTAGAGAGAGAGTAACGCATGAGAGAGAGAGGGAGAGAGGGAGGGAGGGAGAGTATTTTAGAGAGAAATAAATGTGACTATTTTTGTCTTTTTTTATAGTTGTCATGTGACAATTTTTTTGTCCCATGATTTTGTGATGGATAAGATTTTGAGTTTTTGTGTTGTCATTGTTTTATTATTTGTCCTGTCCCTAGATCATTTTTTGAATCAAACGTGGAACAAATACACTTGTGCTGTCCAGTCCCTTAGTTTTTAGCGAATCAAACGCACCCATAGAGTATTTTTTTTTTGAACAAAGCAAACTCATGCCATTTCATTAATATAATAAGGTCCGCAATACATCAGGAAACAACGTCAAAGTTCCGAGGGCTAATCATATACGTGACTACCCAAGTCAAAGTGTGAGTAACTACATTAACATCTCTCCTAATAAATCCTACCAAAGATTTTGAAGAAATAAAAAGAAAGCCTTACAATCAGAAATTAAAACACCAAATTCAGAACAATCCTCACAACTTGAGTTGCAGCTATCCACCACAATGCTTGGCATCTAACTCAAAAATAGCACTGTCATAGCCCAACTCATGGATCCAGGGTTTTAAATTGCGGTTGCGGCCGCGGTTGCGGTCACTGCGATTCGCGGTCATTCGCGTATCATCGCGATGCGTAATGCGTTGCGGCTGGCGTGAAACGATTTGAAAAATTCACAAATTGAAAATAAATCAATTTTTTTTTTGTAATTCTTTATATATCTTTTATTAATGATGTTGCACAAATTTCTATTCATTTTTAATACATTGTATTATGTTTATGAATAATTTAAACTTAATTTAGTGAAAATAAATTATAAATAAAACTTTTAAGCATATATAAGTACAAAATTACAAAGAAGTAAGAAGGTCAGAAACTTAATAGTGCATAAATATATATGAATCACAAATAAAAAGATATTAGTGTCACATATAGGAATACATACACCCAACTGCAATTGTGATTCTAAAATAACGTCACATTGTCACCACTTAGAGATACGTCTTCACTACAATAAAAAAGATAAAAAGTAAATAAATTAATAAATTTAAAATAATAATAATAATAATTAACAAATATATGAATCAAAGATAATAAAAATTGAACTTACTTGATAATTGCTACCACATGGTGGAATGACGTGGTGGTTCATAACCTCTATTCTCACTTTGACTATCATCTTCACGTAGCTCCTTGTCCAAAGACATAATCAAAAAATCCACCACTTGATTCTTGATGATAAGGATCTTGATAATTCATTGATGGTTGGTAGTATGAGGGAGCTTGATCACTTGCGTATGTGTTATATGTGTTGAAATAAGGATATTGATAATAAGGTGGATGAGGTTGTTGACTACTCTGAGAAGAATCATCAATACCAAAGTCACTAAAACTTTGTGCAATACTAGAAGAGGAATAATCTTCAAGTGGAAAATTCTGTTTTCTTTTTCCTCTCCTCGAATGTGACCCACCTCTGCTGCTCTCGGGTAATGAACTACCAGAAGGAGCCATATCAGTCAAGCTCCTATAACGCCTATTATATGGTGAATCTTGAGATGGATCATTTTGAAATTGCCCATCATCATCACCATCACCATCATCATCACCGCCACCTTCTTATTCTTCTACATAAACACCCCCATCACCACTATTATTACTTGGTGGACTTAAACCACCACCATCTTCATTAGAATCATCATTATCATCAACAACTTCCACATCTTCATCATCTCAGTATCCACTAGAGGCAACCATTCTGCATTTTGTACTCCATCTAATAGTGGATCTTCTCTCTCTTCAATCCATGGAGATAATGCATCTTCTTGAAATATATAATCAAGATTGATAGGATTAAAACTTGCTTCAATTTCATCTTGACTTTTTCTCATTTGATGCCTCATTTTCAATTTCATATTGTAGTGCGTGAAGACAAGCTTTTGCAGCTTTTTATACTTCAATCTATTCCTTGTCTTTGTGTGGATATAACTAAATGTGCTCCAATTTCTCTCACAATTTGTGGCTGAAGTTGTTTGGCTAAGAACTTTTATAGCCACACGTTTAAGCTCGAGAGCACATACACCAAAAAAGGACCACCATTCAGCTTTTTAAAGGAGCAACAAAAGGTAAACAAATTATTAGTTATTATATTAGAAAATAAAGTTAAAGTTCATTGATTTATAAAAAAATATTATTTTACCTGGATTCATCTTAGACCAAGCTGCTTGAGCTTGAGGAGTACCAAATGTTTCAACCTTATCTCTAAAAAGTACTAACTGTGAAATATAACATAATATATCAATATGTAAATATCTTCATTTGATAAATAATGAATTATAAGTTTAAAAATTTAAATATTCATTACTAACCTGGTTCAGAGCTTTAATCTGATCATCAATGTTTCTTTCTATTCTGAAGATGACTCTATTTGTTCCTTCAAACGTTTCTTTATAGACATCATCCCCATGTTCAACTCCGTATTGAAATTGCGGATTAAGAAAATAACCTAAAAAAGGATAACATATTATTATGGATGAAAGTATAAGTATAAAATTACATGATAAAAATAAATTTATAAATTATATAAACATACAGTAAGAATGAATATCGGAATGCATGTAAATCCATCACTTGTCTATTAAATCATTATATCCGGAATGATAACGAGAATTTTGTCTAATTGCTTGTTTAGCTCTATCAACGGCTTCATATATGAAACCCATGGTTGGTTTCTCGTCACCATCAACAAGTCTCAAAACTTTTACTAAAGGCTCAAACACCTTCAATATGTCTTGGGACTTACTCCATAATTCACTGTCATTAACAATTGTTCTTGCTTCATATGACGGTCCATTTCTCGCTTTACCAAATTTAGATCGCCTAAACTCTTCGGAGTTGAACATGTTTCTCAGACCTTGCTTTTGCTGTACAATTGCTTGAAGTTGTAGGAACTGCGTTGCAAATCGGGTAACACCAGGACGGACAATTTCTCTACCTCCAGTATATTTTTTCATGAGATCGACTGTCCATATATGGTTATAGAGAAAATTTGTCACAGTCTTTGCATCAGTTAATAACTTCTGTACATTTTTCTTTTTTCCTATATCCTCCAAGCAAAGATCTAAACAATGAGCCGCACAAGCAGACCAATACAAATGAGGCCGCTTCTCCATCGATTTCGACCACTGCTTTCAGTCTTTCATTATCTGTAACAACTTGAACAACAAACTCTTCCACCACTTCTTCAACAACTTTATCTAATAACTGAAAGTAGTAATCTGTGTTTCTACTAATAACATCAGAAGCATCAATAGATTTCAAGAAAATTGTCCCCTTACTACTATACACCAAAAAATTCATAATATGAGTATGGTTGATACCGTCCGTCCAACCATCACACATTATTGTCACCCCTTTTTCTTTCCATGTACCTCTCAATACGTTCAACCACTTCTTCATTTCCCTGTATTCATTCTCTAAATATACATCCGAGATTTCATAAGGGGTTGGACATTTAACCCCTTTACCTACCTCAAGAATTGTAACAATCAAATTATGCAACCAAGGAGAGTTAGCTAAATTCATAGGTAAGCGTTCATAAATAAAAAACTTGCTTACTGCCTCTCCTAGCTTCCTCCTCAATGTCTTCATGATACCCTTACCGATTTTTGGTTGCTTCATGCTTTTGCTCCTCATAAGATCAATATTTGTAGATCTCAACTCTAGAGTGATATCTTCGGGCCTTTCACCCCCACCAACACTCGCATGAGAGCTTCCACCTTGTTCATATATATTTCCACGCCCTCCTGTTTGTTGTCTAAATTGTTGCCTGTCTTCCCATTCGCGATATGATCTAAGGCTTTCTGTGTAGCAAACCTCATTCGTTCATCAATAATGTGATCCACATCTTGACTTCATCTTCATCTTCTCCTCTCGGGCGTGCTTCAAATTCTTCTTTTCTTTTTTTGGAGTCATTTTTCTTTGCTTTTCCTTCAAGAAGAAGCTTCATCATACCTTCTCTAGCCAATTTGCTCACTCTAGCACAGCCGGACACTTGTCCTTTCATATGTGCTATATGTTGTTTCAATCTTGTAATGCCACCTCTTACTATCTTGTGACAAAGTTTGCATTCGATATTGTTACGACTTAGGCTCTTGGGTTTCCAAAATGCCATCCAATGTCATCACTCGGAGCACCATCTAATCTCTGTGTAGGAAATTCTTCTCTTTGAGGCATTGTGTAAATTTTATACAACCTGTTCAATATTTATAAATAAACATCAATCAATAATTCAAACAAACTTACAACTTTAATCTAAACTAGACTTCAAAAGAAAACTTTTATATAAACTAGTAATTAGCAAAACACAGATAATCTAATTAATAATTACGATGAAATTATTTAATACAACAAATCATTTATTAGCATATAATTTGAACAATAAATACTAGCTAAACATATACTAAATCAGTAATTACATTAATATATCAATATATATTTTATTTCTCTCTCAAATTTTTCCTATATTATTCACAAATCTTAATTAATTTCCCACCTAAAATTTTTAATTAAAAAAAATTCCCTCCCAAAAAATTCCCCCCACCCAATTCACCCAACCCACACACACGGCACACACAGTGGATAAGATTGGTTCTGGATTCTTCTTATCCTCTCTCTCTGACTCTAGTTTCTTCCCTCACGGTTCCTCAATCCTCACCATTTCTTCCCCACCATTTCTTCCCCTGTCCGGCTGTCCCTCACCTCACGCCTCACGGTCCTCAGTTCCTCACCGTTTCTTCCCCTGTCCCTCACCTCACGCCTCACGGAGTCACGGTCCTCACCATTTCTTCCCCTTCCCCTGTCCCCCTTCGGTCTTCCTCGGTTCCTCCCCTGTCCCTCTGACTCTCTGAGTCTCTGATGACCCTCTCTCGTCCCTCACGGTCTCAGCTCAGTCTCTCAGACTCTCACTCACTCTCACAGAGTCACAGTCTCTCACGTCTCACCTCTTCTTCTTCCCCCCTCTGTTTCTTTTTTTTCTTCTTTTTCTGCAACCCTAGCTGCATGGATCAGCAACCCTCCTCTGTTTCTCGTCCCCCACCACGGTGGCACGGCACTCACCAGTCACCACTCACCACTCACCACTCACCCCTCTTCGGTTACCCTCCCTCCTCCTCCGTCACTCGTCCGGCGTCGCGGCTACCCACCGGCCAAAACCCAGATCGCGGCCACCCTCGGCCCCTCCCCCCTCTCTCAGGCTCGGCCCTCCCTCTCTCTCTCTCGGTCTCGAGCTCGCCTCACGACCCACGGTTTCGGGCCTCCACCTCACGGCCTCCTCGACCACGGACTCACGGTCACGGTCTCAAGGACTCACCCACCGAACCCCACACCCGGAGGGCGACGGCAGAGCAAAGGAGGAAATGAAGATCTTACGAGCGAGATGAGCAGATGCGAGATCCACCGGAGGAGAGTGTGAGGCGAGGAATGATCGAAGAGGTTATACTATACGAGTGAAGTGAAGCAGATGAAAGAATGAGACAGAGTCTGAGTGAAGAAGTGAAGTGAACCAGCAGAATCATAAAGCAAAAGGAGATAAAGGCAAAAGGTTAGGAGAATATAATCTGTACAAATAGATTTTGAATTGATTTTGTCTGATTCTGATTCTGAGAATTTGATTCCATTGAAACTGTTTTGGCCTTTTTCGTTTTGGCTCTTTGCTTTTGGCTCTGCTCTGTTTGCTTTTGCTCTGTTTTTCTTTTGGCTCTGTCTGCTTTTGGAACCCCGTTGCGGCTGATGCGGCCGTTCGCGGCGTACGTCGCGTTACGTTGCGTTGCGGCCATTCTGCGCGATTACGTTGCGGCCGTAACGGGTGATTTGGATTCCCACCGCAATTGCGGCTCGATGCCGTTGCGGTGCGGTCCGCAACCGCAATATTGCGGCCGCATTAGCGGTTGCGGACCGCATTTTGAAACCCTGCATGGATCCACAGAAGAGCATAAAAAAGGCCAAGTCATGCACGTGCAGCTTTGGATGAAAAGTAATAGTTCTGGCCTTAATGAAGCACCCCTGAGCATCACGTAAGCACAACCCAATTCCCATGCAATCTGGTTTCCAAAAGAAGCATCAATATTGCAAAGTTGGAGATTTCTACTATTCCAAAGGCTCCAAAAATACACATGCACCAAAGCTGCTTGCGATTCTCATCCAGAAAACTAAGGAAAAACCAGATTATCTCCTCAAAGGTCTGCACCTCCATCACCTTCCTTTCCAAACCTATCTTAGTCCAAAGCTGTTTACTGTTATCGCAAGTGATAAACAAATGGGTACAGGTCTCTACCTCAACATTACAGTTGACACACATTAAGGAGCAACAAATACCGCGAGTTTGGAGTTTATCCCTGGAAGGAATACAACCCCTGCAAAGCTGCCAAATAAAGGTTTTAACCCTTGGAGGAACACAGAAACTCCAAATTTTATTCCAAGCACCTGTAACTTGTAAGTGACAAGTGTCCACCATGGAATTGAGGCATAAATGATAAGCTGTTTTAACAGTGTATATAGTATATACCTCTTTTATTTGGCCACCATACAATAGCATCTTCCTTTATAGAATTTAACAGAGGAACTTCCTTTACTGCCGCAACATCTAAAGGATCCATGATAGCATTAATAAGAGGCAAATTCCGTTGTTTCAAACCTGTTACAAACAAATCACGCACAAGAAGATCGTGACCAGCAAAAGGATGAGCAGCCATTGGAGTAGGATGTGTAGAATTTCTAAGCCAAGGGAATACACCACCGGTACCCTTCCTTGATTAAAACCCTCGAATTCCAAATACTTCTCAAAAGTAAAGCTAGGATTATGACCTAATTGAGCCCCCAAAAAATCTCCTCTGGATTTGAGAAGTCTAAAGGTGAGATTATTGGGGTTGGTTATTAATCTCCAACCTAGCTTGCCAAGCATAGAAAGATTAAAGGCATACAAGTTCCATACCACCATGCCTTTTACTCATAGATAGTTTGTCCTATGAAAGCTAATTAATGCCACGATTAGAACCATCATTAGAACCCCACCAAAAGAAGTTCATCATTCTTTGAATTTCCTCTCCAAGAGACATAGGAATCAAGAAAATGCTCATCATATAAGAAGGAATGGCCTGAAGAACTGATTTAATCATAGTTTCCCATCCGGCTCTAGAAAGACACCTACCACTCCATGAAATAACACTAGTGAACAAAACACTTTTAACAACGGTTATTGAATCGATGTGTATACAGGCGATGCTGTATGTGTTGGTGTTAGACATCGGTTATGAATCAATGTTGAAAATACGCTTAACACATCGGTTAATGGCCAAAACCGATGTTAAAAGTGTACTTTAGACATCGGTTAAAATTTAAACCGATGTCTAAAGTGCACTTTCAACGTTTTCTAACTCTGTTGAAAATCACTTTACACATCAGTTCCTTTATAAACCGATGTCTAAAGTCTACTTTCAACATCGGTTTTGATTAATAACCGATGTTGAAAGTTCTTTAATTTTTTTTAAATCAGGCCTACACAGTTACAATTCTTTCTCTGTTTCATTTGTACAGCCAAAATCCCAACAAACAGAAACTAAATATTCTCAACAGAATCCCTTATAACCAAAATTTCATTCAAAGTCCTATATTGATCGATTATGCAAAAGTATAATTTTGATTACACTGGCAAAGAAAGTGATCAGCCTCTGGCTCACCTAGTTTTTAACTAGTAAGACCATGGCTTTATTCGAGTTTAATCTCGTTTTCGCCCAAATTTGGATGTAATTGTCCTCAAGCAACATTTTGAGTCCCTTAAGTAGTTTTTGGGTATTTTAGTTGATTTTGAGTCAATTAAAGCATTTACTGCTACTTCATGTTTTCAGGATAATAAGAAGAGCAAAAAAGGAAGGACACCTGAAGCAGAGGCCATCACGCCCAGGCCGTGACACTGGTCACGATCGTGATGAGCTACCCATGGAAGACAGAAAGGATCACGGCCCAGCCGTGACACACATCACGGGCGTGATGAGGAGATCATGAAAGTCAGAAAGCATCACGGCCCAGGCGTGACACACATCACGGGCGTGATGAGAAGACCCAGAAAGTCAGAGTTGATCACAGCCCAGCCGTGATGGAGGTCACGACCGTGACATATCAGCACCCAAAGTCAGAAGCGATCACGGCCTGGCCATGACAGACCAGAATTTGAATGCGCGCCCTTGACAGAAGCGGTCACGGCCGTGACGCGCGGCCTCTTTATAAATACAAGCACAACAGACACAAAGGATGGAATTTTCACAGTTTTACATAATATTTCTAGGTCTTGTTATACCCTTTATGGAGAACTAATTCCCTTGGGTTAATCTGCTGTAATCGGGTTCCGCCGACACTTGAGTTTCTGTAATTCCCGGATTAAATTGCTTCTTCCTTTCAATACTATCCTGTACGTTCTGTTTGCTTAATTCAGAATTATATAGAATAGGTATTGATTTGTTTCGATGATTTTATGTTCCCATATCTAATCGCGTTTGCTTAATTCGCGTGCGTTCAATCGTATTTGCTTAATTCACGAGTGCTTCAACCCGTTTGCTTAATTCGGGAATTGGGAACATATATCGTGCAGTGCCAATTTCGCTTGTTAATTGTTGCTACAATCGAAAAGGGATTAGAATCTGCTTAGGGCATGGGAATTACATGAATCGATGATAGTGGGAAACCGAGAACAGTAGATTAATCGTTTTAATCATCGATAATCACTTGTTTACATTGCTTTCTTTTAATTGAATTTCAATCTGAAAACCCCACCCCAAAAACTGATTTTGAAGTTAATAACAATACAAGAGTCTTTGTGAGACGATACTCGAGTTGTCGTTCCCTAGCTACATATTTTTCCAATCGCTCGCTTTTTGACCTGTGCGCGACAGCGTGTCAAAATTGGCGCCGTTGCCGGGGACTCTTGTTGTTATTTTCTCATTTTTTTTTTGTTTTTGATTTTCTGCTGAATTTGATCTGGCTACTAGGTCTGGTTGTCCTAATCTGTTTGAATTTGATCCTGAGATTGAAAGAACTTTGTACGCACGCCGTAGGGCAATTCAGGCTAGCACTAGTTCACCAACCAGTAGTAATTCTAACACTACACCTGCACTTGATAACATGGCTGATCAAAGAACATTAAGACAGCTTGCTACCCCTGATGTTAATTATAATGGTTTGTGTATTGAATATGCTGATGTGGTTGCTCCTTTTGAACTAAAATCTGGTTTAATACACTTGTTGGCAAGGTTTAGTGGTCTTGCAGGTGAGGATCCACACAAGCATCTGAAGGAGTTCCAGGTTGTCTGCTCTACACCTTTGAGACCGGAAGGAGTAACTGAAGACCACATCAAGCTGAGAGCCTTCCCATTCTCACTTCAAGGTGCTGCGAAGGATTGGTTATACTACCTTGAGCCAAATTCTGTTACAACCTGGAATGACTTGAAAAGGGTCTTCTTAGAGAGCTACTTTCCTGCCTCCAGAGCTGCATCAATCAGGAAGGAGATATGTGGTATTAGACAGGGTAATGAATCGCTGGCTGAGTACTGGGAGAGATTCAAGAAGTTGGTATCCAGTTGTCCTCAGCACCAGATTTCTGAGCAGCTACTTATTCAGTACTTTTATGAGAGATTGCTGCCAATGGACACAAATATTTTAGATCTTTGCTAGTGGGGGAGCACTTGTTGATAAGACCCTGCCCCGCTGCCAAGCAATTGATTGAGAACATGTCACTCAACTCCCAGCAGTTCACAACTAGAAGCAATTTGGCCGAGACAAGGGGAGTGAATGAGGTCCAAGTTTCTTCTTCCAACAGGGCCCTTGAAACCAGAATTGATGAGCTCACTTCTTTGTGAAGCAGTTGGCAATGGATAAGGTTCAACCATCAAGGTTGTGTGGCATTTGCATCTCTCCTGAGCACCTGACCGATGCATGCCCCATTCCCAACCTTTCCACAAATAAGTACCATCCCAACTGGAGGAATCATCCAAACCTTCGGTATGGGAACTCATCTGCACAACAGCAACAACCAATGTTTCCGCTGGCACCACTACAGAATTCTCCCCAAGTGACCACCTCTGCACCTTCTGGACCTTCACTAAAGGACGTGGTCAAGCAATTGACTGCACAAAATCTCCAGTTTCAGACCTTGTAGACACAGCTTGGACAGTTTCAGCAGCGAATGGATGCTAGTATTCATACTTTGCAGACACAGATTGGACAACTTGCCACTTCGATGAATGCCATGCAGCAAGCTCAAGGGTCGAACCAACTACCTGCACAAACAGTGGTGAATCCTAATGGCCCTAATCCTAATGTGAGTGCAATTTCTCTGAGGTCCGGAAAAGTTATAGATCCAGCCCCTGAAAAAGATAAAGAGACTGTTGAGGTAGCTCCTGAACCTTCTGTTGTTGTTGAAGCTGAGAAAGAATATGTGCCACCAATCCCCTTCCCGCAAAGAGTGCTGAAAAATAAGAAGATTGATGGGGAAGACAAGGAGAGGGAGATTCTAGATGTGTTCAGAAAAGTGGCGATAAACATTCTGCTCCTTGATGTGATTAAGCAGGTTCCAAAATATGCAAAGTTTCTGAAGGATTTGTGCACACACAAGAGGAGGTTGAGGGGAAATGAGAGAGTCAATCTGGGGCGAAATGTTTCAGCCCTCATTCAACCTAAACCTAGACCTGAGAAAGTTACTGTTTCAGCCCTTACTCAGGCACTGCCACAGAAGTGCAAGGATCCGGACACTTTTGCTATTCCATGTACCATTGGGATAGTAAATTCGACAATTGCACGTTGGATTTGGGAGCCTCTATTAATGTCATGCCCACTTCTGTTTCCAGCAATCTTGATCTTGGTCCTTGCAACATACAGGTCTTACTATCCAGTTGGCAAACAGGACCAATGCTCGTCCCATTGGAGTGGTAGAAGATGTGCTGGTACAGGTTAATGACTTGATTTTCCCTGCTGATTTTTACATTCTGGACATGGCAGGGGAAACAGATTCTAGCAGATCACCAATCATTCTGGGCAGGCCATTTATGAAAACGGCGAAGACAAAGATTGATGTTCACGATGGAACCATGTCCATGGAGTTTGGTGACATTGTGGCAAAATTCAACATTTTCGATGCTATGAAGCATCCCTTGGAAGAGCACTCTATTTTTCAAATAGAGCTGCTCTCTGAAATTGTTGATGAAACTTATGATGATTTGGTTGCAGCTGCTGATTTCCCATCCATTTCTGGTTTTGATGATGTCTACTCATGTGATGATTGCACTCACAATGACCCTTGTGCTGTTTGTTCTGGGATTGATGCTGCTTTGGAGGGTGACAGTGTGAATGAAGCTGTTTGTTCAGCAGAAGTTCTTGACAGTACGGCTGCCCCAAACGTACCATCTATTGAGAAACCGCCCTCCTTAGAGCTTAAGCCACTTCCTGGAAATCTGAAGTATGCTTATTTGGAGAGGAATGAAAAACTTCCGGTTATAATTTCCTCCAGCCTTGATGTTGACTAGGAAGCTAAGCTCTTGGAGGTTTTGAAGAAGCATAAGAAGGCGATTGGGTGGACCTTGACTGACATACCAGGTATTAGCCCCTCCAGGTGTATGCATAGGATTCTGTTGGAGGATGGGGTTAAAACAGTTAGGCAGCCCCAAAGGCGGCTCAATCCCTTGATTCTTGATGTTGTGAAGAAGGAGGTAACAAAACTCTTGCATGCGGGTATCATATATCCTATCTCTGACAGTAATTGGGTGAGCCCAGTGCAAGTTGTGCCTAAGAAATCTGGACTCACAGTGGTGAAAAATGAAAATGATGAACTTGTTCCCACTAGAGTCCAGAATAGCTGGAGAGTTTGCATTAATTACAGGAGGTTGAACCAGGCTACTAGAAAGGATCACTTTCCTTTGCCGTTCATCGATCAGATGCTTGAACGACTAGCAGGTAAATCACATTACTGTTTTCTTGATGATTTTTCAGGTTACTTCCAGATCCACATTGCACCAGAGGATCAGGAAGAGACTACTTTCACATGCCCCTTCGGCACATTTGCTTACAGGAGGATGCCATTTGGTCTTTGCAATGCTCCTGGCACATTCCAGAGATGCATGATTAGCATTTTTACTGAATATATTGAAAATTGCATGGAAGTGTTCATGGATGATTTTACTGTTTATGGTTCCTCATTTGATGCATGCTTGCATAGTCTGAACCTGGTTTTGGAAACATGCATTGAAACTGACCTTGTTTTAAACTATGAAAAATGCCATTTTATGGTTGAACAGGGGATTATTTTGGGGCATATTATTTCTGAAAGGGGTATTTCAGTAGATCCTGCTAAGATTGATGTGATTTCTACACTGCCTTACCCATCTTGCGTTCGCGAGATTCGTTCTTTTCTTGGTCATGCAGGTTTCTACAGGCGCTTCATAAAGGATTTCAGCAAGATTGCTCTCCCGCTGTCAAACTTGTTGAAGAATGACGCCATTTTCAACTTTGATGACAACTACAAGAAGGCGTTTGATTGCTTGAAGAAGGCATTGACCTCCACCCCCATCATCCAGCCTCCTGACTGGACCCTCCCTTTTGAGCTTATGTGTGATGCTTCTAACTATGTTGTGGGGGTGGTCCTTGCACAAAGGGTGGGCAAGGTTGCCCATGTGATTTACTATGCTTCTAGGACTTTAGATGCTGCACAGGCTAATTACACCACTACTGAAAAAGAACTTCTAGCCATTGTTTTTGCTCTTGATAAATTTAGATCATATTTGCTAGGTTCCAAGATTGTTGTTTTCACTGACCATGCAGCTCTAAAGTACTTGCTTAAGAAAGCAGAAGCAAAACTGAGATTGATTCGGTGGATGTTGTTGCTCCAAGAGTTTGATGTGGAGATTAAGGACAAGAGTGGAGCTGAAAACTTGGTGGTTGATCACTTGAGCAGAATAGAAGGGGATGAAAATCCTTCTCCTATCCAGGATGACTTTCCTGATGAGCAGCTTTTACAGTTGCATGGGGTAACTCCTTGGTTTGCTGATATTGTTAACTATCTTGTTGCTAGTGTTTTTCCAACAGGTGCAACTAGAGCGCAAATTCACAAACTCACGAGTGATGCCAAGTACTATGTCTGGGATGATCCATATCTTTGGAAGTTTGGCAGTGATCAGGTAATCGGGAGATGTGTCCCCGACTATGAGATTGAGTCTATTTTGCACTCTCTCATGCTTCTCAAGTAGGGGGACACTTTGGGCCACAAAGTACTGCAAGGAAAGTCCTAGACTCAGGTTTTTATTGGCCCACCATTTTTAGAGATGCTTATGAGGTTTACCGAACTTGTAAGGAGTGTCAGACAACAGGTACAACCATCACTCGTAAGAGTGAGATGCCTCAGCAACCTATGATTTTTTGTGAGGTGTTTGATGTGTGGGGAATTGACTTTATGGGTCCTTTCCCTGCATCTTCTGGCTTTCTCTATATTTTATTGGATGTTGACTATGTTTCAAAGTGGGTGGAAGCTATCCCCACTAGGACTAATGATTCTAGAGTTGTTACAAATTTTGTCAGGTCCAATATTTTTTGCAGGTTCGGCATACCTCGTGCTATCATAAGTGACCAAGGCACTCATTTCTGCAACCGCACCATGGAAGCTTTACTCTAGAAGTATGGAGTTGTGCACAGGGTCTCCACTGCATATCATCCCCAAACTAATGGGCAGGCTGAGATCTCAAACAAAGAGATCAAACAGATCTTAGAGAAAGTGGTGCAGCCAAATAGGAGGGACTGGAGTCGCCGTCTAGAAGACGCACTTTGGGCTCAGAGAACAGCTTTTAAGACACCAATAGGGATGTCCCCCTATAGACTCGTGTTCAGTAAGGCGTGTCATTTGCCTGTGGAAGTTGAGCACCGTGCTTATTGGGCGGTCAAAAGCTGTAACTTGGAAATGAAAAGAGCAGACATTGAAAGGAAACTCCAATTGCAGCAGCTTGAAGAGCTTAGGTTGGAAGCCTATGAAAGCTCTCGGATTTATAAAGATAAAACTAAGCACTTCCATGACAAGATGATCTCTAGGAAGGAATTCTCTGTGGGCCAACGGGTTTTATTGTTTAACTCCCGCCTGAAAGTGATGGCTGGGAAACTTCGATCCAAGTGGGTTGGCCCATTTGTTGTCACTGATGTTTTCCCTCATGGTGCTGTTGAAATAAAAAGTGCAGGTAGCAACAAGGTTTTCAAGGTTAACAGGCAGCGCTTGAAGCTATTCCATGAGAGCTCGGTGCCTGAAGATGCTACTGTTGAGGAGCTCTCCTTGGGAGAGCCCACCTACACTACAACTTGACCAGGGAGAACCTTCTCCTTTCCCCTCACTCTGATTTTATATTTATGTTCTTTCATTGAGGACAATGCATGTTTTAAGTGTGGGGGAGGGAACCAATTGTTTGTTTTGTTTTGTTTTTCCTTTTTTTGTGTGCTTTGAGTCGTATGTGTGTGAGTCTTGTGTCGGCAAGCTTGATTGGGTTTTGTTGAATTTTCATAGATGGATTGCATGATATTTGTTGACTGTTGATGATTTCCCCCTAGGTTTTGAGAATTGAAAATTGACCCCCATGTGAAAAAAATTGAAAATTAAACTTTGAGATATTCTATTGTGATTGCATGATTTATGATAAGTTTGGGGTGAAGGGAAGCACACACTAGGGATTGAATCTCGGTCAAACAATTTGCAAAAATGTCCAGGTGAGTATCTGAGCCTCCAACATGTTTTTAATTGTGTGAATCACTTTCAAGTTGCACTTTCCCGAATTTGCTTGAGTCTCTTCATGGTTTGCATGTTTATGTGCTTGCATCAAATGATTTAGGCAATTTTCTTTGAAATAACTACTTGGCCTGAAAAGAACCATCCCTAATGCATGTTCCCTAGTTAGCCCCTTTGAGCCTAATAAGCCTATTGTTTCTTGATGACCTTATGTTATAAGCCAAAAATCTGAAAGACCGTGTCAACCCAATCTTAGGATTAGGAGAGCATGGAAGCTTAGCAAGACAAAGGTTGCAAGAAATTAAGTTTGGGGTGGCTACAATGTTTGACATGTCATTCTGGGTTGAGAAAAAGAAAAATAAAGGTTGGAGCCAAAGGCAAAAAGAAAGAAAAAAAAAGAAAAAAAAAAGAGAAAAGTGCAAAAATGTCAAAAAGGGTATTAGAAGAAAAAGACTGTAGTCACCCAAAAGCATAAAAAAAAATGGAAAAAGGAACTTGAGTGGGAAGTCAATATGTCAAAATGCTCATGCTCTCTTAGTTCCTAGGGACTTAAGCCTAATACCTTCGAATATCCCACCTTTAGCCAGGCCCCATTACAACCTTTAAAAGACCTTTTGATGTTGCATGCATGTTTTTGTGGGAACCTTGATTGAGATGAAAATCAAATTCATGGGAAGTGCTCTTGAAATGTGAAATTGAGTGAAAGGTTCATAGCCTAGACAAATTGAGCGAATGAGTGAAATATTAAATGCCCTTGTGAGGAAGGCGATTGTTTGAATTTGGTGATCTCCCTTTTGTGTGTGACTTGGATCCTCAACTTAGATTAATGATTGCACGAGTGATGGAATTCTCAATGTTTTAAAGTAAATGAATGTGGGGGCTACATTGTTGTAAAAAAAAAAGGGGGAAACATTGAAGAAAAATTGTTTTGCTGTAATTGCATGAAATTTGTGCGAAATTGATTAAATCCTTTAAGCTTGCCAAGTTTGAGTCCTTTTTGAGTTTTAGTTTGCTTGGGGACAAACAAAGTTTAAGTTTGGGGTATTTTGATCAGCCTCTGGCTCACCCAGTTTTTAACTAGTAAGACCATGGCTTTATTCGAGTTTAATCTCGTTTTCGCCCAAATTTGGATGTAATTGTCCTCAAGCAACATTTTGAGTCCCTTAAGTAGTTTTTGGGTATTTTAGTTGATTTTGAGTCAATTAAAGCACTTACTGCTACTTCATGTTTTCAGGATAATAAGAAGAGCAAAAAGGGAAGGACACATGAAACAGAGGCCATCACGCCCAGGCCGTGACACTGGTCATGGCCGTGATGAGCTACCCATGGAAGACAAAGGATCACGGTCCAGCCGTGACACACATCACGCGCGTGATGAGGAGATCATGAAAGTCAGAAAGCATCACGGCCCAGGCGTGACACACATCACGGGCGTGATGAGAAGACCCAGAAAGTCAGAGTTGATCACGGCCCATCCGTGATGGAGGTCACGGCCGTGACAGATCAGCACCCAAAGTCAAAAGTGATCACGGCTTGGTCGTGATAGACATCACGGCCGTGACGGACCAGAATTTGAATGCGCGCCCTTGACAGAAGCGGTCACGGCTTGGCCGTGACGGCCATCACGGCCGTGACGCGCGGCCTCTTTATAAATACAAGCACAGCAGACACAGAAAGGATGGAATTTTCACAGTTTTACATAATATTTCTAGGTCTTGTTATACCCTTGATGGAGAACTAATTCCCTTGCGTTAATCTGCTGTAATCGGGTTTCGCCGACACTTGAGATTCTGTAATTCCCGGATTAAATTACTTCTTCCTTTCAATACTATCCTGTACGTTCTGTTTGCTTAATTCAGAATTATATAGAATAGGTATTGATTTGTTTCGATGATTTTATTTTCCCATATCTAATCGCGTTTGCTTAATTCACGTGCGTTCAATCGTGTTTGCTTAATTCACGAGTGCTTCAACCCGTTTGCTTAATTCGGGAATTGGGAACATATATCGTGTAGTGCCAATTTCACTTTTTAATTGTTGCTACAATCGAAAAGGGATTAGAATCCTCTTAGGGCATGGGAATTACATGAATCGATGATAGTGGGAAACCGAGATCAGTAGATTAATCGTTTTAATCATCAATAATCACTTGTTTGCATTGCTTTCTTTTAATTGAATTTCAATCTGAAAACCCCACCCCAAAAACTGATTTTGAAGTTAATAACAATACAAGAGTCCTTGTGAGACGATACTCGAGTTGTCGTTCCCTAGCTACATATTTTTCCAATCGCTCGCTTTTTGACCCGTGCGCGATAGCGTGTCAGAAAGCCAACGCAAAAGTTTACATCTAAAAGTCTTAACTAAATACCTAGAATGTCATAAATTCAAACTAAATAATATGACACCAAAGAAACTACACATAGATGAGTATATGATCACCCATTAATTCCCAGTCAACTCTTGAAAGAAGGTTGCCCAACGCTTCTTTATGTCCATAATGTTCACTTTAGATAGCCCGAGTGTCGAATATCTGCATGTAACATAAGATAAATTAAGCATTACAGATAATCAGACTAAAACAAAACATAATTAATATATAACTTATTACAAATTCTATTACTTATCGTCATCCATCCTTCAGTAATTCCGTCGAATATAATGTCGAGCATCCACTTCATAACATAGTAGCTGCACTCCCATGAGCCACGTTGCCTATGAGACTACAAATGAACCCAATTTGAATATAATGAGTAAACACTTAACATTAATTATATTGTAAATTGCAATTGAATCTCGGGTACTAATAAAATACTTACGTTAGGGAAAATCCACTTAATTGGCCTAGGCCTAGTACCATCTAACATGCGACGTGCGTCCATAGATCTATCATAAGAAAATATACAGTTAAAGTATATTACAGATCTGAAAGTAATTAATAAAATAAATGCAGTACTAAATAAGAAAATTAAAAGCTTACGTTTCAACAATGGTCTTGAGTTCCTTCATCACTCTTCTTCCCAACGAACAGAAGAGCAACACAACATTCGAACTAGGACATAAGACCAATAATTGCCAATGTTCACTGCAGTTGGGAACAGTTAGTGACAAGTCACAGATAATTATAAATCACTTTTATACTTGTACTTACCTCTTGAGGCAAGGTGCTAGGTAGCACTGTTTGTTGCCTCGACCAAGCATGTGCCGCATGCTTGCAGTAATCTCATCTGGGGGAAGTGTCTCACCCTCAATGAGGCCAGGGTTAATGAATTCATAAATATGGAGGTTGCCCCTAACAATACATTGACGATGCAAATACCTAATATATTGAAAAATCAGGTTAATTATAATAGTATTGAAAACTTATTTAGTTAAGTAACTAATAAAAAATGTACTTACGTGCACCATAATGATACGCACGACCAGCAAACCTTTTCACCATAAAGAGCTATCTCCATAAAGTCCCTAGCGGGGAGATTGAAAGTTTTATCAGACCTGCCATCATGTTCCAACTCTATGGAAGCCAGATTCTTCGCAAGTTTCACAACCACTATAGCCAGACGTGCATCAGAGTGATCCCCCTCGTCGATACCCTAATCAACAAAGATAAAAAATTAGTGAACACGGTTAAGCTAATTCAATTGTAAGTAATTGAATGATTATATGAATATCTTACCAGAAGAAGACTTCACAGGTCTTCCCAGATGAGACTTTTTGGGTGGAACATCCTTTTCAAAATCCTAAACAACAAAAAAAGCATTAATGAACATAATTAAATTATTTCAATTGTAAATATAGGAAAACACAAGTAATTGAATACCTTGGTTGAAACAAAAAACCTCAGAAGTCTTCTCGGCCAAGAGATGAAATTACCGAGGGCCTGTCCTACTATTTGAACATCCTCAGTGGGCACAGGGACTCGAGCATCAGCATCTCGAATATTTTCAACCACCACCATCACCTCATCATCTCCTAATGTCCGGCTGTGTAAGGTATTTCCCAAGTTGTGTGCCCTCCCAAATGGCACTAAGTGGTCATGATTATCATCAACATACAGCTCACACATGTTAGGATCCTCCTCCATGTCATCAGGCTGATGAGGAGGATCGCATAACCCCTTGGTGCTCACACGGACAGAGGGTGAGACACCGGTATTTTGCGGGGAAATAGCAAAAGTTTGCATCTACTGGGCAATCTCTCGTCTAAGCTCATCTACAATCTCCCGTTTTAGCTGTTCTCGATCTACATCTTCCCTGGGCGGTGGTGTGAACATGAACCATGGTATTGGTGAATGCCAACGCCCCATCTAACACCAATGACACGGCCAGGATGGTCGGGCTTACCAATCGCAGTAGCCAAAATATCTTTGCGTCCTTTAGGCACAAAACTTCCTTGAGTGGCCTGCTCGTCCAAGGAATCCTACAACATATAGAATGTCACATTAATTTGTGTAAGACAATGGATAAGATTGTTAAGATTACAATTAGAATTCAAAATAAACTTACAATTTTCTCATCTACCCGACGTGTCTCCTCTGTTGTATATTGTCCCTATTTTCTTAGTCGGGCTCTCTTCCATGACTTATGGCGTGGGGCTGGAGGTGGATCAACAACTTCTGGAGGGTTTCCAGCATTAGGATCGGCCTGAGATTCTTCTTCCTGGAGTCTTTTCTTTTCCTCTTCCATCATTTTTATATTAAGACTATCATATCCTGCACGAGCCATGACATGGGGGTAGACATTATTTTTCTGGATGTCTTACGCCTTTTTCCTTTTCACCTGTTATAAATGACAGAAAACCGTGTTACGTAAATTAATAAAATTAATTAAATTAACAGATGACTCAATTAATTTAACCTGGTCGGAGGGCTCATGTCGGGACTGAACAAAACGATCCCAAGTCTCCTGATCAAGAAATGAGTATGTTTCAAGTGGGGACTTGTCACGCTGCCCAAATATATAGTATCTGTCCAGGTCCGCCTTAAATTGCCTCCAACGCTCACCCACATACTTTATCCATGTCCTCCTTATACGTTCGGTATTGGACACTTCAAAGGTGAGCTATATTACACAACAAAATGGAGAAATTAGTGTATGATATTAATATGATTAAATAAAATAAATACAAACAAAGACATTAAAAGTATAGATACCATGATGCTATCCCATATCTGATCCTTCACACTCTCCGGTACATGGTCCCAATCCTCAATAAGAATACTAGTCTTGCTTCGAGCAACGAACCCCACAAAACTGTGAAACTGATCAGCCATTGGCCCTACAGGCTTGCAATGTTCATCAAACTGGATCTGTATCCTTTGATTAGCACCACGATTGACGGTCAAATTCCTTAACCGTGTGACACCTCTACCCTTTTTGCGTTTAGGCTGGGTATCCGACCCGCTGCGCAAAGGAGGGATGTCCTCGTGATCAGCCTTGTATGCCTATTTAGACACAAAAAAATGTAATGTCAGTAAGAATTGAGTTATATCAAACATAAATTAAATTAACTTGTAAATATCAAGAAAAATAAAACTTGTAAATATGACTTTAAACAAGACTTATAAACATAACTTATAAATATAACTCATAAATACATTTGACTTATAAACATAACTTATAAGTATAACTTATAAATATAATGTAAACATAACTTACACTATGGTCAAGTAGTAATGTTCTCCCATAACCCTTCCCGATGATCATCCCGAGTGGCATGTATATCGTGCACTTCATTTTCCTCATTGAAAGTAAGCACCCGTGTTGAGAAAGAAGGAGTATCAGAAATATCAAGAGTTGAATCTTGATTTTTCTCACTACCATTATGCATGTTTTTTCCTTGGAGAACCACTGACCACCTTTTGTTAGAAGGATCACTGATATAAAACACTTGTTTTACTTGGAATGCCATGATGAAAGGCTCTTCCTTATAACCTACCTTGTCAAGGTCCACCAATGTAAAACCCAACTCATCAGTTTGTACACCGTTACTGTCGACGCAATTACATTTAAAAACAGGCACTCTAAATTTAGTGTAATTGACCTCCCAAATCTCTTCAATGACTCCAAAGTAAGATACGGATGCCATAACATGGTTTGCATCTTTTGAACTAGAGAAGTGCATGGACTCTGCCACGACCATAACCCCACTGTTTTGCACGGTACTCTTGTCATCCTGGGACTTTGTATAGAAGGAAAACTTATTGATATTGTATCCACTCCAACATATGACATCAAATTTAGGCCCTTGTGCTAGCCATTTTAATGTATTAGAAGCAGTACCATCAATTGCAATTTTTTCTTTAAACTAGTTTAAGAATGTTTTGTTATGCTTGTTCAACAACCATTTTTCATTCATTCGCGGGTAATTTTCCTTGACAGTGCTTTTGTGATCACGTAAGTAAGGTTCAACCTCGTCAGTGTTATTCAATATATACAAATGTGCTTGAAGCATTTCCTCTCGACCCATGCTCTTAACAGTAATACCTCGTGTACCCTTATTATCACATCTTCCATCATGACGAGACTTAGGAAGCCCTACAGGTTCCGCTTCTGACACGTAGTCTGTACAAAACTCAATAGCTTCTTCTGCAACGTACCTTTCAACAACAGATGCTTCAGGATAGTGTGGATTCTTCACATACCCTTTCAAGATCTTCATGTATCGCTCAACTGGGTACATCCACCTTAAATAAATGGGTCCACACAATCTAATCTCCCTTACTAGATGAACAATCAAATGAACCATGATGTCAAAAAATGAAGGGGGAAAATATATCTCCAATTGGCGCAAGATAATAACTGCCTCATTTTCCAACTCATCCCACTTCTGAGTGTCAATGACTTTGCTACATATAGCATTGAAGAATAAGCACAACCTAGTTATGGTGTGTCTAACTTTTTTAGGCAAGATGTCCCGAATAGCCACTGGCAGTAGTTGTTGCATCAAGACGTGACAATCATGAGACTTTAAGCCAACTAATTTGAGATATTTCATTGAGACAAGCCTCTTGACATTTGAAGAGTAACCTTGTGGCACTTTGACGCCCCGTAGACACTCACAAACTTATTTTCTCTTTTTTTTGATAAAGTATGACATGCTGGGGGTAAATAAGTCTTCTTACCACTTACTGACTGTGGAGCTAACTGCTCTCGTATACCCATCGCAACTAGATCTAGACGAGCATTCACACCATCTTTTGTCTTGCCCTGAATGTTGAGAAGCGTTCCGATTACATTATCATATACATTTTTCTCCACATGCATCACATCAATACAATGTCTTACATCAAGCTTGCACCAGTATGGAAGATCAAAGAAGATTGACCTTTTCTTCCATATTTTTTTCTCAGTAGCCTTCTTTTGGGTCTTCCCATAGATAATATTGATGTTCTTCACCTGTTGATAAACTTGCTCTCCAGTTAAGGCCTCCAGAGCAATTTCATTATCCGGAAGTCCATTGAAAGCTTTTCTCAATCTACGATAAGGGTGATTAGGTCCGGGAAATCTCTGATGCCCAAGGTAAATTGTCTTCCTTCCATGTTGCAGTTGATGGTAGCACGTGCCTTCTTCACATATAGGGCATGCTTTATGCCCCTTAACACTATACCCGCACAAGTTCCCGTATACTGGAAAGTCATTGATGGTGCAAAATAACATGGCACACATCTTGAAAGTCTCATGGCAGTACCTGCCAATCACATCAACACCTTCATCCCACAACATTCTTAAGTCATCAATCAAGGGACTTAGATAAACATCTATGTCATTTCCTGGCTGTTTTGGGCCCGAAATCATCATAGATAACATAATGTATTTGCGGTTCATGCACAACCAAGGAGGTAGGTTGAAGATTATCAGGAGAACAGGCCATGAACTATGAATACTACTTAAGTTACCATACAGATTCATTCCATCTATAGCAAGTCCAGGCCTAAGGTTTTGGGGCCCACTGCCAAAATTCGGAAACAAACTATCAATTCTCTTCCATTGCAAAGAATCAGCCGGATGACGAAGCTGTCCATCACATTTCCTCTCATCTGCATGTCATCTAATGTTCTTTGCATCATTTACATTAGCGAACAATCGCTTGAACCTTGGAATTATTGGAAGGTACCATAACATCTTTGCAGGAGGACCCTTTGTGCCCACATCACAACTAGAATCGCCATCCTTCTCCTTGTAGCGTGATACCCCACACCAGGGACATTCGTGAATCTTTTCAAAATCTTTCCTGTACAATATGTAATCTTTGGGGCATGCATGTATTTTCTGATACTCCATACCCATCGGACACAATATCTTCTTCGCCTTATAGTTACGGGATGGTAATGTGTTACCTTCTGGAATCATGTCTTTCAACAACTCAAGCAATTCGGTGAAGCGTTTATCACTCCAACCATTTCTCGCCTTCACGTTGATCAATCTTAACACCGCTGTCAACCGTGTGAAATTAGTGCACCCTGGATACAAAGACACTTCTGCATCACCGCACAAAGTGTCATACACATGTGTTCATTGAAAAGACTCTTGCCGAATATCATGGATCATGTCATCTAGTCGATCGTCCATATCTACGTCATCAACTTCCTCTCTTTGAGACACCCTTGACCTGTCTAACAATTCACCATGCCATATCCATATTGTATAACTCTTGCAAATCCCCTCACAAATAAGATGCTCCCGTATCTCCTCAACTTCTAGTCGTCTCCCATTCAAACAATTAACACAAGGACAATAAAACTTTCCGTTACTACTATCAAGAAGATTTCTTTTAGCAAATTGTAGAAAAGTTTCCACTCCATTCTCATACTGATCACTTGTCCGTCTAGCATTCATCCAACCGCGATCCATAACTACAACAATAACTTCGTACTTAGGCCAAGATCTTCATCAACTAATTCTTATGCATGAGATCGAACTTTCTTAAAATATATAACATATGAGAATTAAATAATAACTATTTTAACTAAATGAAGAAAAAGTTATTTCCTAAACTGTCCAACATGGACAATTCAAGATTCAATACAATGAGTGGTACCTTAAAAAAGTACACATGTGCTCATTAATATTGAATATCAAACGGGAAACTAAGGCTTTACTAATTAATTAACACTAAAAAATAATAAATCACTCCAATCCCTAAGTTAAAGCAAACAAAAATCAAAATAGAATAATAGAGAGGAGAAAGCTTACCGGGTGTTGGATGAACACAAACGGGGAAACGAAATCCTAAGGTCAAATAATCAATACCTGAAAGAGAATAAGAAAGAAGCTAAAGCTAATTGAACAAAGTCAAAAGTTAAAGGGTACACAAAAATGAATAAACCACAATGATGATTGTTTCTTGTTGATGTAGGAATCTCTACCCTTTGAATAAAGCAAATTCTTTAGTCATTCCAATTAGCAAGTGTGAATTCAAAGTGTCACATTAATTTTAAGAGTACGTATATATTTTTAGCCCGTTATATGGGTATTTGTCTGACAGTATCCAAAGTATTAGTGATCCTCACTTACGGTTATACATTAAGATAATTATTCACTATTATGAAAAAAATTCAGGTGCCTCGCATTTAAGGGAAATCTTTTATCGCATGGGTCTAAGTGATAAAGACATCGTGGTTCTATCTGGTGGCCATACATTGGTAAGAATGATATATCCATGAGTCCTTTTACATATAGTTGAAGGATACATTTAATTTCATTTTTTCCTTTTGATAATAAAGGGCAAGACACATAAAGAACGCTCAGGCTTTGAAGGACAATGGACAAAGGACCCTTTGAAGTTTGATAATTCCTATTTTGTGAAGATAATTAGTTGCATGCATCAACTGTTTGGTTGTTTACATTAGAATATAAATAAATTTAAATTTCACTTAACACTGACCAGGGAACTACTGACTGCTGAGTCAAAAGGCTTATTGAAGCTTCCCACAGACAAGGCTTTAGTGGAGGATCCTAAGTTCCGCAAGTATGTTGAAATGTATGCATGGGTAATGGCCAAAGAATTCGAAACATTATGATTAATATACTAATAATGTTATTGTCCCCAAATTGGGATACTAGCTTATTTTCTTGTTTCCAAAACACATGATGACTTCTCTTCAAAAAAAAAAAAAAAAACACATGATGACTTCATGAGCTTCAATTACTACATAAAATATAATGTACATTTGATATTCTCTTTTAACTTATTTTATATTCTTTATGGCCTTATAGTATGTTTGATTTAGTTTTGGGATTTCAAAAGTTCAATTAAACATACACTGAACCCCTTACTCATTGACGTATTATATAGTTAATCGTGAAAAGTTGAAAAGCATGGATAAATGGGATTTAAGAGCATGTTGGCAATCAAGGCAAGCCTTACAAAGTAAGTTCTAACGTTGCTAATGGGAAACTAACGCTAACAGAGAATGTTACTGTGGTATCATACTTCATACCTCGATCAAATGTTACCTCAAATCCACAGGTCGAACCTGATTCCTATACCCAAATCTTGTGATATCATCATCATATATATTTTCCCAAGTGCTATACTAACTTAGAAATCCAAATGCTATACAAAGTTGTTATGATTTACTTACATCTATCTTCTTTAGTTACTATGAGTACAAGAACAAACAAAACTTCTTTCTCCAAAGGTACCTTCAAATCCTAAACAAAATTCAAAACCCAAGTGTTCCAAACATTAAGAATTAGCACCTCACATCAAGAAGAAAAAGTGAAAAACATTAAAACTCAGCCCCAGAAAGACACCCAAAAATCCTTTTCGAAGCACATCCTTGGAATTTGGAAACCAAACCCACAATGTAGAACCCATTTTAGAGTTTGAAACCAAGAATTCAACACTCATGATTATCACTCAAATAACCCAGATCTGAAAGCTAAATTAGGAGTACCAATTAGCATGCAGGGACATGAAAAGGCAAGATTTTTCAGTAAGTAAATCACCTGAAAGGATTCATGAGAGAGCTTAGAAGAAGCTTGTGGACGACGATAGTGATTCACGAAGGAAGATAGAAGTTCTGACTGGTGTGGCATAGCGGACTGGTGTAGAGATAGGCACGTGGTTGTGTGGCTCACGCTGTTGTGGAAGAGGGTTAGGTGCTGCTGGAAGAGGTTTAGGGGAGGTTGCCGCACGGCAATGGTTTAGTAGTGGCGACGTTTGAACCGTTCCCAACGAAACGATAGTGTGAGTACAGACAGTGGACGACAGTGTGAGCACTAGGGTTCGAATGGTTTTGGGTCGAAATGTTTTGTTTGAGTAGCGCGCAAGAGAAATGAGGGAACTGAATAAAAAATAAAGGTTTTAATATCAGTTCTTTATATAACCGATGTCTAAAGTGTTGCTAGATTAAAATTCTAACATTTGGTCATCAACTTTCAACATCGAGTCAATAACCAAACTTATACTGGACTTTTCAACATTGGTTAGAAATACAACCGATGTCTAAATTTATGTCTGGTTTATAATTTTAGTTTTTGTTTCATATTTCAACATCGATTTGGTAAAATACCCGATGTTAAAGGTTTATGACATTGGTTATTTAGGGAACCAATGTTAAAAGTTTTCCATTTAATTTCAAAAATGCCACCGCCTCCTTTTTAACATCGATTATTTTTTAACCGATGTTAAATCGTGACGTTAAAAGCATATTTTGCACTAGTATAACTTTCCTCCACACTCTATCCTTAATAAAATTAAAGATGGATTTTTAGTTCTACCAACCATAGAAGGGAGGCCAAGATATTTACTTGTACCCATACTGACATGAACATCCAAGATGGAGGCAATAGAGGATCTAACATTTTGGGTGGTATTCTTGCTAAAATACACCTCAGATTTTTGGAAATTTATCATTTGGCCCGAAGCCTCTTCATAAATATGGGGAATGTTCTTTAGACAATTAGCTTCTTACTCTTTAGCTTTTATAAAAAGAAAGCAGTCATCGGCAAAGAGAAGATATGAAATAGTGGGGGCTCCCCAACAGATTCTAACACCATGAATATCCCCTCTCCTCTCAGCTTGATCAATTAAGGCAGTGAGGCCCTCAGCACAAAGAATAAACAGGTAAGGAGAAAACGGATCCCCTTGCCTAAGGCCTTTGCCAGGAATAATAGGCCCAACATTCTCATTATTAACCTGAACATAATAGGTGACTGATTCAACACAGAGCATGATCCATCTAACCCATCTGTCATCATAACCTCTTTAAATAACCCTAGTCAATGCGATCATATGCTTTACTGATATCAATCTTAAAAGCAACATCCCCCACTCTCCCGCTATTTTTACCTTTCAAATAATGCATAATCTCAAAAGCAATAAGAGCATTTTCTAAAATCGATCTACCTGGGATAAAAGCCGATTAAACCTTGGAGATGCACTTTGGGAGGATGACACGGAGCGTATTAGCCAGAGCTTTAGATAAGAGCTTGTACACTACATTACAAAAGGATATAGGCCACCGGTCTTGCATAGAGGAAGGATCATCATTCTTGGGAATGAGAACAATTTGAGTATCGTTAATAGTAGGAGAGAAAGCGCTATTGTCCAGTCATTCATAACAAGAAGAAAAAATAATAGGACCATAAATGTCCCAGAACCGGGTGTAGAAAGCGGAGTTCAGACCATCAGGACCATGTGACTTGCGAGGGTGCATTTGACTTAGGGCAATCTGAAGTTCATCAATGCGCAAAGGGGCAATAAGCATAAGGTTGTCTTCAACACTAACCCTTCGATCCAAATCATTGATAACAGGGTCATACACACTGCTCTTTCTTTGGAAAATATTATCAAAATACGAATGAGCTACTCCCATGAAACCAACCTGGTCTTCCAGAACAACCCCATTCAGATCAGTGAGCTTGTCTATCCTTTTCCTTTTCCTTCTCACAGTAGTAGTAGCATGAAAAAGCTTGTGTTCTGATCATCTTCCTTGAGCCAATTTGATTTAGCTCTTTGACTCCAGTAAGACTCCTCTTGTAGCAATAGAGATATTAGGAGATCTCTAAAGTTAATAAAAGGATCCACATCATCATCAGGGTTACGGTTCCTAGCTCTTCTAGTTGGTTGGTCAGCTTGCAAATGTCTCTCTTAAAGTTGGGGCGAATTTTTAGACCCCAACGTTGAAGAGCACTCGCACACATATTGATCTTTGCAACTAAATCACCATCACCTGCTAAGTCCCAAGCATCACGCACCACTTGACCCAGTTCGGGTTTTAAGAGCCAAGAGTTCTCAAAGCGGAAACTCCTCTGATTAGCATGCTCACAAGATAGGAGGATAGGAGAATGGTCCGAGATTGGAGCCACTAAATTTTCCAGTTCAGCATCTGGAAAAATAAACAACCACTACTGTTTACCCATAGCTCTATCAAGCCTCTCCTCAACCACTCTAATTGAATCTCTACTCTTCCACTAAGTAGAAGGATAGCCACTGAGATTAAGATCAATGAGCCCCGCATCAACTCTGAAGCCCTGAATACACCGATTAGGATGGTTATGAGCCCCTATTTTATCCTCCAAAGACATTAAATCATTAAAATACACAATCACGCACCAAGGAGAAGAAGTCAAATTTGCAAGCTGCTGCAACATATTCTAAGAATCTCTCATTCTCCCACTATTGGGGAAACCATAGAAGCCCGTCAGACGCCAATTTCCTCTGACAGGGTCACCGACATCCACATTAATAAAATTTAGAGGGTATCTAGATATGGTGCAGTTGATCGAATTCTTTCAGATAATAGCTACACCCCCACCTCTACCTTCTCAATCCACAACAAAATAATGATCAAAACCAACCAATCTCCTTATTTCATCTATTCTATTAGCGTGAACTAAAGTTTCAAAAAGAAAAAAATACATCCGGTTGATGACACCGAATGAGGTTTCTAGGTACAGGAACTACTCGCAGGTTACCCAGACCTCGGTAGTTCCAACTGATTATTTTCATGGCTTTCGGCAGACCTAGGGACCAGAGCCTACCGATAAAAAATGATTTTGAGTGGTCTGATGAAGGAGAGAGTAACCATGCAAAGCTTCATTACTGTTGACGTAGTCATCATTGAGACACCCCGATGTCCCATTAAAGAAAAACATAATTAACTAAAACTTAATCGTAATATTAGCGTTAAAAATATATATAGAAAATCGTAAATATTAAAACTTAAACGTAAAGAACAAAAATTAAACATCACACCACACACACATATATATAAAACAAACTTAATGTGCTGATAAACTAAAGAGGGTACTCCATCAGTAGGGTCCCAAAATATACATACTGATACAAAACGATATAAGCAACGAAAACTAAAACATCACAAAAAGACGCACTGACCATAGACTCTAAACTCAACTGCTGGAGGTCATTGCTCATCCTCCAGCATCTGGATCATAAGGAGTCCCATCAAGCTCCTCTATAGCTGACTCCTCTGCAGGGTTTTCTCAAAACAAGCACATAAAAGAAACATACATAGAAAAGAAGTAGGGAGATAAAAAACTATCTATTATTATATAAGGAAAAGGGTACGTAACGTATAATCAATAAAGGCACATAGACATGCATCACAGATACACACACACACACACACACACACACACACACACACACACAATCATCCTCGAGATACATTATCATCCTCTACCCTTCGCACTCATGCAACTTATGCTGACGTGGCCACCACCAATCCTGTCACACATCCCTTAACCGCTCAAGGATGTTAGTCAGTCGTTCAAGCGACGCGTCCCCAAATCCCGATGCACACTCTCATCCGCGGTGAGAATGCTCATGCAAAACAATGACACTATAGCTGTACATCTCGCTCCGGTGCACACCCTGGTTCTCTCTCGAGGGTGCTCATGCATAGCAATGACACTATAGCTGCACAGCCTAAATCTAAGTTGGCACGGTCTCGCGAGGACTTCTGACCTCGTGTGTTCCAAACATACGGCTGTGATCAACAACATGCATCTATATGGATCTCATCGACGTATATCAAGTCACACCCTAGTGCCTTAACCTCTCATCACTATCTCATAAAATATCTCAAATCATATCACCTCATCAATCTCATCATAATAAAATATTAATTAATTAGGTTAGGCACTTATAAATTACATATCATATGCTCCCCAGCATGCATCACTTAAAATATAAAATACCTAACTATCACTAAGCATATCATTCCAGATAAAACATATTATCAATCAAGACAATATGTTATCAACCATAATCACAATAAAATAATAGTAACATAATAATAATAATAATAATAATAATAATAATAATAATAATAATAATAATAATAATAATAATAATAATAATAATAATAATAATAATAATAATAAAATGATAATAACATATTCAAATAAACATAATAACTATAATTAACATGTTAATCCAAACAGCACACAACAAGCAGTTCAATATAGTAAAAATCAGACAACCTCAATATCATAAATTTAACCTAAAGTGATAAACCTACAATCTCCATATGATCATTGACACCACTAAGTAGTCCCCAATGTGATATTGACGTTGTTAATTATTCACCCACTAGTAGGGATTAGGTCGCCCTACGCCAATATTGAATAAAATGTTACTTAGCCATTTTTGACGTTAGATGGCTTCTTTCCCCCACCCGAGGTGTTGTAGGCTAGCTTTAGAGCAATGAAACGAGCCCGCTCTAACCACCTCAAATCTGCCTCGTGAGGTTCTCCTACCTTCGAGGCTCCAAAAATTTACCTGAATACATATTCATGAAGCACACGATATGTGTAACTCAAATCTGAAGACGGAACTGAAAACTGATAAACGGATTGAGAGATAACTTGAACGACATTTCGGCATAAAAAGGACATAGGCTTACCTTAGCCTAATCAAGAAAATAAAGGTAGGAGGAAGTAGAAGTCGCGAGGATCACAACGGTATAATCGGTTTTTCAATAGGATGAACGGATTGATCAGAATAAGCTCTGGAAGTTTCTTTCTCTCTCTTTGTCTTCTCTCCCCCTCTCTCTTTATTTTTCTCTGGTTTCTGCCCCTTCTACCATCTTCCAAGAAATTCTCCCATTTAAATAATTTTTTTTATATCTGGTGCTCAGCGCCCAAATCCAGTGTTCAATGCTGGCTGGGCTGCACCACCTTTCTAGGCGAATCATAGGGTGCCACGTGTCCCTTTGGCTGGCGCTCAGCACTGGTTGCTGTCCAACATTTCTGGCTCATACGTTTTATCGCGTTCTGAGCTCGTTTGAAGTCCGATTGACCTGAAATTTGAAACATAGACTCCTCTATACCTAAGGAATAAGACCAAGCCCTCAAACATACCTAATCTCTTCCTCAAAAATAAATTTCCTATTGTGCATTCTAAACGTTATACAGAAAATCCTAGAACACGTTCTTATTCAATTCAATGCCGGTCAATCTCGTACTTTCCATGCAAGGTTCCCAAAACCTAAACATGCATATTAGACCTTAAATCAAAGTCTCAAACATAGTTGTTGTTTTGGCTTCAACGACTCAAGAGGGGGGGTGTGTGAATTGAGTTTTCAAAGAAAATAGTTCCCTCTTAAAACTTTTTCACAAAGCTTTATAAATAAGAGTTGAGGATTTGTGTTCTCAGGATCTTTTTATAAAATCGATGAAGGGTTTTTACAAAATCTTGAATAGAAGGTGATGAGGATAAGAAAGATTAATAACGAATAGGTTCAGGTTCAATAACTCAGTAATAACAAAATACAGTTTATACAGATCAAGAACAAAAATTATATTTGAACTTTAAACATCAAAGTTGCAGGTTCTTGAATCATAAACAGAAAGTAAAGCAGTTTGAGTTTAGAGATACTACACAACCAGATTTATCCTGGTTCAGTCACCTCAACTGTGACCTACATCTAGTCCCCACTCTACCTGTGGGATTTCACATACTAACACACAAGCTTTGCCAGGTAGCTTGAAAAACCTTTACACCACAGAGCACTCCTTCACCTCGAGATACCACACTCTTGTGAAGAGACTCAATGTTCTTCCTTAGGGATACCTCACCCTAATCACTCACAGAGACTCCCTCCCTCTTTACAATCGAAAAGTAAAAACAAAAGTTGATTCCTAACTCTCAATAGTCAGATATACGAATTGATTCAATTATGAGTATTGAAACACTCTTTTCACAGTAAGCTCAATGAAGATGATGAATGATATGTGTATCGTTATAATTCTTTTGTTATTCGTTATGATTCTTCTTAAAGTGTTCCTTTGATCCTCTTTATATAGAAAACAAGTTATAGTCATTGGGATCAATCAAAACAGATTTGGATCTGATTTAACAGAATCTGTTTTCTTGATTCTCGTTCTTGAGATAAGATTCTGATAGTTCTTATAGAATTCACGTCCATAAAATAACGAGTCCATTTGGAAAAATAGCCGCGTCCATCTTTAAAAAAATAGCTGCATCCATTTGCCACCTCAACAGGCGGAAGTACTAACACAAAGTAATTGGACGTTCTCCAACTAGTAGATGAGCGCTTGTATTATTTTTGTAGACGAGCGGTTGTGTCATTTTAGTGGACGAACACTTCTGTCACTTTAGTAGACGTGTGCTTGTGTCATTTTAGTAGACGTGTGCTTTTGTCACTTTAGTAGACGTGAGCTTCTGTCACTTTAGTAGACGTGAGCTTCTGCCACTTTAGTAGACGTGAGCTTCTACCACTTTCTTGGATGCCAGCTTTTACCACTGTTGGACGAGCGCTTCTATTATTTCCAGTGTTGGACGAGCGCTTATATTATTCCAGTGTTGGACGAGCGCTTCTATTATTATTTCCAAAAATCATTTTCATTAACGAAAACTTATTCCTTTTAATGCAGGTTATGAAAAATTATTTTCTTCATGCATCTTTCTTAATTGAGCTATTTGTGAATAAGAGATTTCATCTCTTACAAATCTTCTAAGACTTAACACTAATTTCTTCGTTTAAGCTCTTGTCTTTACGATTCCTTGATCTTCATCCTTGCTCTTTGATTCCTCCAAGTTCTTCCTTGAATATTCTCCTTTGATTGCTCACTGAACTTGTTGAATATTGCTTGATACCTGTCTTTACAATTTGACACTAAACACTTGCATACACATTAACTTGTATTTGTCATATATCAAAACCTCTCAGTCATTGAGTCTAACAACCTCCCCATTTTTTATTATGACAAACCTTTTAACAAATTATAAGCTCAAAATATAAGTGTAGCAGACGCTTAGTGTTTTGACAGATTTATATCATGCTATCAAAGCAGTCAGAGCAGAAGTATATCAGAGCAAAAAAATATTAACAGAGTATTAACAGAGAAGAATTTGATTTACTCCCTATTAATCATGTAAGCTTATAATCTCCTTAGCTCCCCCTCAACATATGCATGTATAATTTGTTATTTTCTCTTTTCTCTATATTATACTTTTTCTTATAATTTGTTATGATCCCCTTTCTCCATATCTTACTTTTTCCTCCCTTTTTGGCATCATAAAAAAAGTAAAGAAAAGAAACATTCAAAGCAATAGAGAAGGTAAGCATTTTAAACATTTAAACATAGCATATAAAATTATTCATGATAGAGGGATAGGTGCAGGGACAAATCAAAGAAGTGCGTCCATTAATTTTCCTCCCCTTTTAGATTTTCTCCTGTTTCTTTAGAGATTAGATATTGGATTGATCGATTTTGCCCAATTCTCTTCTAATGAAGAAGAAGCTTTCCTTGTTCAAGGGCTTGGTAAAGATATCAGTAAATTGCTTAGTTGTATCAACATATTCAATCCCAATTTCTCTACTTTGTATATGATCTCTAATGAAATGATGTCTGATTTCTATGTATTTAGTTCTAGAGTGCATCATGGGATTCTTAGTTAGGTTAATTGCACTTGTATTGTCACATCTAATAGGAACTTGGTTTAGTTGCACACCATAATCAACTAATTGTTGTTTCATCCATAAAACCTGTGCACAACAGCTACCAGCTGCTACATATTCAGCCTCTGCGGTGGATAAAGCCACACTAGATTGTTTCTTACTGAACCATGATACTAATGAGTTTGCTAATAAATGGCAAGTTCCACTAGTACTCTTTCTATCTAGTTTACAACCAGCAAAATCAGAGTCTGAATAGCTAATTAAAGTACATGTAGCTCCCTTGGGATACCATAATCCCATGTCTTTTGTTCCTAACAGATACTTAATGATCCTTTTAACTGCTGTTAAGTGTGATTCTTTTGGATTTGCTTGATACCTAGCATACATGCATACACTAAACATGATATCTGGCCTACTAGCAGTAAGATAAAGTAGCGAGTCTATCATACCTCTGAATTTAGAAACATCAACAGGTTTACCTTGCTCATCCTTGTCAAGATAACAGGAGGTACTCATTGGAGTAGCCATATCCTTAGCTTTTTCCATACCAAACTTCTTGATCAACTCATTTCAATACTTGGATTGGCTAACAAAGATTCCATTTACAATTTGCTTTATTTGCAGTCCAAGGAAAAAGTTTAGCTCACCCATCATTGACATTTCAAACTCACTCTGCATAAGACTTGCAAACTCATTGCGCAATTACTCATTAGTAGCACAAAAAATTATATCATCCATATATATTTATACAAGTAAAGTGTTGTGTGCCTTTTTCTTAGTGAACAAAGTTGTGTCAACTTTACCTCTTTTAAATCCTTTTTCAATGAGAAAATTACTTAACCTTTCATACCAAGCTCTAGGAGCTTGCTTTAAGCCATATAATGCTTTAGACACTTTATAAACATGGTTAGGCAATTCATTATTCTCAAAACCAGATGGTTGACCAACATACACTTCCTCTTGTATAAATCCATTTAAGAAAGCACTCTTAACATCCATTGGATACAATTTAAATCCCATTATGCAAGCATAAGCAAGTAGCATTCTTATAGCTTCTAATCTTGCTACTGGTGCATATGTTTCATCATAATCTATGCCTTCTTCTTGGTTATACCCTTTGGCTACCAATCTAGCATTGTTTCTTACAATTATACCATTTTCATCTAGTTTATTCCTAAAAACCCATTTTGTACCTATTACTTGATAGTTCTTGGGTTTAGGCACTAGTTTCCAAACTTGGTTTCTTTCAAACTGGTTTAACTCATCTTGCATAGCCATCATCCAATGTTCATCAATTATAGCATCATATATGTTCTTAGGTTCTACTTCAGGCACAAATGGATATGATTACAAACATTTCTAAGAGATTGTCTAGTAGTTACCCCCGTTGTAATTTCACCGATGATGTTATCAATTGGATGATTTCTGACAGTCCTCCATTCCTTTGGTAGGTCAAGCTGTTGTCCTGCTGCAGCAATTCATTCTTTAAGCTTTCATCTTCTTCATTGTTCTGTTTCTCTTTTAGGGAAGTTTTCTCAATTGAATCTGTGAACGCGCTGTCGCGCACGCGCCAAAAAGCGAGCGGTTTACAAAATATGTAGTTAAGGGAGCGACAACTCGAGTATCGTCTCACAAGGACTCTTGGGTTGTTGCTAACAGAAAAAGTCAGTTTTTTTTTTGGGGGGGGGGGGGGGGGGGGGGTGGTTGGAAATTCAATTGGAAAACAAAGCAGAAAGACGATGCAAACTAAATAATTACCAAATAAACTAAAGCGATTAACCTACTGTTCTCGGTTTCCCACTATCATCGGTTCATATAAATCCAAGCCCTAAGCGGATTCTACTATCTTTTCGATTGTAACATCAGTTAACAAGCGAAACCAATGCTACGAGACATATGTTACTATTCCCGAATTAAGCAAACGGAGTGAAGCACTCATGAACTAAGCGAACATGATTGAACACACGCGAATTAAGCAAACGCGATTAAATATAGGAACACACAATCATCGAAATAAATCAACACCTATTCTATACGATTCCGAATTAAGCAAACAGAACATATAAAACAAGTATTGAAAGAGAATAGCATAAAGTTCGGAATTTACAAAACCTCAAGTGACGACGGAACCCGATTACAGTAGATTAATCAAGGAGACTAGTTCTCCATTACAAACATAAACCTAACCTAATTTGCAGCCGTCTATGAAAAGAAAAGAAGAAGATAAGAGAAAATAAAAACTAACTCCTGCAATCTGTCCTAGAACAACAATTTATATCTGTCAGCTCTGTGCGACCTCGCGAGGCGAACACACACTCGCGACGCGAATCTTATGAAGAAATCTGCAATGTTTAGACTTCTCGCGAGGTGAGAAGACATTCGCGAGGCGAGACTCTTCAAATTCCAAACTGTCACAGCCGTGACCTTCGACACGGGTAAGCCGTGATGATCTCTGTCATTCAGGGTTGGATTACTCGCGAGGCGAATAAATTGTTCGAGGGGCGAGGCAGAGAAGATGACATTTCTTGCAAAGTCAGGCTTCAGGTTCGCGGGGCGAAAAACGCCAGAACTGCTTCTCTTTATTACCTGAAAACAAGGATTAACAGTAAGTACTTTATTCGACTCTAAATCAGCTAAATTAACCTAAAACTACTTAAAGGACTCAAAATATTGCTTGACGACAATCAAGTCTAATTTGGGCGAAAACGGGATATAATTAGCACAAAACCACGGTCATACTAGTCATAAAACTAGATGAGCCAGAGGCTGATCAAAATACCCCAAACTTAAACTTTGCTTGTCCCCAAGCAAACTAAAACTCAAAAAGACTCAAGACATGGCAAGCTTAAAAGATTTAATCAACTTTGCACAAATGTCATGCAATTTCATCAAAATAGTTTTCTTCAATGTTCCCCCTTTCAAACAAAGCAATCTCCACAATCATTCGTTCTAAACATTTGAGAACTTCATCATTCAAGCAATCATCAATTTAAGCGAGGGATCCAAGTTACACACAAGAGAGAGATCACCAAATTCAAACAATCGCCTTCCTCACAAGGGCATTTAGTGTTTCACTCATCCGCTCAGTTTGTCTAGGTTATCAACATTTCACTCAATTCACCTTTCAAGAACACTTCCCATGAATTTGATCTTCATCTCAATCAAGGTTCCCACGAAAACATGCATGCAACATCAAAAGGTCTTTTAAGGTTGTAATGGGGCCTGGCTAAGGGTAGGCTATACAAAGGTACTGGCTTAAGTCCCTAGGAACCAAGAGAGCATGAAACCTTTTACACTTTGAATTCCTACTCAAGTTCCTTTTTCCATTTTTTTCCTTTTTGCCTTGGGTGACTACAGCCTTTTTCTTTTAATATCTTTTTTTGACATTTTTTTTTGTTCTTTTATTCTTTCCTTTTTTTTTGGCTCCAACCTTTTTATTATATTTTTTTCTTTTTCTTTTTCTCACCCCAGAATGACATGTCACACCCTTGTAGCCACCCCAAACTTAGTTTCTTGCAACCATTCTCTTGCTAAGCTTCCATGCTCTCCTAATCCTAAGATCGGGTTAACATGGTTTTTCCAGATTTTAGGCTCATAACATAAGGTTATCAAGAAATAATAGGCTAATTAGGCTCAATGGGGCTAACTAGGTAACATGCATTAGGGACCGGTTCAATTTAGGCCAAGTGGTTATTTACAAAGAAAATGCCTAAATCATCTGATGCAATCACATAAACATGCAAACCATAAAGAGATTCAAGCAAATTCGGGAAAGTGCAACTCAAAAGTGATTCACACAGTTAAAAACATGTTGGAGGCTCAAATCCTCACCTAGACATTTTTGCAAATTGTTTGACCGAGATTCTATCCCTAGTGTGTGCTTCCCATCACCCCAAACTTATCATAAATCATGCCATCACAACAAAATATCTCAAAGTTCAGTTTTCAATTTTTTTTTCATGGGGATCACTTTTCAAAAACAAAATTTTTTTCAACCTAGGGGGAATCATCACATAAATCATGCAATAAAGCTATGCAAAATTCAATCAAATTCCAACAAACTTGCCGACACAAGACTCAACACACAAGCTCTTGATCTTCTCAAATTATTCAAGAGCTAACAGAAAACAAAACAAAAATAAAGCAAGGTAAAGCAATTAAAAAGAGTAAGGTTTAGAGAAAACTCATGAAGATGGTTCCACCAGGATCCCACTGTCTGTGATACAGCAGCCACGGAATGCTCAAATTGCAAGATGATCCCCCCGGATCCCATGGCATGAAGCATAAGTATAGGAGCTGGCGCTTGATAATCATGGTGACTCCTTCCAGTGAAGCGGACTTCTCACTCCCTCTCAGGTCAAAGATGACATCCTTTTCAACCTTGTCAATAAAGTCCTCCCAATAAAAGTGGGGTTCATCCTCTTGGAATGGCCATAGTGTCTTCATATCTAAGGGTGCAAAATCCAGAGGCTTGAACTCCATCGCTGGTGGCTCCACAGTGGGAGGTGGCAAACAGGTAGAGAGGGTCTCTGATGCTGCTTCATCTTCTGCACAATTTTCATTCACTGCATTAACAAATCCATCACCTGCTAAACCTGCAGAAATCTCAGCACACACCACACAAGGGTTAGTGTTAGTACAGTCAGTACATATGGTACAATAAACTGAATCAGTAAAGGCCTGAATGTCTGGACTTTCAACACACGGTTCATCCATCCCATTACTTTAAACATATGCATATGAATTCATAGAATCATCTAATTCCAAAGCTTCTTCATTATCCTCAGAAGTATTGTCAAGAATAACTACTTGTGAATCTGTTTGTTCTTCAAGGGAATGTGGAGTTTGCAGTGTAGCCAAGGCGGAAACGATGTAAGCATTTCGAGTGTCAAAATCCTGACGACTTGCCTCCATCCTCTGGTGGAATTAAAGATTGTTCGCTTCCATCCTCTGTTGAAATTCGAGATTACTTGCTTCCATCCTCTGTTGGAATTCGAGATTGTTTGCTTCCATTTGTTCAGTTATCTGTGCAGTCATTTGCTTGAACAGGTCCTCTAGTGAAGGTCCGGAAGATGCAGAGGTGGTCACTTGGCTGGGGTGATACTCATCAGTGGAAGGGTCAAGAATGTTGTGCCTGTTCTGATTGTTGCATTGATCTCCACCATGTTGGCTATGATAGAAAGGTTGCTCCTCATTCACTCCAATCATGTCAAAACCACTGCTAAACTCATAACTTCCAGCAAAGTTAGGATAACATATGCATGGTGGGGGTTTACTAAAGTCAGGATAATATATGCATGGTTCATAATCAACATTAGGCATAAAATCTTGCATATAATTATCCATGGGAAGCACTAAGATTCACAACCAGACAAGCAGACAAAACTAATTCAGCAAAGAGATTTTTTTTTAAATTTTTTTAACTGTTAATAACAACAAGAGTCCCCGGCAACGACGCCAATTTTTGAACACGCTGTCGCGCACGCGCCAAAAAGCGAGCGGTTTACAAAATATGTAGTTAAGGGAGCGACAACTCGAGTATCATCTCACAAGGGCTCTTGGGTTGTTGCTAACAGAAAAAGTCAGTTTTTTTGGGGGGGGGGGGGGGGGGGGGGGTTGGTTGGAAATTCAATTGGAAAACAAAGCAGAAAGACGATGCAAACTAAATAATTACCAAATAAACTAAAGCGATTAACCTACTGTTCTCGGTTTCCCACTATCATCAGTTCATATAAATCTAAGCCCTAAGCAGATTCTACTCTTTTTTCGATTGTAACATCAGTTAACAAGCGAAACCAATGCTACGAGACATATGTTCCTATTCCCGAATTAAGCAAACGAGGTGAAGCACTCATGAACTAAGCGAACATGATTGAACACACGCGAATTAAGCAAACGCGATTAAGTATAGGAACACACAATCATCGAAATAAATCAACACCTATTCTATACGATTCCGAATTAAGCAAACAGAACATATAAAAAAGTATTGAAAGAGAATAGCATAAAGTTCAGAATTTACAAAACCTCAAGTGACGGCGGAACCCGATTACAGTAGATTAATCAAGGAGACTAGTTCTACATTACAAACATAAACCTAACCTAATTTGCAGCCGTCTATGAAAAGAAAAGAAGAAGATAAGAGAAAATAAAAACTAACTCCTGCAATCTGTCCTAGAACAACAATTTATATCTGTCAGCTCTGCGCGACCTCGCGAGGCGAACACACACTCGCGACGCGAATCTTATGAAGAAATCTGCAACGTTTGGACTTCTCGCGAGGCGAGAAGACATTTGCGAGGCAAGACTCTTCAAATTCCAAACTGTCACAGCCGTGACCTTCGACACGGGTAAGCCGTGATGATCTCTGTCATTCAGGGTTGGATTACTCGCGAGGCGAATAAATTGTTCGCGGGGCGAGGCAGAGAAGATGACATTTCTTGCACAGTCAGGCTTCAGGTTCGCGAGGTGAGTAGCCTCTCGCGGGGCGAAAAACGCCCGAACTGTTTCTCTTTATTACCTGAAAATAAGGATTAACAGTAAGTACTTTATTCGACTCTAAATCAGCTAAATTAACCTAAAACTACTTAAAGGACTCAAAATATTACTTGACGACAATCAAGTCTAATTTGGGCGAAAACGGGATATAATTAGCACAAAACCACAGTCATACTAGTTATAAAACTAGATGAGCCAGAGGCTGATCAATCTGCAAGATCATCAATAACAGAATCCTTTCCCAACCTTTTGGGGTTAGACTCATCAAATGTCACATGCACAGATTCCTCAATAGTCTGTGTTCTCTTATTATATATTCTAAATGCTTTACTAGATAGGGAGTAACCTAGGAAAATTCCTTCATCAGCCTTTGCATCAAATTTTCTAAGATTATTCTTTCCATTGTTAAGAACAAAGCATTTGCAACCGAAAACATGGAAATGTGCTATACTTGGTTTTCTTCCTTTGTAAAGCTCGTGAGGGGTTTTCTTTAAGATTGATCTTATCAAGACTCTATTTAGCACATAGCAGGCTGTATTGACAACATCTGCCCAAAAATGTTTTGGCAAGCTAGAGTCATTCAACATAGTACTTGCTATCTCCTCTAATGATCTATTCTTTCTTTCCCCTACTCCATTTTGTTGTGGAGTTCTAGGAGCAGAAAAATTATGTTGAATGTCATGCTCATCACAAAAGTTTTCAAACACTTCATTTTGAAATTCTCCACCATGATCACTCCCTATAAAAACAATTTTTACGTCTTTTTCATTTTGCACCATTTTTGCCATTTTCTTAAATGCAGCAAACGAATCACTCTTATGAGATAAAAAATATGTCCATGTATATCTAGAGTAATCATCTACTATTACCAATGCATACGAGTTACCACCAAAGCTTTTGGTTCTAGATGGACCAAATAAGTCCATGTGTAAAAGTTGCAAGGGTCTAGTTGTTGAAACAATGTTCTTTGGTTTAAAAGAGACCTTAACTTGCTTTCCTTTTTGACATGCATCACATAGTCCATCTTTCACAAATTTTAGTTTAGGCCAGCCAATTACAAGATTTTTACCAATCAGTTTATTCAAGTGGTTCATGTGAATGTGTGCAATTCTTCTATGCCAAAGCCAATTCTCTTCTTCTTTTGAAATAAGACAGCATGCAGTATTTGAAGAGATATTATCTAAATCAAGCATATAGATGTTATCTGTCATATGTCCAATTAATTTCAAATTTTCATCATGCTGATTTTCTATTAAGCAACTGTTGGAATTGAATTTTACCTTGAAGCCTTTGTCACATAGTTGACTGATACTTAATAGGTTATGTTTCAGTCCCTCAACATATAGTACATCCTTGATGGTTGTTGTTGAGTCACTTCCAATGTTGCCAATTCCAAGTATTCTTCCTTTATCATTGTCTCCATAGGTAACACTATCACTCGACCTAAGGGTAAAGGAAATGAACTTGCTTTTGTCTCCAGTCATGTGCTTGGAACTGCCACTGTCAAGATACCATTTCACATTCTTGGATTTCCAACACACCTACAAAACAGAATCATGTTTTTTCTTTAGGTACCCAAATCCGTTTGGGTCCTTTTGAGTTAGTTGGAGCATAGTTCCTTTAGGAACCCATATATATTTAGACTCAGTAATGACATGTAGAAGCTGTGTGACCATTTCTAGCACAGAAATAGTATTTAACAAATGGTGTGTTTGATGTCATAGGTGCGGCAAAAAATTTCTTGAAATATTTCTCATATATCTTAGGTTTATAGCCTATTCCAGCCTTATCATAAACACATTTTTTCTATCCTAACAATGCATCCAAATTATCTCTACCATTTGTGACTTGGCTAAGTCATTTTTCAGTTTTTCAACTTCTTTAGTCAATGTACAACTAGATGCATTCCAGATTTCTTTATCACTAGTAACTCTAGATAGATCACCATTCAAATGATTTATATGTTTCTCCAACTTAGGACATTTATCACATATAGGTGCATCCAGGACAGTAGCTAGTTTTTATTTTAAAGCACAATTTTCTGTTTTTAATTGATCTACCTCTTTGTTTAAAACAGAAGTTTTCTCCTCTAAGCATGTGATGGATTTCTTAGACTTAGTTAGTAATCTAGCAAGTCTAATGGATTCTCTATGAAGTTCTTCAAAAGCATTTTGCAATTCATCATAAGAAGGTTGATAATTAGAACTTACTTCACTTTCTGAATCACTGTTATTGCTGGCCATCAAGCACAAGTTTGCCTCCTCATATTTAGATTCTTCAGTGGAATCTAGATCATTATCATCCCAAGCAATGTAGGCCTTTCTTGGCTTTCTCCACTTCTTGTCCTTTGAGTCAAACTTTTCCGTTTTGTCATTCTTTTGCAGTTTTGGACAGTCAAGCTTCATGTGGCCAATCTTTCCACATTCATAGCATGTGATGTTGTTGGAAGAGTTGTCACCTTTGCTGAAATTTCTCCATTGAAAAGTGGATGGCTTTCTTTTGAAGTTGCCTTTCTTCTTTAGGAACTTCTTGAAATTTCTAACTAGCATTCCCATTTTTTCTTCAGATTCAGCCTCTTGTTCTGAATCATTATCATCACTGTCTTCTACTTCTTTGACTTGTGATTTCAGAGCCAATCCCTTCTTTCTTTTATCAGTTTCTTCACTCTCATTTAGTCTGTTCAACTCCAATTCATGTTCTTGCAATTTTCCAAACAGTGTGGCAATGGTCATTGATGAGAGAACTCTGGATTCTGAGATTGCAGTGACTTTAGGTTGCCATTCCCTGCTCAAGTATATCATGACTTTGTTAATTTGATCCTCATTTGAGATTGTCTTTCCAAGACCAGCCAATTGATTTACGATATGTGTGAATCTCTTTTGCATTTCAGTCATAGGTTCTCCTCGATTAATTCTGAACAGCTCATACTCATGTGTAAAGGTGTTCATTCTTGCTCTTTTGACATCTGAGGTTCCTTCATGTGTTACTTGCAATGTATCCCACATCTCCTTTGCTGATTTGCAATTTGAAACCCTAAAAAACTCATCACGGCTTAAAGCAGATGTTATAATATTCTTAGCACGTGCATTATATTGAATCCTTTTCTTATCATCCTCATTCCATTCAGTTTTAGGCTTATTTCTTGGAGCACCATTAGCATCTACAGTAGAGGGGACAAATGGTCCATTTTCTACTGCATCCCATGTGTCAACACCTGCTGCCTCAAGAAAGATTACCATTCTTTCCTTCCAATAGATATACTCAGATCCATTGAAGGCAGGCGGGTGTGCAAGGGAAGCCCCTTCATTTAAACAGTCATTGCAAGCCATGCTCTTATAGCTGTTAAGCCAAACTTAAGAGTTTAGCTCTGATGCCAATTGTTGTTTTGGCTTCAACGACTCAAGAGGGGGGTGAAGTGAGTATTCAAAGAAAATATTTCCCTCTTAAAACTTTTTCACAAAGCTTTATAAATCAGAGTTGCGGATTTGTGTTCTCAGGATCTTTTATAAAATCGATGAAGGGTTTTTACAAAATCTTGAATAGAAGGTGATGAGGATAAGAAAGATTAATAACGAATAGGTTCAGGTTCAATAACTCAGTAATAACAAAATACAGTTTACACAGATCAAGAACATAAATTATTTTTGAACTTTAAACATCAAAGTTGCAGGTTCTTGAATCATAAACAGAAAGTAAAGCAGTTTGAGTTTAGAGATACTACACAACCAGATTTATCCTGGTTCAGTCACCTCAATTGCGACCTACATCCAGTCCCCACTCTACCTGTGGGATTTCACATACTAACACACAAGCTTTGCCAGGTAGCTTGAAAAACCTTTACACCACAGAGCACTCCTTCACCTCGAGATACCACACTCTTGTGAAGAGACTCAATGCTCTTCCTTAGGGATACCTCACCCTAATCACTCACAGAGACTCCCTCCCTCTTTACAATCGAAAAGTAAAAACAAAAGTTGATTCCTAACTCTCAATAGTCAGATATACGAATTGAATCAATTATGAGTATTGAAACACTCTTTTCACAGTAAGCTCAATGAAGATGATGAATGATATGTGTATCGTTATAATTCTTTTGTTACTCGTTATGATTCTTCTTAAAGTGTTCCTTTGATCCCTCTTTATATAGAAAACAAGTTATAGTCGTTGGGATCAATCAAAACAGATTTGGATCTGATTTAACAGAATCTGTTTTCTTGATTCTCGTTCTTGAGATAAGATTCTGATAGTTCTTATAGAATTCGCATCCATAAAATAACGAGTCCATTTGGAAAAATAGCCACGTCCATCTTAAAAAAAATAGCCGCATCCATTTGCTACGTCAACAGACAGGAGTACTAATACAAAGTAATTGGACGTGCTCCAACTAGTAGACGAGTGCTTGTATTACTTTAGTAGACGAGCGTTTGTGTCATTTTAATGGATGAGCACTTCTGTCACTTTAGTAGACGTTCGCTTGTGTCATTTTAGTAGATGTGTGCTTCTGACACTTTAGTAGACGTGAGCTTCTGTCACTTTAGTAGACGTTTGCTTCTGCCATTTTAGTAAACCTGAGCTTCTACCACTTTCTTGGACACCAGCTTTTACCACTGTTGGACGAGCGCTTCTATTATTCCCAGTGTTGGACAAGTACTTATATTATTCCAGTGTTGGATGAGCGCTTATATTATTCCATTGTTGGACGAGCGCTTCTATTATAATTTCCAAAAATCATTTTCTTTAACGAAAACTTATTCCTTTTAATGTAGGTTATGAAAAATGATTTTCTTCATGCATCTTTCTTAATTGAGCTATTTGTAAATAAGAGATTTCATCTCTTACAAATCATCTAAGACTTAACACTAATTTCTTCGTTTAAGCTCTTGTCTTGATGATTCCTTGATCTTCGTCCTTGCTCTTTGGTTCCTCCAAGTTCTTCCTTGAATATTCTCCTTTGATTGCTCACTGAACTTGTTGAATATTTCTTGATACCTATTTTTACAATTTGACACTAAACGCTTGCATACACATTAAGTTGTATTTATCATATATCAAAATCTCTCAGTCATTGAGTCTAACAACAGTTACCCAACATATAAATAATTCCTTAAAACACGGATGTTACATTACCACCCCCTTAAAAGAAATTTTGTCCCTGAAATTTACGTACCTCAGAAAAGATGTGGGAACTGCTGCTGCATATTTGCCTCACACTCCCAAGTAGCATCTCCTGTAATCTCATCCCAATTGACATTGACCAAAGGAATCTTCCTACCGCCAAGCTCCTTAATCCTTGTATTTGCGATCCTAACCGGTAAAGCCTCATATTCTAGATTCTCTCGGAGTTGTATGGACTTAGGCTCAAGTACATGAGAAATATCAAGATAATATTTTCTCAACTGGGATACGTGAAAGACGTCATGAAGATTAGAAAGGTTAGGCGGTAAGGAAATATGGTAGGCTACTGGACCAATTTGTCGAAGAATCTGGAAAGGTCCAATGAATCTAGGAGTAAGCTTTCTAGACTTGATAGCTCTGTCATTTCCATTCTTCGTATTGACTATCAAAAACACGTGATCACCTTCATGGAACTCAAAGGGTCTCATCCTCTTGTTACTGTAGTTCCTTTGCCTATCCTGCACTTCTTTCATCTTTTCCCTGATCTTTTTAACCTGTTCCGTTGTCTGTTGTACCACATCAGGGCCCAATACTTGGATTTCACCAGTCTCATACCAACACAAAGGAGTCCTATATTTCCTGCCATACAAAGCCTCATACGGTGCCAATCCGATACTGCTATGGAAACTGTTATTATATGTAAACTCAATCAACGACAAGAACTCATCCCAACTGGCCAGGTGCTCTCAAACACAAGTGTAACACCCTACTTTTTCGTTAAGTGCATTTTATAAGTTGTTTGGTTGGTTAATTGTTTAGTGGGATTTTTGGCTCAAAAGTCCCTTTCTGGTACATGAGCACACCCGTGCTCATTAGCCAGCACGTCCGTACTTAAAGGCTGAAGCGCATTTCAGTTTTTGAGTTGAGCACGCCTGTGCTCAATGTGCCGACCGCGTCTCGGTGACGCTAAGTTGAGCACGACCGTGCCTAAGGGTGAGCACGACCATGCTCAGGTGCATCCTATATAATTTGGCACAAAACCCGAAGGTTAACGTGAAACCCCATTTTGCTAATTGCAGCAGCCACTGTCGCGGCCTAGAGTGCCTTCTTCCCTATTTCCACTTCATTCCTTGCTATAATGGAGTTTCGGAAGCAGTTTGGGAAGCTAGTTGGTCTGTGGCAGTCTATAGGTAATAGTTTCTCTTCCCTTTTGGTTTCCCTTTTCGTTTTTGGTTGGGAAACTAATCTGTTGTGTTTCTGTTGGTCAAGACTTGGAGGTTTAACTAAGTCGCTTGGGGAACCATGACCAATTTGCTCAGGAGCTTATGTTGGAGCAACCTTCAATCCAGGTATGGGGAGAAGGGTAGTGTTTACATAGGCTATGGGGGCAGTGTAAGGTAAGGGGTTCCCATAACACCGATTCTTGTTAGTTTTACATGCCTATGTGATGTATGCTGTTTATATGATGAAATGTTCTGTTAATGTTGTATGCTTCGTATTCATGGTCATATATTCCAATATATTTTCGATGTTATGTTATTATCTTGACATGAATATAATAGTATGATGGTTATTGTTGATATGAATATGATGATGATATTTGGTTGAATGATTGTTGCCATAACTGTTGGTTGGATGATGATGTTGTGATTGAGTTGATGATGTTAAATCTGGGAAATTATGTTGCTAAAACGGATTAGGATTAATGGACTTAATCGTTGAATTAATTGGTTAAAACCTAAGTTAGAACTCTGCCTAGAAAAGTATTGTCGTGCATTGAGCACGACCCTGCTGAACAGGGAGCACGGCCGTGCTCCAGTTTGAATTTTGGTAAATGGCCGTGCCTAATAGGAAGCACGCCCATACAGTAGAGGAGCACGTCCGTGCAGCTGATCACGTCCGTGCCTAATAGGAAGCACGCCCGTGCTTAACTTATGTGACCAGCACAGCCGTGCAGGGGATCAGCACGCCCTTGCTCCCCTGACAATTAGAGATGGAATTAAAGGACTTAAAGGGGTTCCTAACCCCAACCTTCCCTAATGATGATACGTTGATATAGATAGTCATAGATAAATATTAGACAACTTGGTTAATGATTATCAAACATAATTAAAGATGATGAGATGGTTAAGTCGGTATTCGTTGGATTATCGCACGTTATAGCTTTGGTGCTTGTTGGCCAAAGTGACCTCGATGCTTATTGGTCGAGGTGTTGATGAGTTGAACATTGGTGCTTATTGGCTAAGGGAGCCTTGACCCCACGGTTTTGGTCTAAGGTTACATTGATGTTGATGTTGAAGTCCTGGGAGCTTTATGGCCCAGGCAAGGAGGTGGTTGAGATTGTTTGTTGTTGTGCCATCTGCATAGAGCATTGGAGTTGACGTTGAGGGGGAGGTTCGACATAGGGGAGATCGCCCGAGAGTACGGTGATCTAACCATCCACGATAGGTCACCCGATGGTTTGGTGACCGCGACCCCCCGTGATGAGGCATTCATGGTTTGATGCGTTGGCTATACATGGGGTTCACCCAAGGTTTGGTGACCTGCCGGTGTTGGTGCTTTTATGGCCAATACGGATATGTAACTCCGAAGTAGTTCATCCTGAGTTAGTTTTGATCCACATGCATAATGAAGTAGTGGAGTAGTGTTGCACTGCACCGCATAGTATACTTGATATTGTTGATGTTGATGTATGTTGATATATATGTTGATGTATGTTATGATGATGCCATGCTGTTTGTTTTACCTTGTTTCCTATCTCTATGCTGTATATGTTTACATGATTCTTACTCCCCGTTTTTCTTGTTCTTTGTTGGGTCTGATCGGCCATTTGCAGAGTATGACGAGCAGTTCGGAGAGGAGTGACTCTGAGGAGCCGTCACTCATAGTTAGGGCTTATTCTTGTGTTTAGTTAGTTTGTTTCAGTTGTATTCCGAGGATATATTTTTCGGAACGATTATACCAGCTCTTAGTTGTGACATCGGGGTTGGGTCGTTATTTGTTATGTTTAATTTGCTTTAACTTGTTTTAATTTTCCGCGTTGTGAACTTGTTCATGTGGGACTTTTCTACCCATGGACAAATGATTTCATTATTATTCAGTAAAATGCATGTTTTTATTTTTAATAGTTTTTATATTTAATGCCTTATAACATGCCGGGTAGAAGGGTGTCACATTTAGTGTTATCAGAGCAGTTCGGCCATGTCCGGGCGTGTTGTGAGTCTGTTGTGTGCTCTTGTTTCAATTGTCTATACTTGTTATAGACAATGATGCTTTAAGTTAGTTACCTGTAGATTTTACACGCTTAAGTTTCTGTATCTAAGATTTGCGTTGGACGTGTACAGGAACTCATTGCACGTAGAGGACGCAACGATCAGGCAATTGCTAACACATTGGCACTCCTTGCCAATGCTATCGGTCAGTTCAATAACAACAACAACAATGGTGGGTCAGCTGAGTTCCAAGGTTTGGACAAATTTCAGAGGAACAACCCTCCCTCCTTCAAGGGAGCTTATGATCTAGAGGGAGCACTGTTGTGGCTGAGGAAGACGGAGAAGATCTTCCGAGTGATGGATTGCAACGATTAGCAGAAGCTCATCTTTGCTACCTTCATGCTGACTGAGGAGGCTGAGCATTGGTGGGAAAACTGCAGGCAGAGGATGCAAACTGAGGGCACAACGTTTACATGGGTTGAGTTCAGACAGAGGTTTCCGGAGAAGTACTTCCCAGCGGATATCAAGGACAAGAAAGAGATGGAGTTCTTGGCCTTGAAGTAGGGATCTTTGTCAGTGGGTGACTATGCTGCCAAGTTTGAGGAGCTAGCAAGGAATTACACTCCATACCAGCATACTGCAGATGAGCGTTCCAAGTGCATTAAGTTCGAGGCTAGACTTAACCCCGAGATCAAGCAAACGATAAGCTACCAGGAGATCAGAGTGTTCCCGGTTCTGGTCAACAAGTGTAGGATTTATGTGGATACTAGTCAGTTCAAGGTTGCCAGTTCCAGAGGATCGGATAGTCAGAGCGGCAAGGGGACTGATCAGAGAGATAGAGGGAAACAACGTTATGCTCCAACCGGCAAGGACTTCAAGCAGAGTGGCAAGAAGCCACAGTTTCAACAGGATAGGTTTCGGGGCGGGTTCTCTAATGCCTCTAGACCCATGAGGTGTGACAAGTGCGGCGCACCAGATCACTATTCTTCTCAGTGCAAGGAATCAGCTGTGATTTGCTTCATGTGTTGCAAGTCGGGTCACATCAGTCATAACTGTGAGGGAGCCAAGGCAGAGCCTCCCAGCGCTAGCAAGAGTCAACAGTCTTAGGTCAAACGATTGAAGACCACCGGGTGAGTCTTTACTCTTAGTGGAGCTGAAGCCTCTGAGTCCGATGACTTGATCCAAGGTACATGTTTTATTGATGGAACTCAATTGACTGTACTGTATGATTCGGGTGCTACTCACTCGTTTATATCGCATGATAGGGTCAAGAGTCTTAAGTTGCATGTTCCTTTCTTAAGTTTGATTTGCTTGTGTCTACACCTACGAATAAGCCTGTTTCCACCTCTTATGCATGCAAGAATTGTCATATTGTCATAAATGATAAAACCTTTGTTGCTGATCTTGTATGCTTACCTCTGAAAGACCTTGATATCTTTCTTGGCATGGACTAGTTATCTTCCAACCACGTCCTTCTCAACTGTTTTGATAAAACCCTGATTTTTGGAACTCCAACCAAGTCTAAGAATCCGGACCTTCTCTCTGCCAGCCAAGTTCAAGTTTCAATGAAAGATGATGCCTAAGTGCACATGATGATAGCTTCCCTAGAAGTATAGAGTAGCCCTCCTGATGTCGCCAGCTTGCCTGTTGTGCGGGAATTTCCTGAAGTGTTCCTGAGGGATGTTTATAAATTAACCCTAGAGAGAGATATTGAGTTTACCATAGACTTAGTGCCTGGCACCGGGCCAATCTCCATAGCACCCTATAGAATGTCTCCACTAGAGCAAGCTAAGTTAAAAGAACAGTTGGAGGACCTGATGAAGAAGCAGTTCATTAGGCTGAGTGTGTCCCCATGGGGAGCACCTATACTGTTGGTGAAGAAGAATGATGGTAGTATGAGGTTGTGTGTCAACTATCGGCAACTCAACAAGGTGACCATAAAGAATCGTATCCCCTCCCTAGGATTGATGATCTCATGGATCAACTGATGAACGCTTGCGTCTTTTCTAAGATAGATTGAGGTTAGGGTATCATCAGATTCGGGTTAAGTTTGAGGACATCCCGAAGACAGCATTTAGGACGCGATATGGTCACTACGAGTACTTGGTTATGCCCCCTTCGGTGTGACCAATGTTCCTGCGGTGTTCATGGACTACATGAATAAGACATTTCACCCTTACTTCGATAAGTTTGTGGTGGTGTTCATAGATGACATCTTAGTGTACTCCAAGAGTAAGGAGGAACATGAAGAACACCTGAGGGTTGTCTTGCAGACCCTTAAGGAAAAGTAGTTGTAAGCTAAGTTGTCAAAGTGTGAGTTCTGGTTAGAGGAAGTGAGCTTCTTAGGACACGTCATCTCTAAGGGCGGCGTAGCAGTGGACCCAGCTAAAGTAGAGACGGTGCTCCAGTGGGAAGCGCCAAAGTCCGTAACCGAGATTAGGAGTTTCTTGGGGTTTGCCGGGTATTTCAGAAGGTTCATAGATGGTTTCTCTAAGATAGCTTTACCCTTAACCCGTCTCACCAAGAAGGGATAGTTGTTTGTGTGGGACTCTAAGTGTGAAGAGAGTTTCTAAACCCTTAAGGATAGGTTGACATTAGCACCAGTGTTAGTTTTAACAGATCCTAATGAACCCCTCGTAGTTTACTGTGATGCTTCTAAGCAAGGGTTAGGTGGTGTGTTGATGCAACATGGTAAGGTAGTTGCTCATGCTTCTAGGCAGTTGTAAACCCATGAGAAGAACTACCCTACCCATGACCTAGAGTTAGGAGCTATGGTTTTTGCCTTAAAGATCTGGAGGCATTAACTTTATGGAGCGAGGTTTGAAGTTTTTAGTGATCATAAGATTTTGAGGTATCTCTTTGATCAGAAGGAGTTGAATATGAGGTAGCGTAGGTGGATGGAGTTCTTAAAGGATTATGACTTCGAGCTGACCTATCACCCAGGAAAGGCCAATGTGGTGGCCGATGCCTTGAATAGGAAAACCTTGCATATCTCCGCTTTGATGGTTAGGGAGATGGATCTGATTGAGGAGTTTAGAGACCTTAGTATAGCTTGTGAGTTTACCCCTAAGAGTATTAGGCTTGGTACCTTGAAGGTTACCAACAGCTTGATGGACCATATTAGAGAGGGTCAAAAGTTAGATAAGTTTCTCTTAGACCAGCGAGAGTTGCTTGCTCAGGGTAGAGGTCTTAGCTTCAAGGATGGAAGTGATGGAGTCTTGAGGTTTAAGGATAGAGTGTGCATACCGGATGTTCCCGAGCTTAGAAAGTTGATCCTTGAAGAAGGACATAAGAGTGGATTGAGTGTGCACCCTGGTTCCACCAAGATGTATCAGGACCTTAAGAAGATGTTTTGGTGGCCTAGGATGAAAAAGGATATGGCCGAGTTTGTGTATGCGTGCCTAGTTTGTCAGAAGGCCAAGATAGAACACCAAAAGCCTTCAGGTAAGTTGCGTATAAGTGTCCCAAAATGGAAATGGGATAGTATTTCCATGGATTTTGTATCTGGACTCCCTAGGACTTCAGCTGGTTTTGAGGCTATATAGGTTGTTATGGATAGATTCAATAAGTCTGCCCATTTCATCCCGATGAACATGGAGTATCCTTTAGAGAAGTTAGCCAGGCTGTACATCAAAGAGATAGTTAGGCTTTATGGTGTACCTTCTAGCATAGTGTCATATAGAGACCCCAAGTTTACCTCTAGGTTCTGGGAGAGTTTGCAGCATGCTTTAGGGACGAAACTTAGGATTAGTTCAGCTTGCCACCCACAGACTGATAGGCAGTCTAAAATGACCATCCAGTCCTTAGAGGACTTGTTGAGGGCTTGTGGGGTAGAGCAGTCTGGTAGTTGGGACAAGTTTTTACCCAGATAGAGTTCACCTACAACAACAGCTTCCATTCTAGTATTGGGATGGCACCTTATGAGGCACTTTATGGGAGGAGATGTAGGACGACCTTGTGTTGGAATGAACCTAGGGATAGTGTGGTGCTAGGGCCACAGATAGTCCAGGAAAAACATAAAAAATCAGGATGGTTCAGGAAAAGATGAAAGTGACACAGAGTAGGCAAAAGAGCTACCATGATAAAAGGAGGAAGGCGCTCGAATTCCAGGAAGGCGATTATGTATTCTTGAGAGTTACTCCTACGACTGGGGTTGGTAGAGTGAGGAAGGCAAGGAAACTTACTCTGAGGTTCATTGGTCCTTACCAAATCCAAAAGAGAGTCGGCGAAGTCACCTATCAAATAGTCTTACCACCGTTCTTGTCCAACCGTCATAGTGTTTTTCATGTGTCTCAACTCAGAAAGTATATCCATGACCCTAGTCACGTGGTAGTCCCCGATGCAATACAGATGAAAGAGAACTTGACGTTTGAGGTGTTACCCCTTCGAGTCGAGGATAGGAGGGTGAAGCAGCTAAGAGGTAAAGAGATTCCTTTGGTCAAAGTAGTTTGGAGTGGGGCAACCGAGGAAAGTGCTACCTGGGAGATGTAGAGCAAGATGATGGAAGCGTACCCGCACCTTTTCTTTTGTGGTACGTAGAAATTTCGAGGACGAAATTTTTATAAGGGGGGTGGAATTGTAACACCCTGCTTTTTCGTTATGTGCTTTTCATAAGTTGTTTCGTTGGTTAAGGGCTTAGTGGGATTTTTGGCTCAAAAGTCCCTTTCTGGTATATGAGCACGCCCGTGCTTATTAGCCAGCACGCCCCTGCTTAAAGGCTAAAGCGTATTTCGATTTTTAAGTTGAGCATGCCCGTGCTCAACAGTGAGCACGTCCGTGCTCAACGTGCTGACCGAATCTCGGTGACGCTAAGTTAAGCATGACCATGCTCAAGTGCAGCCTATATAATTTGGCACAGAACCCGAGGGTTAACGTGAAACCCTACTTTGCTAGTTGCAGCAGCCACTGTTGCGGCCTAGAGTGCCTTCTTCCCTATTTCCTCTTCATCCCTAGCTATAGTTAAGTTTTGGAAGCAGTTTGGGAAGCTAATTGGTCTGTGGCAGTCTATAGGTAATAGTTCCTCTTCCCTTTTGGTTTCCCTTTTCGTTTTTGGTGAGGAAACTAATCTGTTGTGTTTCTGTTGGTCAAGACTTGGAGGTTTAACAAAACCGCTTGGGGAACCGCGACCAGTTTGCTTAGGAGCTTACGTTGGAGCGATCTTCAATCCAGGTATGGGGAGAAGGGTAGTGTTTACATAGGCTATGGGGGTAGTGTAAGGTAAGGGGTTCCCATAACCCCGGTTGTTGTTAGTTTTACATGCTTATGTGATGTATGCTGTTTATATGATGAAATGTTCTGTTTATGTTGTATGCTTCGTATTCATGGTCATATATTCCTATGTATTTTCGATGTTATGTTGTTATCTTAACATGAATATAATAGTATGATGGTTATTGTTGATATGAATATGATGATGATATGTTGGTTGAATGATTGTTGCCATAACTGTTGGTTGGATGATGATGTTATGACTGAGTTGATAATGTTAAATCTGGGAAATTATGTTGCTAAATGACAGCGCGCCGCTCGAGCGGCGCGATCGCTTGCGTGCGATTCCGGCAAGTGTACCGGACTGTCGCCACGTAATAAAAGATATCGATACCACAGAGACTGTGTTCTCGAATCGCAATCAATTATCAAATCGAGTAAATCTGGACTGTGTAAAAGAGGTTTTGAAAATGGTTTTGAATTTAGAGATAGATAAAACATAATCAAATAAAACAGAAAACAAATCTTTTTGGTTTTTCCGATCTAAATGGTTCCAAGGGATTTTAGGTTACCAACAAGATCGTTTACGTTGCTAAGTCGATTACCCTTGTTAATTAGCGAAATTGCCTTGAAGGCGAGTTTATCCTCTAATAGCTTAAGCTCCCTCTCGGGTTACAAAAACCGTGCCCAATTGACCGGACCCCTACTCTCATGGTAGCCGATCTTAGATTGGACCCTTTGCGTTTCGTGACAACTCGTTGATCCTCGAGGGACGGCTTCTAACTCTCGTGATTTCAGTCCCAAGTCTGACTTCTATAGATCCGACACCTAAGTTCACCGCTAGGTTCCTCCTTAGAATGTCTAAGTCATGCAAATAAACCTAAGTTCACCGCTAGGTTCCTCCTTAGATCATCCACTTCTCGCAAACAAGCGGCCGCCGAATTTTACGAGTGAAAAACACTAGAAATCCTAAGTTCACCGCTAGGTTCCTCCTTAGAATGTCTACGTCCCGCAAATGAGTGGTCGCCGAATTTACAAGTGATTAGAACACTAGAAATCAGATCTAAAGCAAAATCGAAATAACAAAGATATTACATCAAATTTAACATCATAAACGAATCTCGGGCATAGCCCCAATCCCTAGAAACAAACTACTACTCAAGTCTTGCCATGGAGATGACAAGCTTGGTTGACAACATCATGAAAATTACAAAATCAGAGAAGAGAGGAGGAAGAAGAAGATGATCCTAAAATGTAGCCAAAAGTGTCCTAGATGATCTACTCTTTGTTGATCTGTCTCCTCTTCTGCATCTGCCTGGTCCCCTATTTATAGAATTGGGAAGTTAGAGTCCTAATTCAGCTCAAATTAGATCCAATTCTGTTACGTCTGGTCCAAGTAATGCGCGTCACGGTCGTGATGGCCATCACGGCCAGGCCGTGACGGTCTCTGTTTCTGGCTCTTCTGGAATTTTTCAGGCTCTCGCGTGGCGAGACCATTTTCGCGTCGCGAGCCCCTTTTTCACAGCCGTGATAAAAATCACGGCTAGGCCGTGATGGTCTCTGATTTGTGGGGGTTTTGGGTCACGGCCGTGATGGCTATCACGGCTAGGCCGTGACAGACTCTGACTTCAGCCTTCCTTCTTTTTCAGTTTTGCTTGATCATGGCCGTGATGGGCATCACGGCTAGGCCGTGATGGGCTCTGTTTGGCTCATTTTCTTCACTTTTAAAGCTCCATCTTCATCCAAACTTCATCATGGTTGATCTTGAGCATTTTACCCTTGATTTCTGCAAAACAACACCACGAAAACCGCCTTACCCGTTCCAAAGGAAAATTAACCAAAAATCAAACTAAATATGCCTAAACTACATGAAAATGCATGCCAAATGATAGACAAAGATGAGGTGAAATCACACTCATCACTAAAATGGATTAGGATTGATGGACTTAATCGTTGAATTAATTGGTTAAAACCTAAGTTAGAACTCTGCCCAGAACAGTACTGTCGTGCATTGAGCACGGCCGTGCTGAACTGGGAGAACACCCGTGCTCCTAGTTTGAATTCTGGAAAATGGCCGTACATTAAACACGGCCGTGCAGCAAAGGAGCATGACCTTGCCTAATAGGAAGCACGCCCGTGCTTCAATTATATGACCAGCACAGTCTTGCAGGGGATCAGCACGCCCGTGCTCCCCTAACAGTCAGAGATGGAATTAAAGGACTTAAATGGGTTCCTAACCCCAACCTTCCCCAATGATGATAAGTTGATATAGCTAGTCAAAGATAAAGATTAGACAACTTGGTTAATGATTATCAAAGATAATTAAAGATGATGAGATGGTTAAGTCGGTATTCGTTGGATTGCCGCACGTTGATAGCTTTGGTGCTTGTTGGCCAAAGTGACCTTGATGCTTATTGGTCGAGGTGTTGATGAGTTGAACCTTGGTGCTTATTGGCCAAGGGAGCCTTGACCCCACGGTTTTGGTCTAAGGTTACGTTGATGTTGATGTTGAAGTCCTGGGAGCTTTATGACCCAGGCAAGGAGGTGGTTGAGATTGTTTGTTGTTGTGCCATTTGCATAGAGCATTGGAGTTGATGTTGAGGGGGAGGTTCAACATAGGGGAGATCGCCCGAGAGTATGGTGATCTGGCCATCCATGGTAGGTCACCCGATGGTTTGGTGACCGCGGCCTCCCGTGATGAGGCATCCGCGGTTTGATGGGTTGGCTATCCATGGGGTTCACCCAAGGTTTGGTGAACTGCCGGTGTTGGTGCTTTTATGGCCAATATGGATATTATACTCCGAAGTCGTTCATCCTGAATTAGTTTGGATCCACATGCATAATGGAGTAGTGGAGTAGTGTTGCATTGCACCGCATAGCATACTTGCTATTGTTGATGTTGATGTATGTTGATATATATGTTGATGTATGTTATGTTGATGCCATGCTGTTTGTTTTACCTTGCTTCCTATCTTCATGCCGTATATGTTTACATGATTCTTACTCCCCGTTTTTCTTGTTGTTTGTTGGGCTTGATCGGTTATTTGCAGAGGATAACGAGCAGCCCGGAGAGGAGTGACCATGAGGAGTCGCACTCATAGTTAGGGCTTATTCTTGTGTTTAGTTTTTTTTGTTTCAGTTGTATTCCGAGGATATATTTTCCGGAACGGTTATACCAGCTCTGAGTTGTGACATGGTGTTGGGCCGTTATTTGTTATGTTTCATTTGCTTTAACTTGTTTTTATTTTCCGCGTTGTGATCTCGTTCATGTAGGACTTTTCTACCCATGGACAAATGTTTTAATTATTATTCAGTAAAATGCATGTTTTTATTTTTAATAGTTTTTATATTAAATGCCTTATAACATGCAGGGTAGAAGGGTGTTACAACAAGCCCTCAAAATATCCTCTAATGATTGAATTGTCCTCTCAGACTGTCCATCTGTCTGAGGATGATAAGCAGAACTCATCCTCAACTTCACCCCCAAAGCACTATGCAACTGCCTCCAAAATCTAGACGTGAATCTCGGATCTTGGTCGGAGACAATGCTCGGCGGTACACCATGCAACCTAACAACTTCCCTAATGTAGATCTGGGTCAATCTCTCCAAACCGTAACTCTCACCAATAGGTAAGAAGTGAGCACACTTGGTTAACCTATCAATGATAACCCAAATCATGCCTCTTCGGAGTTCGTGGTAATCCAACCACAAAATCCATAGCTATGCTATCCTACTTCCACTCCGGGATATCTAAGGATTGTAGCAAACCAGCAGGATTTTGATGTTCTATCTTAGCCTTATGACAAATCAGGCAAGATAAAACATATTCTGCCACTTCTTTTTCATTCTCGGCCACCAAAACATTTTCTTTAAATCCTGATACATCTTTGTGGCTCCAGGGTGAAAACTCAATTTACTCTTATGTGCCTCTTCCAAAATCATCTTCCTAAAGTCTAAGTCCTCTGGAACACATATCATGTCCCTAAACCTCAACACACCATCTGACCCTCTACTAAACTCTGAAATCTTACCCTCATCTATGCCTCTATTCACTTCTTGCAGATACTGATCCCGAACCTGTTTATCCTTAAGATCTCTCAGAAACTCACTAATAATAGTGATCATACCTAAGAAAATCCCATCCTCACACAACTCCATCCCTAGGTTCATATTTCTAAACTGCTCAATCAACTCCATTTCCTTTACCATCATCATTGTCACATGTAAAGATTTCCTACTTAAGGCATCCGCCACCACATTCAACTTCTCAGGATGGTATTGTAGATCAAACTCATAATCCTTGATAAACTCCATCCATCTCATTTGCCTCATATTCAGCTCCTTCTGATCAAACGGATATTTCAAACTCTTATAATCACTGTACATATTAAATTGAGCTCCATAAAGATAGTGTCACCATATCTTTAGTGCAAACAATATAGCTGCCAACTCCAGATCATGGATCGGATAATTCCTCTCATGAACTCTCAACTGTCGAGAAGCATAAGCCACAACTCTTCTCTCTTGCATCAAGATGCAACCCAATCCTTGGTATGACGCATCACAATATACATCAAACTGTCCAAAAGGATATGGCAAAGTCAGTACAGGTGATGTGGTTAAATTTTTCTTCAACTTCTGAAAACTCTCCTTACATTTCTTCGTCCAAACAAACGCTGTACATTTCCTCGTTAACTGTGTCATAGGCAATGCAATCTTCGAGAAACCCTCGATGAACCTCCGATAATATCCAGCCAATCCCAAGAAACTCCGCACTTCACTAACTGACTTAGATCTTTCCCACTTAAGCACTACTTCAACTTTAGAAGGATCTACTGCTATTCCTTCCTTGTTAATCACATGACCTAAGAACTGAAACTCCTCCAACCAAAACTCGCACTTAGAAAGCTTGACATATAACTGCCTATCCTTCAACACCTGTAACACTGTTCTCAGATGTTCCTCAAGCTCTTCCCGTGTACTAGAATAAATAAGGATATCATCTATAAACACCAACATAAACTTATTGAGGAACGGTCCAAATATCTTGTTCATATAATCCATAAACACTGCTGGAGCATTAGTCACACCAAAAGGCATAACTAAATACTCACAGTGTCCGTACCTCGTCTTGAAAGCTGTCTTGGGTATATCCTCCTTCTTCACTCTAATCTGGTGATACCCGGACTTCAGATCAATCTTGGAGAATACCGAAGCTCCCTTTAATTGATCCATCAGATCATCTATCCTAGGTAACAGATACTTATTCTTGATCTTCAGTTTATACAGCTGCCTGTAATCTGTGCACAACCTGGCACTTCCATCTTTCTTCTTAACAAACAACACTGGAGCTCCCCACGGTGAAACACTGGGTCCGATAAATTCCTTTTTCAACATATCATCCAATTGTTTATTTAAGTCGGCTAACTCTACGGGCGACATCTGATAAGGTGCTATGGATATAGGCCTTGTCCCTGGTATAAGATCTATGGTGAACTCTACTTCCCTCTCTGGTGGCAAACCCGGAACATCGGGAGGGAAAACCTCAGGAAATTCTCTCACGATAGGCATAGAATCTATACTCGAAGTCTCCTTAGCTTCCAATGAGAAAAGCATCACATACAATTGAGAATCATCACTCCTCACAGGTACTCCTTCATTGGCAGATACTATGATAGAAGGCTCAAGAAATGATAAGGTCTTGCGGGAACAATCTAACACTACATGATTAGCCGAAGGTCAATCCATGCCAAGGATAACATCTATCTGTTGCATAGGTAATACAGTAAGAGTATGAGGTAACAAAGAAACATGCAAATATAAATGATCCACACACTCATGCCAAATAAATGAATGTGTAGCACCTGAGTCAAACAACACAGATGAGAGTCTACCAGATATCAAACACATACCATGGATAAGATCTGCAGATTGAGAGGATTCAACTCCCTTCACGGTAAACACACTCCTTGTGGCCTGAGGTCTGGCCACCGACTGTCCTGCTGCTGGGACTCCTCTCCCAGCTCCACCTCTGTAGCCTGCAGCCCCTCTACCAGCAGCATCCTGCTGCCGTATCCCTCTCTGCCTGCAATCTCAAACCATGTGACCTATTTTCCCACAGTGGAAACAACTAGGCCTCTTTATGCAATCTCTAACATAATGCGGACCTCCGTATCTGAAAAAACTAGGCCTCTCTGCTGCTGCCCCGGTATTTGCTCCTTCCATTCCCATTCCTCCTCATGCTTCATTATCACACTATAAGCTTGTGCATGAGGGCAGTGACGTCCCCAGAGCCCGTGGTCTCCCAAGACTACATTGGGCCCAAAGTGGTATTTTGTAACACCGTCCAAGGTGGGAAAGTAATAAGTCTCCATGATTTTCAGTCCACCTTGCACAAACAAAACTCAAAACAAAAAGATCAAATATATACAGAAAAATAAAAAAGAATAAAAATGTCTAAATTAGTTGCCTCCTTTGTTACTAATGATATTGGCAAAACCAATCCCCGGCAACGGCGCCAAAAACTTGTTGGACGAATCTGGGCAAGTATACCCAGTCGTGCAAGTAATACGGTGGTAAGACCGGTTTATCGTATCCACGGGGATTGGATGTCAAGTACCAATTCGCAAGCTCGGCAACTATCTAGACTAAACTATTTATCAAGAGAAATCAAAATAAACAAAAGAAAAGAAATAAAATCTTTTTGTCTTTTTGGGGACTTTTGACAAACACTTGGCGTGCAGAAAGGATATGTTGGGACTAGACTTCACCAAACCTCTAACTCATGCACTATCAGGACTGGATACCTCCCATTCATGCTTCAGATATTAAAATCAATCCACTAAACTACTCAAACCCCGATTCCTCGGATGGCAAGAGCCTAAATCCACTAATAGACCCTAATTCCTTAGGTGGCCTAGATTAATGAATTTGCATTAAGATTAGGGATTACGCGATTACTAATAAACCTAGTTCCATTCCTAGATACAAGGCTTACTAGGTGATTAAATTCAATTCCGGTTATGATACGAACGTTCCCATTGCATACCAAAACACAAATCAAGTCATGGGGGTGCTAGCCACAACAAGCATTAAGCACAGAAAAATAACCACTAATACGAAGACATGAACATAGATTAATCAGTCAAGATAAATATATAAACATAAGTTTGATTACATCTAATCCCAACACAGGGATTTAACTACTCATAAAACAAAGAAAACCAAACCAGAGAAATAGGAAGGAAGAGGAGAGAAGAGGCCCCATAGGAGCTTTCCTTCTTCTTCAAAGCAACCCCTATTGGCTCCTTCTAGGGTTGAAACCCTAGCCCAGCTGCAGCCTCCAAATGCCTTCAAATGGACCCCAAAAAACTCTCTTCATCTGTCTGCTGCGTTCTTATTTATAGGTCTGTTGCGCGTCACGGCCGTGATGGCCATCACGGCCAGGCCGTGATGGCCATCACGGCCAGGCCGTGACGCGTTCTGGAGTGGGCGTATTCTCAACTTTTGAGCTCTCGCGAGGCGAGCCGGAGTTCGCGACGCGAACCTTTAATTTTTAGCCTATCACGGCCGTGATGTATATCACGGGCAGGCCGTGACAGTCTCTGACTTTTGCCTTCTGCTCTGCTTGATCACGGCCGTGATGGTCATCACGGCCAGGCCGTGATGGGCTCTGTTTGGCTAATATTCTTCACTTTTCAAGCTCTACTTCATCCAAGCTCCACCATGGCTGTTTTTGATCATTTTTACATTGAATTCCTGCAAAACAACACCAAGAAACCGCTTCACCCGTTCCAAGGGAAAATCTAACTAAAATCAACTAAAGAATGCCTAATCTATATGAAAAATGCATGCAAATATGTACAGAAAACATGATGTAAAATCACACTATCAATCTGCAGATCGAGAGGATTCAACTCCCTTCACGGTAAACACACTCCTTGTGGCCTGAGGTCTGGCCACCGACTGTCCTGCTGCTGGGACTCCTCTCCCAGCTCCACCTCTGTAGCCTGCAGCCCCTCTACCAGCAGCATCCTGCTGCCTTATCCCTCTCTGCCTGCAATCTCAAACCATGCGACCTATTTTCCCACAGTGGAAACAACTAGGCCTCTTTATGCAATCTCTAACATAATGCGGACCTCCGTATCTGAAAAAACTAGGCCTCTCTGCCGCTGCCCCACTCCACCAATCGGTGCTATAGAAACTGGTACTGGTGTAGATATCTGAACACTCTGCACTGGTCTGGTATAAGGTCCACGTCTCCCCTGTGAACTACTGCCTGCTCTCCTCTGAAAGCCTGATATGATAGGACCTCCATTCCTCTGTTGTCTCTGCTTAGTAGCCAGCCTATGATCTATACCCTCTATGGCACTGCATCTCTCGACCAGATCTGGGAAGCTCTAAATATCAAGAGGAACTATAGCTCTCTGTAGCTCATGTCTCAAACCCTCCTCGGAACTCTGGCACATTCAATCCTCGTCCAGAAACCTCTGGTAGAACTCAAAATTGCATCAATGCCTCAAATCTGGCCGCATAGTCACCTAGAGACATGTCCCCCTGTCGGAGACTCATGAACTCCCTCTCCTTCTCGCGTCTGACTAACTGTGGGAATTATTTTTCGAAGAAACAGTCTCTAAACAGCTCCCAGTTAATCAACATGCCCTCTGCCTCAAGCAACCTTCTCTTGCCTCTCCACCATGACTCTGCTCCTCCCGTTAGCATAAAAGCAGCATAAGTCACCTTCCTGTCATCTCTGCATCTCATGGTGTCAAAGATCTTCTCCAACTCCTGTATCCACCACTCATCTCGCTCTGGATCATAATCCCCTCTGAACTGGGGTGGCTTCCCTTTTAGGAAGGTAGCCAACCCTGCATCCTCTGCTTCGACAGCTCTCTTCCTGTCCTGCTGCTCCTGTAACTCTGCATCTCTCTGCATCCTTTGAGCATTATGTTGCGCCTATTGCAACTGTTGCCTTAAAAACAGATGTCTTTAAGCCTGTGCAAGCATACACAAATGCCTCAAGTAATATAGAAACTAAGTTTAGATATCGTTCCCACAGGGATTATAATGGTGCAGCAAAATCCAAATCAAATTATATGTTCTAGGAGTTAGGAATGGTAACCAAAAATTGTGGTGAGTGTGCACGTAAAATAAATAAAATTTTTGAAGTAAACAATTAAAGTGAGCTGTAAACAGTGAAGAGAATATGTTATTAAATATGGAGAAAAATAGCTCTAGGTATGCTGCAGCATAACTCCTGCTTAGCCAATATCATGCCCTGAATATGCTCTAGCATCTAACTCCAAGAAATAAAAGTGTGTTTTCCAACACTTAATGGTTAGGTTCATTAACTGTTTTCTATTCCTAGATTCAGATTATTTACACCACCCTCTTAATAAGCATGTTCCAGCTAGTTTAGAGGCTTAAATATCTATTCCTAGTCTATCCAACATCATTTAATTTTCCAATTAATAATTTAACCTCTATCCTTTATCAATTTCCACTTACTTAATCCTTCCAAACCAAGCAAGCTAAATATCTAATTAAGTTGATCACTCTTAATTAAATAACATTTCATGCATAATAAAAGAAGATGAAGAACACATTCATTGCATAACTCAGCTAAGCATTCGCTACATTTGCATACCTAAAGCTTAAAAGTGTTTAGCTCATAATGAGCTTACAAGGAACAAAATATAGAAATGAAAAGGAAGTCATTTCAATGGATGAAATTAAAAACGCGGCAGCTGGATGTAGAAGAAGAACAGCGCAGCCTCCAAGAAAGGACAAGGTATTGTGTAATAAAATCAAGTGTCCCTTACTAGGGTTTCCCTAAATGCTTATATAGTACCCTATTCTCTTTCATTCCTTTTTGGTCCAACAACAAAAGTAATAATAAAATAAACCCTGGCTCAATTCCTAAAAAGTGAGAAATCAGATCCCTAGGCGCGTGTGATTCCTTAAAACAGCAGTGCTAGTGCCTATGAGGAGAGAGGAAAGGTGTCCTTGTCAGATTTGTCCTTTAGTGCAGAGCCATTGGAAAGTAGTCCCCACTGCAGCAACTAATAGCTTATTCACCCATGCTCCAGCAAGTTCACTGCATAAGCAGACACAAATTTTGAGACAACGATGGAGCATTCAAGAGCAAAAGGCTGATATTAATAATGCTTCACGCAAATATTTACAAAACAGTATTTACTACCAAAATCAAGACCCAAAACCTCAAAGATATCAACAATTAAGAGAGAAAATGAGCTAAATAACTCTTCATTGAAAGATTTATTAGCAACAGTACGGATGCTAAATCCCGAATGGTCTGGAGAGTCTCAGATGACTATCCTCCACCTCCAGTTCCTACCTCAGGTTGCGAAGTCTCACCATCTACTCTAGTTGGAGTCCTACCACCCCTCGTCCTCTACGTCCCCTGTCCCTGCCTCGAGCCATGATCCTGTTAAAAGAAATCATTAGCTCACAATTATATTACATATAATATTATATAACCGGATATGTAAATACTATATGCCACACAAATGTTAATTATCACATCCAGACTCACCACCCAACTGCTAAGCATAGTCGTTATCTGATGTGGATTCAACTAAAATGGCCAATACACCCTAACCTCACAGTCTGAATAGAATCAAACTGCTCTGATACCACCAAATGAGACACCCCGATGTCCCATTAAAGAAAAACTTAATTAACTTAAACTTAATCATAATATTAGCGTTAAACATATATATAGAAAATCGTAAATATTAAAACTTAAAAGTAAAGAACAAAAATTAAACATCACACCACACACACATATATAAAACAAACATACTATGCTGATAAACTAAAGAGGGTACTCCATCAGTAGGGTCCCAAAATATACATACTGATACAAAACGATATAAGCAACGGAAACTAAAACGTCACAAAAAGACGCACTGGCCATAGACTCTAAACTCAACTGCTAGAGGTCATTGCTCGTCCTCCAGCATCTGGCTCATAAGGAGTCCCATCAAGCTACTCTGTAGCTGGCTCCTCTACAGGGTCTTCTCAAAATGAGCACATAAAAGAAATATACATAGAAAAGAAGTAGGGAGATAAGAAACTATCTATCATCATATAAGGAAAAGGGTATGTAACATATAAACAATAAAGGCACATAGACATGCATCACAAATATTATATATATATATATATATACAATCATCCTCGAGATACATTCATCCTCGAGATACATTATCATCCTCTACCCTTCGCACTCATGCAACTTATGCTGACGTGGCCACCACTAATCCTGTCAGACAGCCCTTGCCCGCTCAGGGATGTTAGTTAGTCGTCCAAGCGACGCGTCCCCAAATTCTGGTGCACACTCTCATCCGCGGTGAGAATGCTCATGCAAAGCAATGATACTATAGCTGCACATCTTGCTCCGGTTCACACCCTGGTTCTCTCTCGAGGGTGCTCATGCATAGCAATGACACTATAGCTGCACAGCCTAAATCTAAGTTGGGACGGTCCCGCGAGGACTTCTGACCTCGTGTGTTCCAAATACACGGCTGTGATCAACAACATGCATCTATATGGATCTCGCCGACGTATATCAAGTCATACCCTAGTGCCTTAACCTCTCATCACTATCTCATAAAATATCTCAAATCATATCACCTCATCAATCTCATCATAATAAAATATTAATTAATTAGGTTAGGTACTTCTAAATTACATATCATATACTCCCCAACATGCATCACTTAAAATATCAAATATCATCACCTAACTATCACTAAGCATATCATTCCAGATAAAACATATTATCAATCAAGACAACATGTTATCAACCATAATCACAATAAAATAATAGTAGCATAATAATAATAATAAAATGATAATAACATATTCAAATAAACATAGTAACTATAATTAACATGTTAATCCAAACAACACACAACAAGCAGTTCAATATAGTAAAAATCAGACAACCTCAATATCATAAATTTAACCTAATGGCGATAAACCTGCCATCTACATATCATCATTTGTACCACTAAGTAGTCCCCAATGTGATATTAACATTGTCAATTATTCATCACCCACTAGTAGGGTTTAGGTCGCCCTACGCCAATATTGAATAAAATGTTACTTAGTCATTTCCGATGTTAGATGGCTTCTTCCCCCCACCTGAGGTGTAGTATTCTAGCTTTAGAGCAACGAAACGAGCTCGCTCTAAACTCCTCAAATCTGCCTCGTGAGGTTCTTCTACCTCCGAGGCTCCAAAAATTCACCAGAATACATATTCATGAAGCACACGTTATGTGTAACTCAAATCTGAAGACGGAACTGAAAACTGATAAACAGATTGAGAGATAACTTCAACGGAATTTCGACATAAAAAGGACATAGGCTTACCTTAGCCTAATCAAGAAAAGAAAGGTGGGAAGATGAAGTAGAAGTTGCGAGGATCACAACAGTATAATCAATTTTTCAATAGGACAAATGGATTGATCGGAGTTAGCTCTGGAAGTTTCTCTCTCTCTCTCTCTCTTCTCTCCCTCTCTCTCTTTATTTTTCTCTGGTTTCTGCCCCTTCTACCATCTTCCACAAAATTCTCCCATTTAAATATTTTTTTTATTTCTGGCGCTCAGCACCCAGATCCAGTGCTCAGTGCTGGCTGGGCTGCACCACCTTTCTGGGCGAATCACAGCATGCCACATTTCCCTCTGGCTGGCGCTCAGCACTAGGAAGCCAGAGCTCAGCGTTGGTTGTTGTCCATCATTTTTGGTTCATACGTTTTATCGCGTTCTGATCTCGTTTGAAGTCCGATTGACCTAAAATTTGAAACATAGACTCCTCTATACCTAAGGAATAAGACGAAGCCCTAAAACAAACCTAATATCTTCCTCAAAAATAAATTTCCTACTGTGCATTCTTAAGCATTCTAAACGTTATACATAAAATCCTAGAACACGTTCTCATTCAATTCAACGCCGGTTAATCTCGTACTTTCCATGCAAGGTTCCCAACACCTAAATATGCATATTAGACCTTAAATCAAAGTATTAAACATAGTTACCCAACATATAAATAATTCCTTAAAACACGAATGTTACAATCATTCTCATGCAAAATCTCCTTATCAGCAGGACGTCGCTTTTTTTTTTCTGGGCTAAAATCAGAACTTCTCATTATAGATCGAGTCACGTGTGTTGCCCCACTGTTATTATTAGAGGACCCAATCACAAGTGCTAGCCCACTATTGTAATTAGAGGACCCATTCAATGCACAAACCAACTCCTTAACCTCTCCGAATCTCACGTGCATAGGATTTACCACCTGCATGGAATTAGCGTCTTTATTTTTTACCACCAAATCAACGCCTCCTTTATCCCCAATGATCTCATAATTATTAGAATTTTTAAATTGTGATCCCCCCTGATTGTTAGCAATCATATCCCCGAGATTTTTTCCTCTAGCTGGGTAAGCATTCGAAACCCTAGCACATTCCTCCCTAGCCCCTCTGGTTTCACCACCGCTCGACCGCCTCCTTGTTTTCGTCGGAGCTCAGTACCCCACCCTCTAACACCATCATCAGAAGCCATAGTGAACCTAAGATCATAGAAAGAATCACTGTGGTCCATCAAACCGCATCCGAAGCAGAAAGTTCCTATCCTTTCATACATGAAAGTTACCATATTCCAATCTCCACCTTGAAGCTTAACTTTACAGCTCTTTTTAGAGGGACTCTCACATCAATAAGAACACGGATTCACATGTACTTCCTCCACAGGCTAGTGTTATTGTTCTTATCATACTCCAAGAACTGGCCAATAAAGTTTCCAAGATAATTCCCAACAGTCGTGGACATGAAACCCAAAGGCAGGTTATGAATCTGGATCCAAAAAGCCACATGAAAAAGTGGGATGCTAGAAATTGCAATCCCCGTTTGGACCCTACTCAGTATCAACAAATGACCATCAAAGCTCCATGGACCCCCTCCTCCACCCTTTCTAGATCGACACGATGAAAAAACTGAAAAAGAAACAACCCTTTCTCAGTTTCGGTAATATGAACCCCTCTCCCGAGCCTCCATACGCCCGGGAATATCTCCCTCATCACATTGAAATGAATGTTTCTGTTAGTAAGTAAACGACCGATAAGGCATAGAGTATGTTCTTTTGTTCTCAAATTTTTTGTTTTCTATTTCATTTCCTATTTCTTCACTTCAAAAGGCTTTGGTTGGTTTAAGAAATAAAGTGAGAGGAAAGAAAGTGGAAGGAAAGAAAAAGAAAGGAGAAAAAAAAACAGAAAATGAGATGACTGTTTGGTTGTTTGGTATGAGAGAAAATGAAAGGAAAAAAATTAAAAAAATTCTCTCATCTTGTTTGATTGAATGAAAAATGAGAGGAAATAAAAATGTATTTATGAAATAACACAAGTTCTCTTACATAATAATTTGGCTTAATTGCACTTTTAAGTCCCCCAACTATTGGTCATGTGCGGTTTTGGTCCATATGATTTTTTTAGCACATTGATGAGTGTGATTTCACCTCATATTTATTCATCATTTTGCATACATTTTTATGTAGATTATGCATTTTTATTTTGATATTTGTTAGTTTTTCCCTTTGAAACGGGTAAAGTGGTTCTGTGGTGTTTGTGTGTCGGAATTCATGATTAAAAGACGGTCCAGTTGATTAGGAGTTTGCATGAAGATGGAGCCTGAAAAGCAAGAAAAATGAGTGGGCAGAACCTGTCATGGCCTGACCGTGACAGCCATCACGACCGTGACAGGCTAATCAGTGCAAGAATTCACCAAGTCAGAAGCTGTTACGGCCTGGCCGTGAGAGGCATCACGGTCGTGACGAGTTAATTTAGGGATTTTGATTTTCTATTTTTTATCTGGTTTGTAATTGCTTTAATCCCAAGTTAAGCTACATTATAAATAGGACAAATAGGCTAAAAAATAGGGACATCTTGGCTGCTACCTTTGGCTTAATTTAAGATTTCTCTTCTTCTCCAATTTCTTCTCTTCTCTTAGGATTTTTATGTTCATTTTAATCAAGTTTGCTATGACCATGGCAATTCTTGAGCAGTTCTTTTATTTATAAGAATTGGGGCTATGCCCAATACTCGTTTTATGTGATGAATTGATGTTTTTCCCTTTTTGTTAATTTCAATTTGCTTTAGATTTAATTCCTATTACATGAATTACTTGTAAATTCGGTGGCCACTTATTTGCATGTCGTAGATGCTCTAAGGATGAACTTAGTGGTGAACTTAGGTATCGGATCTATAGGAATTAAACTTAGGACTGAAATCACGAGAGTTAGAAGCGGTCCTTCGAGGGTTCATTGAATTGTGACAAACCTTAATGGGTTCAATTTAAATACAATTACCACGAGAGTATGGGTTGGTTTAATTGGGCACGGTTCTTGTATCTCGAGAGGGAACATTAACTTTATTAGGATAAATTCACCTTCAAAGCATTTTGATAATTGACAAGAGGGGTAGTCAATTTAGTAGCATAAGCAGTCTTGTTGGTAACCCAATTCCTAGAAATCTCTTTTGATTTGAAAAACAACCGATTTGATTTACTTTCTGATTCTGTTTGATTGCGATTTTTAATAATTGATTTGTTAGTTAATTTTAATTTCGAAAACCAAATCTTTCCCTTTTTTTTAATTGATTTGATAATTAATTGTTATTCAAAATCACGGTCTCTGTGGATACGAATTTTTTTTATTACTTGACGACGAAGCCATAGACTTGCGGATTCACGCTGTCAAGTTTTTGGCATCGTTGCCGGAGACTGTGCTTTCTTGAATATCAAGTTAATTTTTAAATTGATTTTTCTAAACATTTGTTTTCCTTTTTCTAGTGTATCTATCTCTCCCTTTGCAGGTGATTTTTCTCTTTTATGTGAAGATCCCAAAGTCTTGGAACTCTTATTAAAGCTGATCCCGAGATCGAAAGGACTTTTCATAGACGTAGAAGACTATAAAGATAAAGAGCGAGAAAAAAGTTGATCCCCATTCCACTCATGACCGATCAGCCGGATACTAAACCACCGAAGGACTGCAGCCCCATATGCTAGGGGTTTGCGAACTGGAATTGCTAGGCCAGAAATTGAGGCAGAGAACTACAATATTCCGCCCCAGTTAATTGGCATGATTAGGCAACATCAGTTTGTAGGATTACCCTCAGAAGACCCAACTGATCATGTGGAGACATTCTTGGAATTTTACGATACAACTAGGATTCAAGGTGTTCGAGTTTATGCTACCCGCTTGAGGTTATTCCCCTCCTCTCTGATTAGAAAGGCAAGAGCTTGGTTGAAGTCAGTGCCTGCTAATACCTTATCAACATGGAACCAACTGGAGCAGACATTCTTGGAAAAATTCTTTCCACCATCCAAGACCGCTTACCTACAAACTCAGGTCACCGGCTTCTTCCAAAAGGACAAAGAGTGCTTATCCAAAGCTTGGGATCGTTACAAGGGATTGCTAGAGTCTTGCCCACATCATGGGCTCGAGAAGTGGCTATTAGTGCATACCTTCTACAATGGATTGGATTATCCTTCGAAGGTGTCACTTGACTCCGCAGATGGTGGAGCATTGATGAGTAGACCACTAACTGAAGCATTCAATATCATTGAAAGCGTTGCCACCAACTATCATCAATGGGGTTCAGAAAGAGGTAATAACCCGAAAAAGCTTTTGGGAGGTAAGTTTGATGTAGATGGTGCTGATTTAATTATGTCTAAATTTGGCTCATTGAGTAAGCACTTTGATAAACTTGAAAAAGCTAATGTGAGTTCAATATGTGCTACTAATGTTGTTTGTGAGATTTGTGGAGTGCAGGGACATGAATTCGTGAAATGCCCACATGGAAGTGCTCCTGGATCAGGCACTTCGGGGGAACAATTGAATTCATGTCACAATTTTTATGACATGAACCTGAAGTTGCCAAACTATGTTCCCCCAAATTCTTACAACCAGGGAAGGAAGAATAGCCCTCATCTCTCCTACGGGAACTACAACAACACATTGAACCATGAGTTCCAAGAAGGCCATGGTAATAGGAAACCCGCATCGGGGTATCCTCAGGTACAAAAGTCTAAACTTGAGTCTCTCAAGGAAAATATTGTTGCTACTCAAACAAAGCAAAATGAAGAGTTTAGGCAACAAGGTAAGGCAGTCAATGAGGCAATAAAAGAATTAACATCTAAGGTAGATAACTTAGCCATCCATAATAAGATGTTAGAAACTCAGATTGCCTAACAAGCGGGCAATTCAAATAGGCAACCGAGCAAATTTCCTGGACAACCTGAAATGAATCCAGGTAATGAACAATGTAAAGCTGTGAGTTTGAGAGTTCCCAAGGCTAAAGGAGAGAGTGATAAAAAGAGTGTAGATGAGGAAGAGGAACCTACTAAGACACAACCCTTAGATGAAAAAGAACCTAATGAAAAAGTGTCTAAGTATGTCCTTCCACAACCTTACCAACCCCCAATACATTTCCCTCAAAGGTTGGCTAAGGCCAAGTTAGATAAGCAATTTGGGAACTTTTAGAGGTCCTTAAGAAATTGTACATTAACGTACCCTTCACTGAGGCGTTGCAACAAATGCCTACATATGCTAAATTTCTTAAGGATATCTTGTCAAATAAGAGAAAGTTAGAGGATTATGAAATAATAGCTTTAACTAAGGAGTGCAGTGCTTTAATTCAAAATAAATTACCTCCTAAATTGAAAGATCCAGGTAGTTTCTCTATTCCTTGCTTGATTGGTAACACTAGTTTTGATAAAGCTCTTTGTGATTTGGGGGCTAGTGTTAGTTTTATGCCCCTCTCTGTTTGCAAGAAGTTGGAGATGGGTGAACTAAAACCCACGACAATCTCCCTTCAATTGGTGGATCGGTCCGTCAAATACCCAATAGGCATCTTGGAGGATGTTCCTATCAGAGTGGGTAAGTTTTTCATTCCTGCGGATTTTGTGGTACTTGAAATGGAGGAGGATTCCCAAATCCCCATTATTCTTGGTAGGTCTTTCTTGGCTACAGCAGGAGCAATTATTGATGTGAAAAATAGAAAATTGAATTTAACTGTGGGTGATGATAAAGTTGAATTTGATTTAGCGAAATTTATTAAACACCCTTCTTTTGAGGATTCTTGTTGCAGGGTTGACTTAGTGCGCCAAGCGGTGAAAGAAGAATCCGCTCAAGCTTGTTTTGGTGATCCATTGGAGATGTGCTTGATTGGTGGAGACTTAAGTGCTCATGGAGGAGAAGTAAGGGTTTATGCCCACCTCTTGGAAGCTAGTCCGGAAATTTCTCCTCACAAAGCAAAGAAAGAAAAACTTGAGTCGAAATCAAAATATGAAGGTTTGAAATATGAAAAATCCCGTAAGGTAGAACTAAAACCCCTTCCTTCCACACTGAGGTATGAATTTTTTGGTCCTAACTCTTCCTATCCGGTAATTGTGAATGCTAGCTTGAATGAGTTGGAAACTGAGAAATTTCTTCGAGAGCTTAGAATGCATAGAAAGGTGATAGGATATACAATTGCTGATATTAAAGGCATAAATCCTTCCTTTTATACGCATCGCATTTTAATGGAAGATGAGCATAAACCATCCATTGAGCATCAACGTAGGTTGAACCCAAACATGAAAAAGGTGGTTAAGAAAGAAATGCTTAAGTTGTTAGATGTAGGCGTTATTTATCCAATCTCCGATAATGAGTGGGTTAGTCCGATGCATGTGGTTCCTAAGAAAGGGGGGATGACTGTTTTTCAAAATGAAAATAATGAAATAATCCCTACTAGGACGGTAACCGGTTAGAGAATGTGCATTGACTATAGGAAGTTAAATAAGGAAACAAGAAAAGATCACTTCCCTCTACCATTTATTGATCAAATGCTTGAAAGGTTAGCTAGGCATTCATACTTTTGTTACTTGGATGGTTATTCCGGTTTTCATCAAATTCTTATACATCCTAGTGATCAAGAAAAGACCACGTTCACTTGTCCCTATGGCACTTTTGCCTATAAGAGAATGCCTTTGGGTCTATGTAATGCACCGGTTACTTTTCAAAGATCCATGACTGCAATTTTTTTCTGAATTTATTGAAAACATCATGGAGGTTTTTATGGATGAATTTTCTATTTATGAAACTACATTTGATGATTGTTTAACAAATTTGTCTAAGATTTTACAGCGTTGTGAAGAAACTAATTTGGTATTGAATTGGGAAAAGTGCCATTTTATGGTAAAAGAGGGTATAGTGCTTGGGCACTTGATTTCTGGAAGAGGTATTGAGGTGGATAGGGCCAAAATTGATGTTATTGAAAAATTGCCCGCACCGGTGAATGTGAAAGGAGTTAGGAATTTCTTGGAACACGTCGGGTTTTACCGGCGTTTCATCAAAGATTTTTCAAAAATTTCTAATAATTTATCTAACCTATTGATGAAAGATGTTCCATTTGATTTTAATGAGGAATGTCTGAGTGCTTTTTGTAGGTTGAAGGAAGCTTTGACCACCACTTCCATTTTGCAAACACATTGGAATGAACCATTTGAGGTCATGTGTGATGCTAGTGACTATGCCGTGGGAGCGGTGTTTGGGAAAACGATAGACAAGAAGGTTCATGCAATATACTATGCAAGCAAAAATATAGATGGAGCTCAAGCCAATTATGCCACCACTGAGAAGGATTTGCTCGCGGTTGTCTTTGCATTTGAGAAGTTTAGATCATACCTTGTGGGGTCTAAGGTCATTGTGTGTACCGACCACTCCACACTAAAGTATCTCGTGAGCAAGAAGGAAGCAAAGCCTAGGCTAATCCGATGGATCCTTCTCTTACAAGAATTTGACTTGGAGATTCGGGATCGGAAAGGGACAGAGAACTTGGTTGCGGACCACCTATCCGATCTTAAGAATTACGTGTGGGATGAGCCTTACATTTTTCGCAAGTGTGCAGATAGCATTTACAAAAGGTGTATTCCAGAGGTCGAGGTTCCAAGTATCTTGAGCTGTTGTCATTCCTCATCTTATGGAGGACATGCTAGTGCCTCAAAGACAGCAACCAAGGTGCTTCAAGCCGGTTTCTATTGGCCACATATTTTCAGAGATGCCCGGGTGTTCGTGCTTGCTTGTGAGCCATGTCAAAGAACGGGAAACATCACCAAGAAGCATAAAATGGCGCTTAACACAATGCTAGAAGTGGAGATATTTGATGTTTGGGGAGTTGACTACATGAGACCTTTTCCTTCCTCTTGCAACAATACGTTCATTCTTGTACCCGTTGATTACGTCTCTAAATGGGTGGAAGCCATTCATCCCCAGCAAGTGATGCAAAGACCGTGATCAAGCTATTCAAGAAGGTGATTTTCCCAAGGTTTGGAATCACAAGGACAGTTATTAGTGATGGAGGATCACACTTCATAGAAAAACAATTTGAAAAACTCCTACTCAAATATGGAGTCACTCATAAGGTTGCTACACCTTATCATCCTCAAACAAGTGGCCAAGCCGAAGTTTCCAACAAAGAGATAACGTGCATTCTAGAGTAGGCCGATTCGAGTTCTAGAAAGGATTGGTCATTAAATCTTGATGATGCTCTCCAGGCTTACCGTACGGCTTACAAGACTCCTATTGGGATGACACCCTTTAGAATTATATACGGGAAGCCATGTCATTTGCCGGTCGAGCTTGAGCATAAAGCCTTTTGGGCTATTAAGATGCTAAATTTTGATATAAAGGCCGCTAGAGAAAAGAGAATCCTTCAACTTCATGAGCTTGATGAGCTAAGATTGGATGCTTATGAGTCCGCAAGATCTTACAAAGAAAGAGCAAAGAAATGGCATGAAAAGCATATCCTTCATAGAGAATCCCATGAGGGAGAACTAGTGCTACTCTATAACTCGAGGTTGCGGTTATTTCCAGGGTAGCTCAAGTCCAGATGGTCCAGACCATTCAAAGTTATGAAGGTGTTTCCATATGGTGCCGTCGAGGTTTGGGACCAAGAGCGTGGAACATTCAAACTCAATGGACAAAGATTGAAGCACTACCTTGGAGAACATCCACTTGAAAAGGAGGTGGAACTACCCCTCCTCGATCTAACATCAAAGGATTGAAGTAACTATGGTCAAACTTAAGACCGTAAATAAGCGCTTATTGGGAGGCAACCCAAGCTTTCTTTCCCTTGATATTTTGTTTTTGATTTTTGTTTTCAATAATTTGAGTAAATTAGAGGAGAGAGATCACAAATTGATGATTTTGCCAAGTAATTGCAGGTTAGGAAGACATGAAGAGTACAAAGGCATGAAAAATAAAAGTTAGAGGAAATCATGGCCTAGCCCTGAAAGGCTTCATGACCGTGAAGGAAGAAAAGAAGGAAGTCAGAGATGATCATGGGCAGACCGTGACAATGGTTATGGCCGCGATAGGTGTTAAAAAAACGCGAGGGTGGGGGGGGGGGGGGGGGAGGCCAGTGGAGATCACTGCCTTGTCGTGATGTGGGTCACGACCGTGAAAGGCCAACAGCTGGAGACCAGAAGAGGTCATGCCCAAGCCGTGACAAAGCTCACGGGCATAATAGACAGGATCACCGCTAGCACGACCCAGCCGTGATAGCCCTCAAGGGCGTGATGCGAAGGAGCCCAAGAAGATAGAATATATCATGACCCAGTCGTGAAAACCGTTACGATCGTAACAAGACCCAGTACTCACGAGCGTGAAACGTAAAGAAGCCCAGCAGGAGACCCAGCAGTCCAGAAAGAATCACGCCCAACCAGTGAAGATCATAACAACCGTGATACTGCCCAGGCATCTAATGGACCAGAAAGGATCAGGACCCAGTCGTGAATACGGTCACAGGCATGACACGTTGTAGCCCAACTAATCGAAAGGTCACGACCTAGCCGTGAAAAAGGTCATAGTCATGACGCAAGCTTTGCCAGCGTTTTTAGAAACGCGAATACGCCCCTTCCTGTTCAAATCAGTTCATGCACAACCCTAACTCCCTTCTTCTTCTTCCTCTCTACAACCTCCATAGCCAACCTCTCAAGCTCCATTCGTCCATCCTACTTTAACCAAAACTTCAACACCACATCTCTCCCGAACACAAACCCACCATCTTCATCTTCTCCTTTTTCATCATCTTCTTCCTCTCACCACAACCCCTACAATACCCATTCACAAAAAGGTTTGAAAACCACTTCATCCATGACACCCATGCCTTAATAATCTTGTTTCTTTTCTTCCTAGACCTAAACCATCAAAGCCCATAAACCAATTCCATCAATTTTGAGCCAAACCAAAAAGCCCTAAATTTTGAACCCTAACCCCCATAAATCCGATTTTGAGAAAATCAAAAGAGGGATTGTGCTTTATGCTGCTTGAGAACTTATTGAAGGATCCATGGCAAGCAAACGCCAAAGAGCAAGTGAAGCCCCACGTCCTCGTACCAGGGGAAACATAAACTCTGCAGGTAACTCTTCTGAGACTGAAACTGAGGATAATGAATATGGCATTGTTTTTAAGAATATTGCTCAGAAAGATAGGTTTGACATTTTAAAATGTAGGAAAATAGTTGAAACCAAATATATGGATGGTGCATGTATAAACACCCTGGGTTTGACTGCGGATTTAAATTGGATGTTATAAAATGTAGGGTCGAGCGAGTTTGCTCGCACCTGGTACCATGCATACATTGGCCCTACTCTTGAATTCCTGAGCTCCTTTAATGCTCAAATCTTGCAAGGGCCCCATAGCGCAGAAGATTGGATCACTTTCCGTCTTTTTAATCAATTGACTCTGACTGAATTTAATGAAATTTTTGAATTGCCAGTTGGGGGGAACGGACTTATCCCATTGGATTTATTCCTGACGGTTTTTGGTGGCATATTTCCTATCTTGGAGGACATTTTAATACTAGGACGGCCAAGTCTACGACCCTAGTTAACCCTAGCCTGTGCTATATCCATAGGGTTATGTCGAACACTTTGTTTGGCCGTGGCAAGAGTGATGGATCCGTCGTGCGGACGAGGTCCTATTCCTAAGGGCCATGCTCCATACTGAGAGCAATATAGATATATGGTCATATATGGCTAGGCACCTTCTAAAGTTTTCCAAGAGCTCTAAGGGTTCGATTGTCATTGGTGGATTAATCACCACCATATGCCATCACTTCCAGTATGATCTAGATGGTTATGAGGCCGCCCTGGGGCGGACGCGCTTAACTGTGGGTGCTTGTGAATCTATGGGGATGATCGTCCAGCAGGATGATATCTATTGACTTAACCACCCTATGCTCAAAGACTTTATTTCCCTCCTTAATCCCACATTACTGGATGTCAAATTTCCTGCAAATTGGCGAGTACTATGTGATGAGGACACCGAGCCTATTGAGACCCAGATGCCGCTACGCCTGTCACCATCGGCAAGGCCATCTGGGCGACCTTCTTCATCCTCTGCAGGTACATCGTCCGGGGACCCATATGCGTGACTTGAATCCACTATGAACACAATCTTAGCAAACCATGAATGCATGATGGAGGAGTAGCGTGAGCAGAGAGCTACGATCCAACAACTCTATGACTGGCATCTGAGCCAGCACCCACCACCACATCAGTGAGTTGTTCCATTTTTTATCTTCTCTTCGACTTGATTATTTACATTGGGGACAATGTAAGTTTTTAAGCTTGGGGTAGGGGTATTTTTGCATTTTGCATATTACATGTTACATTCATTTAGGCATAGTTGTGCCAAATGAATTGAGGCAGTGAATTTTTGAACCCAATTTTTGTATTCTTGTGATAGGCTAAAAATTAAAATGCTTGAGAAGATCTTTTGATAGTTGTTAATTAGCATGTGGTTCCTTGAATCTGTGTTTCTCATTGATTTCAAACTACTAAATGTGAGATTTTTGAGCCCAAAAGGGCTACTCACTAAATTTACCTCATTCCTTGTGATTGAGTGTTTTCTTCCTCTTGGATTGTATTCTCTAGAACTTGACTTGAAACCGTTTTGAAACTTAGAAATTTTTGAAAACATATTTGAAAATGATTGAGTCATTAGGTATTTTTCTGGTCTTCTGCGCTTTGACTGATTAAATGCTACCCATTAGTTGCCCAATTTTGAGCCTAATAGAATAAAATGCTTTTCTTGGTACCTTGATTGATTTTGATGAATGATGCATGGTATGACACCTTTTAAAGTATTGCAAAAAAGGCAAAAAGGTGGTTTGAAAAGTTATGGGATGAAAAAGTTAGCAAAATATTTCTCTTAAGTTGAAAATCTCCCCTTCTCCAAATTGATGAAAAAGTAAAAATAAATAAATAAATAAATAAATGGAGAAGAGAATGAGAAAAAAAATAATAAAAAAGGAAAGTGAGAAATAAAAGGAAAAAGGAAAGAAAGAAATAAAGAAAGGTGGAAAAGTGAATTAAAGCCCAAAAAGGTATTTTAGAAGGTTGTCATGCTTTGCATTGTTTGATATTTTGTTAGCCTTCTTGAATTTTCCTTTTCTTGATTTCCCCACCTAACGATTAATCCCATGGCCCCATTACAACCAAAACAAAAGACCTGTTGATTCTTATGTGTTTTCATTAATAAAGTAGAGATTTGGTTAATAGTCAAGCTTATGGTAGAATACTTTCCTTGAGGAAATGGAGTGAATTGTCATACGTCCTTAAACACTTGAGTGTTAATCTTTTCTAACCTTGGTTATTGCTTGAGGACAAGCAAAATCTTAAGATTGGGGTAGTTTGATGAGTGTGATTTCACCTCATATTTCTTCATCATTTTGCATGCATTTTCATGTAGATTATACAATTTATTTTGATATTTGTTAGTTTTTCCCTTTGGAATGGGTAAGGTGGTTCTCTGGTGTTTGTGTGCAAAAATTCATGATTAAAATGCTCAAGTCTAGTTGATTAGGAGTTTGCATGAAGATGGAGCCTGAAAAGCAAGAAAAATGAGTTGGCAGAACCTGTCACGGCCATGATCGCGTGGCACTGAAGAAAAATAAGAGCGCACAAGTCAGAAGTTGTCACGGCCTGGCCGTGACAGCCATCACGGTCGTGACAGGCCAATCTGTGCAAGAATTCACCAAGTCAGAAGCTGTGATGGCCTGGCCGTGACAGGCATCACGGCCGTAACGAGTTAATTTAGGGATTCTGATTTTCTATTTTTTATCTGATTTGTAATTGCTTTAATCCCAAGTTAACCTACATTATAAATAGGACAAATAAGCTAAAAAATAGGGACATCTTGGCTGCTACTTTTGGCTTAATTTAGGATTTCTCTTCTTCTCCAATTTCTTTTCTTCTCTTAGGATTTTTATGTTCATTTTAATCATGTTTGCTATGACCATGGCAATGCTTGAGCAGTTCTTTTATTTATAGGAATTGGGGCTATGCCCAAGACTTGTTTTATGTGATGAATTGATGTTTTTCCCTTTTTGTTAATTTCAATTTGCTTTAGATTTAATTCCTATTGCATGAATTACTTGTAAATTCGGTGGCCACTTATTTGCATGTCGTAGATACTCTAAGGACGAACTTAATGGTGAACTTAGGTATCAGATCTATAGGAATTGAACTTAGGACTTAAATCACGAGAGTTAGAAGCGGTCATTCGAGGGTTCATTGAATTGTCAAAAACCTTGATGGGTTCAATTTAAATACAATTACCACGAGAGTAGGGATTGGTTTAATTAGGCGCGGTTCTTGTATCTCGAGAGGGAATATTAACTTTATTAGCATAAATTCACCTTCAAAGCATTTTCCATGCAGTTCATCCGTTTCCTATCCACAATGGAAAGAAAGAATTTAGTTGTGAGCCCTACCATTACTTTTTCCTTCCTTTCATACCAAACAAGGATAAAGTACACTTTTTTCCCCTCTTTCTCCCTCCCCCTTTTTCTTTCTATTCATTTTCCTTCAAACCAAAATGATGCTAAATATACCACTCAATAGAAAAAAACTCAAATTGAGAGAAATCATTGCTAATTAGACAATAATTTTTTTATTTTTTTAAAGCAAGAGGAAAACTTTTATTTGATTTGTCAATATTTAATTAAGAGACATAAAAAGAGATAAATATTTCCCCATCTAGCGGCTAGAATTCTTAACTATAGCAATCATTCAAGGTATGCTTAGTATGCACAAAGCAAATGGAAAAGAGAGGAAGGTAGGTGGTAATTTGGATATATATATATATATATATATATATATATATGTGTGTGTGTGTGTGTGTGTGTGTGTGTGTGTGGAAGAGGATTCATTTACTCTATGAGTAATTCTTTAAAGTTACTTTTCATCTAAACCCTTCATTTAATCTTAATCCAAAGGTTTAAATTATTTCATTAATCCAATCACGTGACACCAAAATTAAGAAAGAAATCCTGTCCAAAGTAAAAATAAAGAATGAAATCACGTTCCTTTTCTCCTCTGCTGTCCCCATTCTTTCACCCAGTGTGACACTCTTTTGTTTCAAAAGATGACAAATCACTGTATCTGGGCCAGCCCAATACTCGCTGAGGCTTAAAGCGCTTTTTAAGATGAGACTTTTTAAAATTAATAACAATATTTTATTAAAATTATTAAATTTTTATTGCAAAATTTATCTTTCAATTTTTTGGTATGTAAAATCATTTATTAAAATTACCATTTTTTTTATGAACTATCATAATTATGGTCTTTGGCTCTTCAGTGACATCTCGGCTATCCCACAAGCTTCAACCATTTGGAGCGGTTATGAGATTAATCTTCGGTCGATTGCTTAGAGCATGAAATTAACCATTGGTTTTCGCAACCTCCCAACTAGAGTATCTATACCAAGATTATTATTTAGTAAATTACTATATATTAACTACTAACTAGTAAGTAAATATATTTTTAAATAAAAAATACTACCTAACTATATAGCAACTGAAGTTAACACAGGGAAACACAAGAAGGGGGAGTTGAATTGTGTTTCTTAACAGATTTTCGAAAAAGTCTTTTCTCAAACATTTTACAAGCAAAACAATAAAAACAACACATAAACAGGAAAACGTTTTTGTAGAGTTAATAAACTCAAATTCAGAACCCCACAGTTAGTAAAAGATAAGGGTTTAGAAGATTCACGCAAGTGTTGTATCCTGGTTCACTCTCTTCCAACCAAGAGTTACGTCCAGTCCCTTCTACCTGAAGGATTTTCTCCACCATAATCCAATAGCTTTACAAGTATTCAACATCTCTTCAGGTTACAAGTATTCTTTTCTTACTAAGCCTCTTCAGGCTCTAACTCTATCACAGGTTTAAAAGTTGATCTTCTTAACTCACTAAATGTGAGAGTATGACAGTTTAAGATCAGTTGAATATTACAACAATATTCAAACTAATAAATTACAGACTTTTGCTTTTGAAAGAATGAAAGAATAAGAGCTTGTCTACTCAAGAATTGTATTGCTAAATGTTGAGCTCGCAAAAGTTATTCTTCAGTATCTGAGATATTCTACTTATATAGTGACCTTCTTCTGCTCTTGTAGTTCTTCAACGGTCTTCAAATTGTATCCGTTTAGACTTAACATTAAATGCTTGGATCCATTGAGACTGATAACTTGATATACTTCACTGAGAAGTGGTTTTGTTTAACAGAGAAATGCTCAAAGTAGAACTGTCACTTCTCTATTGTACCAAAGGTTGCTTTCTGACTTACCATCTTTGTACTTGACTTGATCTTTACAACAATGTATTTTGACAGAGTACAAAGGTTTATAGTTTCGATGGTACAAAGTTCTTTTATCCAAGAGATAAAGATTTTATACAAAAGAAGCATCAAGGTAAAAGACATATATTCTTTGAATTAAATAAGCAATCATTTGAAATAAATACATTTAAGCTTAGACTGGTTCACGTCTTAAAACTAGTGGACGCGCAGGTCTTTGGACAAGCAAGATTTACTTATCAGTGAGACGGGCTCGTCTACTGATAATGCGTCTACATACTTTCCTCCTAGTCCAGAGAGATGGAGGTGCTATACTTAAGAGCTTGTCTGCTGATGTGGCAAAAGCGTTCGTCTACTAAAGTGGTAGAAGCACTTGTCTACTAAAGTAACAGAAGCGTTCATCTACTAATATGATAGAAGCGCTCATCTACTAATGAGATAGAAGCGCTCATCCACTAAATTCTTTGGACTTGCTAAGTCCTTAATGAGAAGCTCCATCCAATGACGTGGCATATGGAGCTCGCCTACTAGGTTACTTTGTGTTTTAGTAACGCTTCTTCCTTAGTTAACTCTAAGACCTCGTCTATTCTTATTTTAACGACCTCGTCTACCATAAAGCTAAAGACTCAGAATTTTACCAAGAGTTGTAGACTGGTCTAGAGGTTTGGACTAGAATATGTAGATTCCATATTTTAAATTTTAGTTCCTCTGACTCGCATAAAGTCAAGTAATCCCTGCATAATTATAACAAACAAATTAGATCTTTGAGAAATACTTTGTCATACAAATTTAACCTTTTTATTAACATCAAAACTTAAGAGATTATTTTAATCCAAAACCATTTTGGTTTTAATAGTAACTACTAACTAACAAGTAAATTTTTTTGAGGCCTAAAGTACTTGCTTGGGTGGCCTTACCCAAGGGTAGGCGGTGACTGTATCAATAATGATTAATGAGTGATAATCACATTATTCAGAATCAAGAAAATTTAATGGAGCTCACTGGCCTCTTATCCATGCTGCATCTCCACAGCACCTCTTCATCCGTCGCCAAAATCGCAAGCTACCGCTACCGCCTTCGACATTTTCGGCTCCAACACCATAAAATGCCGCTCGTCGTGTTTTCCACCATTTCTCTTCCTCTCACTCTCAGAACCCTCGTCGGGGCAGATAGGAAAGAGAATCATGTTGCTGGCCTCATTACCCTTGCAAGTCGCCAGCGACGGATTTTCCGACGAACTTGCCAGAACGTGTCAACGACAGTTATGGTAGTAATCCCGCGACGCCTGTGAGAGTGTGTGGTTTGCCACCCCTGCCTCTGAGCTTGAGAAGAAGCATTTCTGATCTCACTCCTTCACCGCCTGTTGTTGGTGACCAGGGAGGGAGGCAGGGAGCACATGAGTTACCAGGGAGTGAGGGACGGTGGAGGAGAAAAGGAACCTTATTTCTTTTTTTATTTGGTTTCACTTTGAAGTGATCATATTTAATGAAATAATATAAGCCTTTGGATTAATATTAAATGGAGGGCTAAGATGGGGAGTAACTTTAAAGACTTATTCTTGAAGTAAGTGGATCCCCTCCTTATATATATATATATATATATATATATATATATATATATATATATATATATATATATATATATATATATATATATATAACAAGAGATGATCCAAATATATATATTGAGACTAAGATAAAGGAAAAGAAGAGATAAGAAGGATTTCTGTAGCTTTCATGATTTTCAAGTCATCTCTTTTTAGGTAGATTGTGCAAAAGGAATTTGTGATTACGGTTGATAATGAGCCGAGTTGAGTTGAATTTAACCGAGTTCAAGCTCAACTTAATAAACATTATATATTAGTCATGTATAAAAATTCCATGTATTGTTTCTTGTATATGATAAAAATTTGAGTAATATAATATTATGATTTAGATTTAACAAATTAGGAGAAGTAAAAAGATGGAATTCTGACTATATTAGGATTTGTTAATTCGAGAGCAATAAAAGCTTGGAGTTCAACCATGATTTCTTCTTATGGAGATGAAAGAAAGTAATATATTGGAATCTGCTAAATAAGATTTAGTTGTTGAAGAAGTTTAGAGGGGTAACACCATAAGAGGAAAGAAGTGGAAGGAAAGAAATAGAAAGGAAGGAAGAAGAGTAGAAAATGCGATTATATTTAGTTGTTTTGTATGAGAGAAAGTGAAATGAAATAAAATTAAAACTTTTTTTTCTTCTTATTTGAGTGGGTAAAAAATGAAAGATAAAAAAATATATTTATGATGTGACATAAATAGTTAAATACCCTTAAATAACAAACACATATCACTGAAGATTCAGCTCTAATGATATATATTGTTATTATGGGATGAGAGAGACAAAGACAGTGGCTTAGGCTTGAACACCGTTATTTTTCAATACTATCATCATTGTAACTCTCATCAAATTTTCGTAGGTTCTAAAGGCTTTCAGGTTGGTAAAGAATAGGGTTATTGTTAATAATTTGAATTCCAAGATCCAAGTAAGCATGGTGGGAAACTGAAGATGATGAAGAACAAGAAAAACCATCCACAACCCCCACTTATCTTGAAAATCCTATCACCAAGTTGGAACCTTCTCCCTTAGTAGAAGTGTAGAACAACTTTGATTTTCTTTATTAGCAGAAAGAGGAACAATACCTATTTTCTGCAGAGAACTCCAACTCTCAATCTCCACCATATTCTTACGTATCGTTTACAACCCATTTCCCTTCCCCATTTCCACTTGCACACATTGTTCTTCGTTTTGTGTTTCAGTTTCAAACATGAGGGCTTTTACGTCTTTTTATTCAAATTTGAATCTTTCCTCCAATCTTCTTCCCGAGTAGTGAGGAAATAAATTTTAACGTATGCCCATAAGAAGCCTTATTTCCTCCCATTTTCCTCTGAGAACCAATAACACCTTTATCTTTCCCTCTAGTTTCATTCCTCTATTTTTTCCTATATATTTTCAGTTGATCCAAACACAATGTAAGAGTCTCTATGAAGAATTTTATTAAAAACATTTTTGTTGATAGAAAAAGTTAAATATAAACATTTAAAGCAAATTTAAAATCCTTTTTAGATAATAAGAATTATGAAAATATAAGATATAAGAATTATGAAAATCACTTATATGTATTTTGATAAGTATTTGATAAACATGATTTTGAATGAAATTGATTTGTAAAATTAATTTGATTATAATTGAGTTTGGAGTAAAATGATTTATGTTTGTATATTTTTATTTTGAAAGCAAGTTTGTTGTGAAATTTAATATAAAATTTTCAAATCAATGTAAAAGTTGCTTTTTGTCATTGTTATTCAAATCGAGTTTTGAAGGCAAAATAAATTTTATGTAAAAATTATTTTTAATAAAATTACAGTTAAAAAAAATAAAGTCAATCTCAATACTTTCGAAAATGGAACCAAACACGTGCTTAATTTAATAAAATAAAAAGATTGTAGGATGAAGAATCCCAATGTGACTTGAGAATGAGAGGAAGGGTATCTGACGGAACCGGATCCTCTCCATTTTGGAAAGGAACTGGACAGGTCCAGTCTAGACAATATGGAGCGTACATGTGGCAGATCAAGATATCAATGACTGCCATTTTTTTAAATTTATTTTACATTAAAATTAAAACAAAAATTAAAGGAAAATAACCCTCATTTTAGATTTCCTTCCCTCTCCCCCAAAACTTGCGACAGTTCCCTCTCCACTTTCAAATTCCACACCCAACTTCGGCGGCCACTGTCCAGCCTCCCACCGTCCCGTGCCGGTCGTTTTTCGCCGCTGCCGACCACCACCAAGTCTACACCGCACCACCCGCCTCGACCGATATCCCCCATTCCACCCTCGACGCTTATCTCTCTGTTTCGCTACCAAGATGCGTCAGCCACCACGTCCTGCACCAAGCCGTCACCACCAAGCCGCTGCGCACCACCACCCTTCTCGCCGAAGCACCACCGGCCTCCGCCGCTACAATGAGCACAGGTTTCTACTTGTTCTTTGTGTTTTACAGATTTCTTTTGGCTCTCTGTTTTTATTGGTGGATATTTCATTTGGCTCTCTAGACTGATTCATTCCTATGCTGTAATTTCATTTCTCTCTCTAGTTTGACTGATTAATTACTTTTTTCTTTGTGTTTTGCTGGTTCTGAAAAGTATTAATTTTTTTCCATGTGGTTTAACGTGGTCTATTGTTTTTCAGAAAACATCAATTCCTCATCAAGTCCGATAGTTGATGATGTAGATAAATGGGTCAACAATTTTCATGAAAAAATTGTCCAAAATGAGCAAAAGAATGTTGTCTACTATACACCATAGTTAGATATGGAGTTTGAATCTGAGGGAGTGGCTTATGATTGTTAAGTCTCTAAAATGTCTGATGTGTATTTTCCTAAGTTTTGATGAGAACTAAACATTGGTTGCTAACCTGTCTATCGAGTGTGCAGATTAAATGATCGAATCATCCGTCCAACGCAAGTGATTGAAACGCACGTCCAACACTGAAGTGATTGAAGCTCACGTCCAACGCAAGTGATAGAATCTCACGTCCAAACTATAGTGAAAAAAGCCAGCGTCCACTTAAGTGATAAAAGCCAGCATCCACTAAAGTGATGATAGCCAACGTCCACTAAAGTGATGAAAGCCATCATCCACTAAAGTAAAAGCTAGCGTCCACTAAAGTGATGAAAGCCAGCGTCTACTAAAGTGACAGAGGTGCTCATCTACTAAAGTAACACAAGCGTTCGTCTACTAAAGTGACAGAAGCGCTCGTCCACCAAAGTAACAGAAGCACTCGTCCACTGGAGTAACAAAAACGCTCGTCCATTAAGGTAACATAAGCGCTCATCTACTAAAGAGGCATATGGAGCTCGTCTACTAGGATTACGTTCTTTGGACTTACTAAAACCTTAATGAGAGTACCCTTCCAATGACATGGCATATGAAGCTCGTCTACTAGCCCGTCCGTATGTAAAATCTTAAATGGCTAGATGGACGCAGCTATTTTCAAGATGGACGCAGCTATTTTCAAGATGGACTTGCTTATCCTATGAACGCGAATTCTCTTAGAATTATCAGAATCTTATTTCAAGAACCAGAATCAAGAAAAGTCATAAGTTACTCTCTCAAGCAACCTCGGATATCAAAACCAAAGACCAGTTAAAGAATGCTTCCAACATGCTTTATTCCCTAGTACCTCTGGTCCTTACACAAAAAGGGAGTTGTACTCAGCAAAGTACACAAAGCTATCTGCACAACTCTGATATGGCTGTATCACGATGCATAAAGCCATGATCCTTCATGTTAGAGTACAACCAACTTTCCTATTGCATTAATGGCTGCCCAGAACGACTCTATTGCATTTAATGAAGTTCTGCTTGAAGCCAACATCTGAGGGAATGTCTCTAACGGATCCTAAATGCTTGAAGACCATAAATACAGAAGTCATTGAAGATGAAGAGAAGTGAGAATACACATAGCATCAAAGAGCCATTACTCTGCGCATTAATTTCTTCATTCTTTCATTCTGTATTCTTCAATCATTTGAAGTTATTACGCAGACTTTCCTAAGCTTTACATTTAAACCATTCTTTGAGTGTTAGTGAAAGATTTCTCTGTGAGAAGTTGTATTTATTACAAACCAAATCTCTCAAACAAACCTGAGTGAGCCTGAAGAGGCTAAGTGTGCAAAGAATACTTGTATTGAGCTTGAAGAGTCTAGGTGTGCAAAGAATACTTGTCTTGGAGACTGAAGAGGCTAGGTGTGCAAACAATACTTGAGTCTGTAACCTGATCAGTTATAGTTGATAAATCGTGGTGCTGTCAAGGACTGGACGTAGCTCTTTCCTTTGAAGAGTGAACCAGGATAAATAACTGTGTCAATCTCTCTTTCCTTAAACTCTTTAGTTGCTTTAGTTTTCTTACGTCTATCAAGTGGTATGTTTGCCAAAAGTCACCCATCCATCCTGTATCCTTCCACTCGTCCAAACCTAGATTTTGTTTGCGAAAAGATTTCAACTTTGCTTAAATTTTGATAAACAAAATTCAACCCCCCTTGTCGTGTTTGTAGTTGTCTATTTCAATGATTTCTATAACGAGTACAGTAAGAGGTGTGGATTTGGTATTCGTAAAGAATATGCAAATTAAAACAAAAAAGATGGAATTTTGACTTCAAGAAGATTCACATGCTTCAAAGAGGGTAAACGAGGTACTGACAAACGAGACCACTTAACAAAAGAACCTAGAACAGGGTGTGAAGCGTGTATGGTTATTTCACTTGATCGCAAGATCGGGAAATATAAGGTTGTTGATTTTGTGGCACAACACAGTCACTCTATTCAACCGCCAGAGTGTGTTCATTTCATTCGCTCTCATAGACATATATCTGAGTCACAAGCATCTCAAATTGTACTGGCTGAGGAATATGGATTAACACCAAAAGATTTTCAAGAATATGTGTCCAAGCAAGCTGGCGGAGTGGACACTATTGGTTATACAAGACAAGACCTTAAGAATTACCTTCGAACTAGAAGAAAGCAGTCACTAAGGTTTGGTGAAGTGGGTTCATTGTTGATGTATTTCAAAAGACAAAGTGAAAATCCCTCGTTCTTTTATGACTTTCAAATGGATGTTGAAGATCAAATAACGAATATATTTTGGGCAGATGCACAGATGATAAATGATTATGGGTACTTTGGTGATGTCGTCACTTTCGACACCACATACAAGACAAATAAGGACTATCGACCGTTGGGAGTATTTGTTGGAGTTAATAATCACAGACAAACAGTTGTTTTTGGGGCGACATTGTTGTATGATGAAACCATTCATTCTTTTCAAGGGTTATTTGAAACTTTTCTCAAAGCAATGGGTGGAAAAAGGCCTAAAACCATTCTAACAAATCAAGATGCAGCAATGGTTAAGGCTATTTATTTAGTTATGCCAGAAAGATTTCATGGATTATGCACTTGACATATAAGAGGAAATGCCTTAAGGCATGTGAACCATCTTTATCAAAAGAGTCCACAATTTTGCTCAGATTTTGAAGCATGCATTGATCTACATGAAAAGGAATGTGAGTTTTTGAATGCATGGAATGCTTTACTTGTTGATAATGATGTTTCTGAGGATTCATGGCTACATATGATTTTTCAAGTGAAGGAAAAATGGGCATGGGCTTATGCTCGGTAAACTTTCACTACAGGTATGAGATCTACTCAATTAAGTGAGAGTTTTAATGCTGATTTGAAAAATTATTTGAAGTCAGATTTAAATTTAGTACAATTTTTCACACACTTTGAAAGGGTTGTTAATGGAAAACGGAACAATGAGTCAGAAGCCGATTTTGAGGTAACACATAAGTTGCCAAGATTGAAAATGAAGAAGGCCCCCATGCTCGTACAAGCTGGGAGCATTTACACTCCAAAACTTTTTGAGGAATCCCAAGAGGAATATGAAGAATATCAAGCCACTTGTGTAAAAGAATTGAACCAAGGGTTTTATGTTGTTACAAATTATGATGACAATAAGGAGCGACTGGTAATGGGTAATCCTATGGATCAGGTGGTTGCTTGTGATTGTCGTAAATTTGAGACGCATGGTATCTTATGCAGTCATGCTTTGAAAGTTTTGGATGTCACGAATATTAAGCTAATTCCTCAGCACTATATACTGAAGCGATGGACACGAGAAGCAAGGTTGGGTGGTAATCAAGATTGGAAAGGACAACATATTGATTTGGACATAAAAACCCATTTCATGAAGCGATACAATAAGTTATGTCCTCGAATGGTTAAATTGATAAATAGAGCATCCGAATCTCATGAGACGTACATTTTTTTGTCCAAAGTTTATGAAGAGTCCAACAAAATAATTGACAACATGTTGGCTAAAAAATATGTGGGTGGAGAATCAACTGGAATGTGCCATGTATCCATATCAATTGGAAGTGGTGAAATTGACAACAATACTCTATTGATGTTGGTGGGGCTAAAGGCATAAAGAAGCCAGGTTGCCCATATAAGAGTAAAAAACGGAATAAATCATGGGTGGAGAAATTGGCTACAAAGAAAAAGAGAAACATATCACAAAAAAAGCAAAAGCCTCAAAAAAATTTGGTAATTTACTCCTTACATGTTACTTTTTTTTTTCTTGACACGAAATTATACATGTTACTTATACTATGTAGGAACAATCTAGAGCAACTAGTGAAGGTATGCAACAAATTAAATTGGGAATGGAAGTGGAAGTGGAAGCCAAGTTTTGAATGCAAGTCTAAATGAGACTACAATCCAAATGACACAATCAAGCCAGACTGAGAACTACAGTGTATTGGGGATGTACAAGTTCATTTAGACAGTGGACACATTTTCTGGGTTTGGATTTGTTTGGGATATATAGATACACCTGTTGTCTTTTTTGTATGAAGTAGGTTTTGGGTTTGGATTTGTTTGGGGTATATAGATACACCTGCTGTCTTTTTTGTATTAAGCAGGTTTTGGTTTATTGGTACAGCTTACATAGTGGGCACACATTTTTTGTACTGGTTCTGTGTTAACCAGTGATTACTGTGGTTACTGTCTCTGTTTAAATTTATCAATGAAATACTTTTTTCATGCTACTGTCATTTATCAGAGTCCCATTTATCATTCTACAGATTCCATTCACAATGAAAACTATATTATTAGGATCACTGCATAAATAGTTCAATACAGATATAACTTCACTGCTTGGAGTTTTGTTTACTGAGGCTTTTGGCAGCATGGTGCCATCATAGTTCAAAAGTATACTTCAGAAAATTCAATTGCACAAGAGTTCAGAAAATTCACACAGCATCATATTCCAATTGCAAAAGAGTTTAGAAAATTCAACATTCATTAATTTACTTGGTTTACATTGGCTAATAAAACATGATAAGGCACATAAGACCATTTTCATAATAGAAGCAGTAAGCAAAATATGCCATTCGACCAAATTGTAAGACACCAAATCTCAGCCTTCTTTCCTTTTGACTTGGCCTTCTTCAACATCTTCAACATACCCACGCCTTCTTCAACATACCCACAACCTCATTTCATCATTTCCACATACCCACTTCTGGAGGGTCGAATAGGGGAAACAGAGGAGAGGAGTTTTTAGCTGGAGGTTCAATCAAATGGGGGGTAGAGGAGGAGGCCGGTGGTGCTGTGGCTAGGAGGGTGGTGGTGCGCGACGGCTTCGACGGTGGCAGGGAGGGGTGGCTGACGCGTCTTGGTGGCGAAACAGAGATGCGCGTCGACGAGGGTGGAATGGGGGACAACGACCGATTGGGTGGTGCTACGTAGGCTTGGTGGTGGTCGGTGGCGGCGAAAACGGCCAGTCCGGGGCGGTGGGAGGCGGGACAGTGGTTGCCGGAGTTGGGGTGGAATTTGAAAGGGGGAGGGGAACTGTCAAAGGGTTTGGGGGAAGGAGAGAATCTGAAATGAGGGTTATTTTTGTTAATTTCTGTTTTAATTTAAATATAAAATAAATAAATAAATAAATAAAATGGTAGCCATTGATGTCTTGATCTACCACATGTACGGTTAACAAACAATAGACTGGACTTGTCCAGTTTCTCTCCAATATGGAGAGGATCCGGTTCCGTATCTGACACAGCTCGAGGCCCCACCCGAGACTCCCATCCTTGCATTAAAAGAAGTAAAAGGTCAACTCTCTCTACCTCACTGTCACCAACTGAAATCCCCATTGCTCATTCCCTCTATCGTCTCTCCCATAAAATAAATCCAATTGCTATTCACAACCTTTTGACCTTCCCACCCCCTCCCCCCTCTCTCTTTCTCTCTCTCTCCCCATTTGTCTTTGGCACCCAATTTATTCTGTTAAAGGGGACCCACCTAAAGTCTATGTTCTAAGTTCTGACACGCGGATCACAACAATCCGTAGTTGATTTTGACCCTTGTGGCATCAACGAGTCATCTCTTTGACTAAAACAAAATTGCCTCTTTCTCAATTGCTTTATTTTTTCTCTATTTTACCTTCCCCTATAAGTTACATCCTAAGAAATAAAAAGATTCAACCCCCATACTAACCATTTTGAAAAAAAAAAAGGTCATTTGGAAAAAGAAAAAACCAAAGAGGGTTGTTTTGTTACTCTGGTTTGTTTTTCATTGTTTGTTGTTAATGGTATTGGAAATTTAGGTGGTGTTTGGTTTATGGAATGTTTCATTCTCAGGTAATCTATATTCCTGAGAAAAAGATTCCTGGAATGAGATTCCTGGAAAAGTTACATCCCCATGTTTGGTTCATATAAAATATTCCCAGAAATGTAATTTACTTTTTCAGAAATACCCTTATAAAAAACTTTTATAATAAAAGAAATGATAATATACTACAAAAGTAAAAAAAATTTAAAATATACAAAAATGCATCTTGTTAAAGTGGTATTGTCAGATACGTACATCAAACACAAGCTCATTTTGTATCATACTCAACACTCAACAGTGCCATGGTGTTCATTTTAAGCATATCATTGTTCAACATGGGGCTAGGCAGCTTTGAAAAACGAATGAAGAGAGAGGGAGAAGGCGAACAGATTTTGAGTTTGACAGCTGTCTAACAGAGGGAGAACTAGAGGAGGAAGAATGTAGAGGAAGGGGAAGAACTCAGATGAGAACGCAAGTTTGAACAAACCGGGGATAATTGAGTAATTTATTTCCAAAAACCTTCTCATTCTCATGGGAATATTTCTTTCCCACCCTCATGCATGGGAATAGAATTCCCCTATCTCATTCACAACTTCTATTTCTGGGAATATTTCATGCCTGAGAATATTTTTTATTTCTTATAACAAACTTAGGAAAGTTTTATTCCTGCCTCACATTCCTAGGAATATACAAAATACCTCGTATACCAAATGCTACCTTATGGCCGTAGAGCTTAGAACAAAGGGTTATGATGACGGGGGTGATGATAGTTTTAGAACAAAAAATAGTGGCAAAAATGAAAATGTTGTTGATGTTCAAGAAGCAGCTTCTGCAGGCATTCACAACGTCGAGAAGCTCATGGATATGATTTCTGAACAACACAAGAATCAACAACAACATTTTGAGTCATCAAAGGATGTTGAAGCTGAATTTGGAGCTATTGCAAATGTAGCAATGAAAAGGTTCAAAGAGGTTATTTCACTCCTTGATGATAAGCCAACAAGAAGAACAGGTCATGCTCGTTTCAAAAGGGCTCCACCACCAAGTGTTCCACCTGAAGTTCCTCTTCTACAGTTACAACAAATGGTGGAATCAAAACCCAAAAACCAAAAGCAGAAAACTAAACAAGTTTCTTATACTTTTAAGATTTACAGTCCTACATCAGTTCTACATCCTCCTCCTCCGTCTCAAACTAAGGAACAAAACCATTTCGTTTTCCCTCAAAAGAATGAAGCAAATTGTTCTATTAGATTTTCAGCTTCGCCGTCGGTTTCACGTTAACTAGAGACGGTGGGAGTTTGAAATGGCTTTGTCGTTCTTCAGGGTTCCAATTGACTCATGTTTCAATGAAGGGACCTTTTTATATGTGCAACCTTCTATTTCTTCGACTTCTATAAAGAGGAAGTGCAATTCAATGGACGTTCTTCCTATCAAGTGTGGATCATCATCCTTTGTGAACTGTCATTGCTCCAAGAAAATGTTTTTTTTTGACATGTGAATTCGTAAAGTTTTAAAGTCATATCTTCATGTAGAATTCAGGGATGCACATAGGTGATGTTATTTTAACATGGTATGAGAGTCCATCCTAATGTTGAATATGTTAAGTCTTGAATATGAGAAAGTGCATATTAAGTGAATAAAATGTTATTTATAATGACTTTACATAATCCTTTTCCATAACTTTTGGTGTGAAATTAGGATATGTTATTATCGATACTGCTTGGTTACATTATATAAAGGTGTCTAAGCTTGAAATCATGATGCAGGAAATTGAAGATTAAGAGAGTGATTAGAGTGTCATCTATTAGTTCCAAAATTGCTGATATTCCACCTGATGATTACTCGTGGAGAAAATATGGATAGAAACCCATCAAGGGTTCTCCCCACCCAAGGTATGTTTATGTTGCAAGATTGGTATATCTAATATCCTTTTTAAACACATCATAGTTTTTAAATAAGTTTTACCCATGTATAAGTTTTTGGTTTACAAGGTCATTCACATAACTTATTACCATGAGACTTTTAAATTATTAACGGGTATAAAAATACAATAAAGTATTTGGTGTGTAACAAATAACAATAATTTTCCTATCCTCTCTATGTATGTTTGTAACTGTAAAGGGAAGTTAGTTGTAAAACCGTTAGATTCAGTTAGGGTTGGTTGAACAATCTGTTGAAGTTAGTTATACTCTAATGTATCTATAAATACTAAGCCTTACACCATGTAATGGTTGGAAAAAGTGATTAATACAATTTAGACAATTCCATTCCATTCTTGATTCTCTTTTCCCTTTCTTCAGTGCTGCACTCTGATACCTTTATGGTATCAGAGCTCGATCCTTCATGACAAATTCGAGCTCACGGTCTTCAATGGCATCACAGCCAGTGTTGAATACGAAAGTTAGGAGCAGCAAGATCAATTGATTCTTACTTGGCTATTGGCTTCAATGTCTCCTTTATCTGCATACAAGGATGGTAGGATGCGATTATGCATATCAGATCTGGAAAAAGATTGAAGTGTTCTTTGCTTCTCAAACTAGGTCAAAGGTAAGCAAACTCAAAATTTAGCTCAAGAATGTTAAGAAAATAGGAAGTCTCAATGAATATTTGCTTGCAATAAAGAAAATAGTGGACACACTAGTTGCAGTTGGTTCACCGATTGATGATGATGAACATATACAAGTTATTCTTGATGGACTTCCTGATGAGTATGATTCTATAGTAACAGAACCTCAAATGTAAATGGAAACCAATCCCAGTAGATTAATCTAAGAAATTAGTTCTCCATGACAATAACGAAACACACAGAAAAATATCAAAAACTATGGAGAAGCAAAAGTCTCTACAATCTGTTCAGAACAGCCTTTTATACTATTCAGAATTTTAGCCCACTCGCGAGGCGAAGCCTCTCTCGCGACGCGAATCTTGTGAACAGTCTGCAACCTTTGGTATTCTCGCGAGGCGAACAAACCTTCGCGAGGAGAGGAACTGAAGAGTCTTCTTATTACACCCGTTATGAATATCAGGGGTCAACCGTGATGCTTTCTGACTTCCAGACTCGCGAGGCGAATGGATGATCGCGAGGCGAGACTCTTCAACTTCAAAACTGCCACAGCCGTGACCTTCAACACGGGCAAGCCATGATCGTCTCTGACTTTTCAGGGTTGGGTGACTCGCGGGGCGAAACAATGTTCACGGGGCGAACCAGAGACCTTGCATTTTCTTGGAACAGTCAGCCTTCGGGGTCGCGAGGCGAGGAGTTGTTCGCGAGGTGAACCAGAGAAGATGTCATTTTCACTGTTCTGCTAGCTTTCAGGTTCGCGAGGCGAGGGAAACTCTCGCGAGGCGAATCCCCTGTTTCTTTATTCTCTCAACTTCTTCTTAACCTGAAAACAAAGAAATAACTATAAGTGTATTATTTGACTCAAAACTGGGTAATTTAACCTAAAACTACTTTAGAGACTCAAAACCTTGCTTGAGGACAATCTAATCTAATTTGGGTGAAAATAGGATATAATTTGCACAAAACCCTGGTCATACTAGCCATAAAACTAGATGAGCCAGAGGCTTATCAAAATACCCCAAACTTAAACTTTGCTTGTCCCCAAGCAAACTAAGACTCAAAAAACAAAAAGACTCAAGACCTGGCAAGCTTAAAAGATTCAATCAACCTTGCACAAATTCAAGCAACACATCAAAACAGTTTTCTTCAATGTCCCCCCTTTCAACAAAGCAATCCCCACATTCATTTATTCTAAACAATTGAGAATTTCATCAATCAAACAATCATTAATCTAAGAAGGGGATCTAAGTTACACACAAGAGGGAGATCACCAATTCCAAACAACTGCCTTCCTCACAAGGGCATTTATTGTTCACTCAATCACTCAGTTTGTGTCAGGTTATCAACAATTCACTCAATTTCACTTTCAAGAACACTTCCCATGAAATTGATTTTCATCTCAAAATGGTTCCCACAGAAAACATGCATGCAACATCAAAAGGTCTTTTATGGGTTGTAATGGGGCCTGGCTAAGGGTAGGATATACAAAAGGAACTAGGCTGAAGACCCTAGGAACTAAGAGAGCATGAAACTTTTTACACTTTGAATTTCTACTCAAGTTCCTTTCTTCATTTTCCTTTATGCTTTGGGTGGCTACAGCCTTTTATTTTCTAATACTTTTTTTTTTTTTTACAAATTTTTTTCTACAAGCCTTTGGCTCCATCCTTTTTATTGTATATTTTTTTCTTTCTTTTTTTTTTTCAATCCCAAACAACATATTACACCTTGTAGCCACCCCAAACTTAGTTTCTTGCACCCATTCTAAGATTACATGCTCTCCTAATCCTAAGATCGGGTTAACATGGTTTTCCAGATTTTTGGGCTTATAACATTAGGTTATCAAGAATTAACAGGCTAATAGGCTCAATGGGGCTAACTAGGGAACATGCATTAGGAATTGGTTATTTTTAGGCTAAGTAGCTATTTACAAAGAAAATGCCTAAATCATCTGAAGCAAACACATGATCATGCAAACCAAAAGAGATTCAAGCAAATTCGGGAAAGTGCAACTTGAAAGTGGTTTCACACAGTCAAAAACATGTTGGAGGCTCAAAACCTCACCTGGACATTCATGCAAATTGTTTGAAAGAGATTCTATCCCTAGTGTGTGCTTCCTATCACCCCAAACTTATCATAAATCATGCCATCACAACAAAATCTCAAAGTTCAGTTTTCAATTTCACATGGGAATCACTTTTCAAAAAGAAAAATTTTTCAGCCTAGGGGGAATCATCACATATCAATCATGCAAGCAATCTGTGCAAAATCAATCAAAATCCATCAAACTTGCCAACAAAAGACTCAACCCACAAATACTCCTGAGCTTCTCAAATTATTCAGGAGCTTTATTCAAAGAAAAGGAAAAACTGCAACTAGTTCCCTCCCCCACACTTAAAACATGCATTGTCCCCAATGAACAACAGAACTATAGAAACAGAGTGAGGGAAAGGAAAGGAAACTCCCTGATCAAGTATCAGTGTAGGTGGGAGCTTCCAAGGAGAGCTCCTCAACATTAACATCCACATGAACACCAGCATCCACACCATGAAATGGCTTCAGCCTCTGCCCGTTAACCTTGAATGTCTTGTTGGTACCTGTACTTTGAATCTCTACTGCACCATAAGGAAACACATTAGTAACAACAAATGGTCCAATCCACTTGGACCTAAGTTTCCCAGCCATCAATCTCAGGCGGGAGTTAAACAATAAGACCTTCTGACCCACAAAAAATTCTTTCCTAACAATCATCCTATCATGAAAAAGTTTTGTTTTCTCTTTATAAATCCTGGAGCTTTCATAGGCTTCTAGCCGAAGCTCCTCAAGTTGCTGCAACTGCAGTTTTCTTTCAACACCAGCTTCCTTCAAGTCCAAGTTACTGACTCTTTCTCGCCCAATATGCCCTATGCTCAACCTCCACAGGGAGATGGCATGCCTTACCAAATACAAGCCTGAAGGGGGACATTCCTATAGGTGTCTTGAAAGCAGTCCTCTGAGCCCACAATGCGTCTTCCAGACGGCGGCTCCATTCCTTTCTATTCGGCTGCACCATCTTCTCTAGAATCTGCTTGACCTCCCTGTTGGATATTTCAGCCTGGCCATTGGTCTGGGGATGGTAAGCAGTGGAAACTCTATGTACAACCCCATATTTTCTGAGTAAGGCTACCATGGTTCTGTTGCAGAAGTGCGTGCCCTGGTCACTGATGATGGCCTTAGGTATGCCAAACCTGCAAAAAATGTTGGACCTAACAAATTTGGAAACAACCTTAGCATCGTTAGTCCTAGTGCGGATTGCTTCCACCCACTTTGAAACATAATCTACAGCCAACATAATATATACAAAACCAAAAGAAGGAGGGAAAGGACCCATAAAATCCATCCCCCACACATCAAAAACCTCACAAAAGAGCATAGGCTGTTGAGGCATCTCACTCCTACGAGTGATGGCAGGGCCTGTTGTTTGACATTCTTTGCAATTCCTGTATACCTCATAGGAATCTCTGAAAATCGTGGGCCAGTAGAACCCGGAATCCAGGACTTTTCTTGCTGTCCTCTGTGGTCCAAAATGTCCTCCAACTTGAGAGGCATGTGAGAAATGCAGGATGGATTCTGTCTCATGATCGGGGACACACCTCCGAATCACCTGATCACTGCAAAACTTCCACAGGTAGGGATCATCCCACACATAGTACTTTGCATCGCTCTTGAGCTTGTGGAACTTATGTCTACTTGTACCTGCAGGAACAATACCAGCAACAATAAAGTTAACTATGTTAGCAAACCAGGGTGTTACCCCATACAGATGTAAAAGTCTCTCATCAGGGAAATCATCTTGGATGGGAGAAGTATCCTCATCCCTTGCTATCCGGCTCAAGTGATCGGCTACCAGATTTTCAGCTCCACTTTTATCCTTTATCTCCACATTGAATTCTTGGAGCAAAAGCATCCACCGGATCAGTCTTGGCTTAGCTTCTGGTTTCTTTAACAGATATTTCAGAGCTGCATGGTCAGTAAAAACAATGACCCTAGAACCTAGCAAATATGACCTAAATTTGTCAAGTGCAAATACAACAGCTAGCAGTTCTTTCTCAGTGGTGGTGTAATTTGACTGTGCAGCATCTAATGTCCTAGAAGCATAATGAATTACATGGGCAACCTTGCCCACCCTTTGTGCCAGAACTGCTCCCACAGCAAAATTGGAAGCATCACACATTAGTTCAAAAGGGAGTGTCCAGTCTGGGGGCTGGATGACAGGGGTAGAAGTCAATGCTTTTTTCAGATAGTCAAATGCTTTCTTGCACTTTTCTTCAAACTGGAACAGGGCATCATTCTTCAGCAGGTTTGACAAGGGCAGTGCTATCTTGCTGAAGTCCTTGATAAAGCGCCTGTAGAAACCTGCATGACCAAGAAAAGAACGGATCTCGCGTACGTAAGATGGGTAAGGCAATGAAGAAATCACATCAATTTTTGCAGGATCTACAGAAATACCCTCTTTAGAAATTACATGACCCAAAACTATCCCCTGTTCTACCATAAAGTGACATTTCTCATAGTTCAAAATCAAATCAGTCTCAATGCACCTTTGTAGAACTAAACTCAGACTATGCAAACATGCATCAAATGAGGAGCCATATACAGTGAAATCATCCATGAACACCTCTATGCAATTTTCAATAAATTCAGAGAAAATGCTAAGCATGCATCTTTGGAAGGTGCCAGGAGCATTACAAAGGCCAAATGGCATCCTCCTATAGGCAAACGTACCGAAGGGGCACGTAAAAGTGGTCTTTTCCTGATCCTCAGGGGCAATATGGATCTGGGAATACCCGGAAAAGCCATCTAGAAAACAATAATGAGATTTACCAGCCAGTCGATCCAGCATCTGATCTATGAACGGCAAAGGAAAGTGATCCTTTCTGGTGGCCTGGTTCAACTTCCTATAATCTATACAGAGACGCCTTGCCTATTCTGGACTCTAGTAGGTACAAGCTCATTATTTTCATTCCTAACTACTGTTAGACCGGACTTCTTTGGTACAACTTGCACCGGACTTACCCAAGTACTATCAGAGATGGGGTATATAATACCTGCCTGTAGAAGCTTAGACACCTCTTTCTTCACCACATCCAGAATCAGTGGATTAAGTCGCCTTTGGGCCTGTCTTACTGGTTTAGCTCCATCCTCCAATAGAATTCTGTGCATGCATCTGGAGGGGCTGATTCTTGGAATATCAGCTAAAGTCCACCCAATAGCCTTCTTGTGCTTCTTCAGAACCTCCAACAGTTTGGCTTCCTGGTCAGAATCAAGGCTGGAGGAAATGATGACTGGCAGTTTCTCATTTGTCTCCAGGTAGGCATACTTCAGGTTCCCAGGAAGTGGCTTGAGTTCTAGGGATGGTGGCTGCTCAACAGATGGGACATTGGGAGTAGCCATGATGCCACGGACTTCTGCAGAACAAACAGCTTCACTCTCACTATCAATATCACTATCACTATCACCCTGCAAGGTTGACTCCAGAAACTCAGCACAAACAGAACAAGGGTTAGTGTCAGTACAGTTAGTACAAGTATATACATCATCAAAACCAGAAATGAATGGAAAATCAGAAATAAAGTCCTCATGGGTATCCTCAATAAGCTCAGAAAGCAACTCTAAGTGGAAAACAGAGTGCTCCTCCAGTGGGTGTTTCATAGCATCAAAGATCTTGAACTTGGCCACAATACCACCAAACTCCATAGACATAGTCCCATCATACACATCAATCTTAGTCTTGGATGTCATCATGAATGGTCTGCCCAAGATTATTGGTGATCTACTGGAAGGTGTTTCTCCTGCCATGTCTAGGATGTAGAAGTCCGCAGGGAAGATCAAATCATCAACTTGCACTAGTACATCCTCTACCATTCCCATGGGTCGGGCACTGGTCCTGTTAGCCAACTGGATGGTAAGACCTGTATACTGCAATGGCCCAAGATCAAGGTTGTTAAAGATGGAGGTAGGCATGACATTTATGGATGCTCCCAAGTCCAGCATGCAGTTTTCAAACTTCCTGTCCCCAATAGTGCATGGAATAGTAAATGTGCCTGGGTCCTTGCACTTCTGTGGTAGTGCCTGAGTAGGGGCTATAGCAGCAACTCTTTCTGGTGCAGGCCTAGACTGAATAAGAGCTGAGACATTTCTTCCCAAATCAACCCTCTCATTATTCTTCATCTTCCTCTTGTTGGTGCATAGATCCTTGAGAAATTTGGCATACTTGGGCACTTGCTTGATCACATCCAACAGTGGAATATTAACAGCTACCTTTCTGAAAACATCAAGAATCTCCCTTTCTTTGTCTTCACCACCAATCTTCTTATTTTGCTGTAATCTGTGTGGGAATGGGATTGGTGGTCTGTACACCTTCTCAACTTCAACTTCAACAGTAGGCTCAGGAGTTACCTCAATAGTTTCTTCATCCTTTCCAGAGGTGGCCTCAACAACTTTTCCAGATCTCAGAGATATGGCACTCACATTAGGATTGGAGGCATTAGGATTTATCACTGGTTGTGCTGGCAGCTGGGTTGTCCCTTGACCTTGCTGTATATTATTCATGGATGTGGCCAGCTGTCCAATCTGTGTCCTCAAATCTTGAATGCTAGCACTTGTTTGCTGCTGAAACTGTGCCTGTGAAGCTGCAACTTGCTGCTGAAACTGGAGGTTATTTGCAGCCATTTGCTTGATCATATCTTCTAATGAAGGTCCAGAAGGTGCAGAAGTGGTCACTGGAGGATTCTGAGGTGCTGCCATCGGTTGTTGTTGGGATGAGTTCCCATACCGCAGATTAGGATGATTCCTCCAATTAGGATGGTACCTATTGGTAGAGAGGTCTGGAGTGCTGTACCGATTCTGACTGTTTCCCTGATTATATGGATTTACTGCATAAGCTTGAGGCGCTTCACTGATGAACTCTTCTCTCTGAATAGGGCATGGATTATATGGGTGCTCAGGAGAATTGTATATGCTACATAACTTTGCAGGCTGAACTCTGTCTATTGCCAATTGCCTTACAAAAGAAGTCAGCTCATCCAATCTATTCTCAAGGGCGGCCTGGTTGGAAGATGAACTATGAACCTCATGCACACCTCTTGTCTCAACTGAATTTCTTCTGGTAGTAAACTGCTAGGAATTCAATGACATATTCTCAATGAGTTGCTTGGCAGCAGCTGGGGTCTTATCAACTAGTGCTCCCCCACTAGCAGCATCCAAAAGATTCCTATCCATCGACAGTAATCCTTCATTAAAGTACTGGATCAGGAGCTGTTCAGAAATTTGATGCTGGGGGCAACTGGATACCAAATGCTTGAACCTCTCCCAATATTCAGCTAGCGATTCATTCCCTTGCCTGATGCCACATATTTCTTTCCTTATTGACGCAGCTCTTGAAGCAGGAAAATATCTTTCTAGGAACACCCTCTTCAAATCATTCCAAGTGGTGATAGAGTTGGGCTCAAGATACAACAGCCAATCCTTTGCAGCTCCCTGGAGTGAAAACGGAAAAGCCTTCAACTTGATACTATCCTCAGTGACTCCCTCTGATCTCGAGGCTGTGGAGCAGACAACTTGGAATTCCTTCAAGTGCTTGTGTGGATCCTCACCTGCAAGACCATTAAACTTTGGCAACAAGTGAATGAAACCAGATTTTAGTTCAAAAGGAGTATCAGCACCAGGATATGAAATACACAATCCATTATAGTTTACATCAGGGGCAGCAAGCTGTCTTAATGTCCTTTGGTCTCCCATGCTTTCAAAAACAGTTTTGGAATTAGAATCACTACTAGTGCTAGCCCGAAATTCTCTACGGAGTGTGTGCAGTGTTCTTTCAATTTCCGGGTCAAAATCACACAACTCAGGGCAATTAGACCTAGTAGCCAGACCAATTCAAAACAAAAACGAAAATAAAGAAAGAAAAGAAAATAAAAAAAACAAAATGCAAAAAATAACAAATCAGAGTCCCCCGGCAACGGCGCCAATTTTTGGTCGCGCTGTCGCGCACGCGCCAAAAGAACGAGCGGGTTTTAAAACTGTAGTTTAGGGCGACAACTCGGATGTCGTCTCACAAGGACTCTTAAAGTGTTTTTTTCCACAAAAATCAGTTTGGGGGGGGGGGGGTTTGGATTGGGATGCAATCAAAAAGAACAAAACAATGAAAACAGAGCAATAAAACAAGGCAGTTCAAAGAGATTATCAAATTGCAAACAACGATTAATCTACTGTTCTCGAATTCCCAACTATCCTTGGTTCATGTAATCCCAAGCCCTAAGCAGATTCTATTCCCCTCCCGGTTGTAGCAACAATTTACAAACGAAATCGCTACTACGGATACACGTTCCTATTCCCGAATTAAACAAACGGGGTTAAGCCCTCATGAACTAAACGAACATGAATGAACACACGCGAATTAAACAAACGCGATTAAGTATAGGAACATAGCACCACTGAAATGAATCAACACAACACTATACACTCCTGAATTAAACAAACAGAAATGTATAACATGGCATTGAAAAGGGAAAAGCATACAAAACAAAGATTACAAAACCTCAAGTGTATGGAATTCTCATACAGTAGATTAATATAAGAAATTAGTTCTCCATGACAATAACGAAACACATAGAAAAATATCAAAAACTATGGAGAAGCAAAAGTCTCTACAATCTGTTCAGAACAGCCTTTTATACTATTCAGAATTTTAGCCCACTCGCGAGGCGAAGCCTTTCTGGCGACGCGAATCTTGTGAACAGTCTGCAACCTTTGGTATTCTCGCGAGGCGAACAAACCTTCGCGAGGCGAGGAACTGAAGAGTCTTCTTATTACGCCCGTTATGAATATCAGGGGCCAACCGTGATGCTTTCTGACTTCCAGACTCGCGAGGCGAATGGATGATCGCGAGGCGAGACTCTTCAACTTCAAAACTGCCACAGCCGTGACCTTCAACACGGGCAACCCGTGATCGTCTCTGACTTTTCAGGGTTGGGTGACTCGCGGGGCGAAACAATGTTCGCGGGGCGAACCAGAGACCTTGCATTTTCTTGGAACAGTCAGCCTTCGGGGTCGCGAGGCGAGGAGTTGTTCGCGAGGCGAACCAGAGAAGATGCCATTTTCACTGTTCTACTGGCTTTCAGGTTCGCGAGGCGAGGGAAACTCTCGCGAGGCGAATCCCCTGTTTCTTTATTCTCTCAACTTCTTCTTAACCTGAAAACAAAGAAATAACTATAAGTGTATTATTTGACTCAAAACTGGGTAATTTAACCTAAAACTACTTTAGTGACTCAAAACCTTGCTTGAGGACAATCTAATCTAATTTGGGTGAAAATAGGATATAATTTGCACAAAACCCTGGTCATACTAGCCATAAAACTAGATGAGCCAGAGGCTTATCAAAATACCCCAAACTTAAACTTTGCTTGTCCCCAAGCAAACTAAGACTAGTTCACATTATTCGCCTCGCGAAGGTTCGTTCGCCTCGCGAGACAACGGAATCCAGAACGTGTATATAAGACTGTTTTAGGCAGAACAGAAAGGATCTTGGTTTTTTTCTTTGTTTTTCTTTTAGTTTAGATAGTTGTTTTACTTTTGAAATGGAGAACTAGTCTCCTTGATTAATCTACTGGGATTGGTTTCCATTTACATTTGAGGTTCTGTAATTCCTGTTTTCACTTACTTTTCTCTTTTCAATGCCATGCTTTATATTTCTGTTTGCTTAATTCAGGAGTATATTGTGTTGTATTGATTTATTTTCGGTGATATCATGTTCCTATAATTAATCGCGTTTGCTTAATTCACGTGTGTACGTTTCGTGTTCGCTTAGTTCACGAAGAGCTTAACCCCGTTTGCTTAATTCGGGAATAGGGACATGTATCTGTAGTAGTGGTTTCGCTTGTAAATTGTTGCTACAACCGGGAGGGGATTAGAATCTGCTTAGGGCTTGGATTTATATGAACCAATGATAGTGGGAAACCGAGAATAGTAGGTTGATCGTTTCTTAGCATATTTGTTAATCTTTTAACTGCTCTGTTTTTATTGTTTTGTTTTCTTTATTTTATTAGCATTCACTCCAAAACCCCAAGAACTAATTTTCTGTTAATAATAACAACGCCTAAGAGTCCTTGAGAGACGACATCCGAGTTGTCGCTTCCCTATCTACATTATTTTGTAAACGCTCGTTCTTTTTGGCGCGTGGCGACACCGCGTTCAAAACAATGGAGAATGAGGGGATTAGAATCTGCTTAGGGCTTGGATTTATATGAACCAATGATAGTGGGAAACCGAGAACAGTAGGTTGATCGTTTCTTAGCATATTTGTTAATCTTTTAACTGCTCTGTTTTTATTGTTTTGTTTTCTTTATTTTATTAGCATTCACTCCAAAACCCCCAGAACTAATTTTCTGTTAATAATAACAACGCCTAAGAGTCCTTGAGAGACGACATCCGAGTTGTCGCTTCCCTATCTACATTATTTTGTAAACGCTTGTTCTTTTTGGCGCGTGGCGACAACGCGTTCAAAAATTGGCGCCGTTGCCGGGGATCGAAGTTACACATAAAAGAGAGATCACCAAGTTCAAACAACTGCCTTCCTCACAAGGGAGATTTGTGTTTCACTCAATCGCTCAGTTTGTCAGGTTATCAACATTGCACTCAATTTCACTTTTAAGAAACACTTCCCATAAATTTGATTTTCATCTCAAAATGGTTCCCACAGAAAACATGCAAGCAACATCAAAAGGTCTTTTATGGGTTGTAATGGGGCCTGGCTAAGGGTAGGATATACAAAGGAACTAGGCTGAAGACCCTAGGAACTAAGAGAGCATGAAACAGTTCAAAACATTGAAATTCCACTTAAGTTCCTTTTCTCATTCATCTTTTTACTTTGGGTGACTACAGCCTCTTTATTCAAACAGCCTTTTTGGCATTTTTCCACTTTTTATTTTTTATTTCTTTTTTTTTTTCTTGGCTCCAACCTTTTTATTTCTTTTTTCTTTTTCCTCAATCCCAAACAACATGTCACCTTGTAGCCACCCCAAACTTAGTTTCTTGCAACCAAATTTCTTACCAAGATGCCATGCTCTCCTAATCCTAAGATCGGGTTAACATGGGTTTTTCCAGATTTTAGCTTGTAACATAAGGTTAACAAGAATTAACAGGCTAATCAGGCTCAATGGGTCTAACTAAGGAATATGCCTTAGGAATTGTTATTTTAGGCTAAGTAGTTATTTACAAAGAAAATGCCTAAATCATTTGAAGCAAACACATAATCATGCAAACCAAAAAGATATTCAAGTAAATTCGGGAAAGTGCAATCAAAAGTGATTTTCACACAGTTAAAAACATGTTGGAGGCTCAAAACCTCACCTGGACATTTTTTTGCAAATTGTTTGACAGAGATTCTATCCCTAGTGTGTGCTCCCTATCACCCCAAACTTATCATAAATCATGCCATCATAACAAAATCTCAAAGTTCAGTTTTCAATCATATGGGGATCATTTTTTCAATTTTCAAGTCCTAGGGTGAAAACAGTCAACACATAACATGCAATCCATCTATGCAAAAATTAATCAAATCTAGGAAACTTGCCAATACCAGACTCAACACACTCCTGAGCTTCTCAAATTATTCAAGAGCTTTATTGAAAACAAAACAGAAATAAAGCAAGAATAACTAAAAAGAAAAGGGTTAAAGAAAACTCATTCAGAGGTTTCACCTGGATCCCATTGCTTGTAGCATAAGGCCCACATGGTAGCCAAAGGGTGGAAGCTCATTCCATGCTTCCATGACTTGCAGCCTTGATATGGAAGTGAGCACTTGACAATTACAGTGACCTTGCCCAGTGCGGCGGACTTCTCACTTCCTCTTGGGTCAAGGATGACCGCTTTCTCAACAAAATCCTCCCAATAAAATTGGGGTTCAACCACTTGGACTGGCCATGGTGACAAATCCAAAGGTTTGAACTCCATCACTGGTGGCTCTTCAGGGGAAGGTAGCTGCTCAATGGATAGTGTATTTGGAACTTCGGCTGAACAGTCAGTATCACTCTCACTATCACCCTGCAAAATAGAGTCAAGAAACTCATCACAAACAGCACACGGGTTAGTGTCAGTACAGTTAGTACATGTAGTGACAGAGACTGAATTAGTAACGGTCTGGTTGTCTGGACTTTCAGCACTCAATTCATCCACTCCATCATTCTCAACGCATGCATTTGATTTAATTGAATCATCTATTTCCAAAGGTTCTTCATTATCCTCAGGCACGGGGAAGCAGATGTCCTCCTGATCCTCCTGATCCTCATTTTCTATGTTTCCTGAAAAGATTAAACTTGCATAACAGTCTATACACAAAGCAGTGCCATAACAATAACAATCATCACATGTATTAGAATCAGGGGATTCAACACACAGTTCATCAATAGAAGCATTATCAACATTATCATCAGAAGTATCTTCAAGAATAACTTGTGACTCTGTATGTTCTTCAAGGGGCTGTGGAGTTAGCATTGCAGCCGAGTTGGCGACTATTTGATCAATTAGAGCGGACAACTTCTGAGATTCAGCTTGGCTCCTCTGGTATTCAAGATTACTTGCCTCCATCCTCTGTTGGAATTCAAGATTTTGTTGTGCCATCTGTTTTATCATTTCTTCCGTTTGTGCAGTTATCTGTTTGAACAGGTCCTCTAGTGAAGGTTCGGAAGGTGCAGCTCTGAAGGCAGGATAGTATCTAAACAGGAAGGCTTCCTTCAAATCAAACCAGCTTGAGATGGAATTCTCATCAAGACAATACAACCAATCCCTTGCAGCGCCTTCAAGTGAGAACTGGAAAGCTTCCATCTTGATGTGGTCTTCTGTTATTCCTGCAGGTCTTAGCATTATAGAGCAAGCAATCTGGAATTCCCTCAGATGCTCCTGCGGATTTTCACCTGCAAGACCACTAAACCTTGGCAACCAGTGCGATAAACCATAAAAATCAGGAAAATATATGCATGGTGGTGGTTCATAGTAAACATTAGGCATGTAACCTTGCATATAATTATCCATGGGAAGGAACTAGGAATTGTAACCAGACAAAACAACCAAAACTAATTCATCAAAGAGATTTTTTTTTTTTTAATAACAACAAACAAGAGTGCCCGGCAACGGCGCCAATTTTTGAACGCGCTGTCGCCACGCGCCAAAAAGAACGAGCGTTTACAAAATAATGTAGATAGGGAAGCGACAACTCGGATGTCGTCTCTCAAGGACTCTTAGGCATTGTTATTATTAACAGAAAATTAGTTCTGGGGGTTTTGGAGTGAATGCTAATAAAATAAAGAAAACAAAACAATAAAAACAGAGCAGTTAAAAGATTAACAAATATGCTAAGAAACGATCAACCTACTGTTCTCGGTTTCCCACTATCATTGGTTCATATAAATCCAAGCCCTAAGCAGATTCTAATCCCCTCCCGGTTGTAGCAACAATTTACAAGCGAAACCACTACTACAGATACATGTCCCTATTCCCGAATTAAGCAAACGGGGCTAAGCTCTTCGTGAACTAAGCGAACACGAAACGTACACACGTGAATTAAGCAAACGTGATTAATTATAGGGACATGATATCACCGAAAATAAATCAATACAACACAATATACTCCTGAATTAAGCAAACAGAAATATAAAGCATGGCATTGAAAAGAGAAAAGTAAGTGAAAACAGGAATTACAGAACCTCAAATGTAAATGGAAACCAATCCCAGTAGATTAATCAAGGAGACTAGTTCTCCATTACAAAAGTAAAACAACTATCTAAACTAAAAGAAAAACAAAAGAAAAAAACCAAGATCCTTTCTGTTCTGCCTAAAACAGTCTTATATACACGTTCTGGATTCCGCTGTCTCGCGAGGCGAACGAACCTTCGCGAGACGAATAATGTGAACAGTCTGCAACTTTTGATCTTCTCGCGAGGCGAGCATATCATTCGCGAGGCGAAACTCTTCAAATTCCAAACTGTAACACCCGTGACCTTTCACACGGGTAAACCGTGATGCTTTCTGACTACCAGGCTTGGATTACTTGCAAGGCGAGTCATGTTTCGCGGGGCGAGACAGAAAGGATGGCAATTTCTGGAACAGTCACCTTCTGGTTCGCGAGGCGAATGCCTTCTCGCGGGGCGAAAACTCCAGATTTATTTCCTTTTATTAACCTGAAAACAGAAAATAGAATAAGTGTTTTATTTAACTCTAAATCAACTAAATTAACCTAAAAATACTTTATGGACTCAAAATACTACTTAAGGACAATCAAGTCTAATTTGGGTGAAAATGATATAAAATTAGCACAAAGCCAAGGTTTTTATTAGTTATAAAACCAGTCAACCAGAGGCTCATCAGTATGATTCTATAGTAGCTTTGATTTTGTCTAGAACTGATCCTTATACAATTCAAGAAATTGAGGCACTACTGATGGCAATTGAAGAGAGAATTGAAAAGCACAAGAAACCTGATGCTTTTGGCATGCAAGATCTTCAAGCCAATCTTGTGCAATCACAATCTTACAGAGGAGGAAGAGACTCAGGTAATAGAGGAGCATTCTTTAATTCAAATAGAGGAAGATTCAGTCTAAGAGGCAATAGAGGAAGGGGCAGATCCATGAATAGAGGAGGTGGCAGGTATAACTTCAACTCTAACAGGCCTAAGTGTCAACTTTGTGAAAAATATGGCCACACAACAATTCAGTGTTGGCATAGGTTCGATGAAAACTATCGAGGCTCAAATCAAACTTCAGAAAATAGCTCCAGTTTCAACCACAATGGTAGAGCCATGATATCAGAACAAGTTACAGATGCAGATCCCTCCATGTATGCACTTATGGCAGTTCCAGAAACTGTCTTTGATCCAGCCTGGTACCCTGATTCAGGGGCTACAAACCACATCACTCCAGACTCAACAAATGTGTTCAGTAAATCAGTGTACAATGGTGATGGCAGGATCAAGATGGCCAATGGAGATACCACTCATATCCACCACACTGGTAACTCTCTCTTCTTTCCACCTAAGTCTATCAAACCTTTGTTCTTACATAACTTATTGCACGTTCCTAATGTTTCCAAAAACTTGTTAAGTGTGTCTCAATTTGCAAGAGATAACCGAGTTTATTTTGAATTTCATGCCGATTTCTGCCATGTCAAATCTCAGGATACTCATCAAATTCTACTGGAAGGCAAGCTTAAAAATGGCTTGTATGCTTTTGACAACTTTCATCTACAACCTACTACTTTTCTCTCCAAGTGTAATAAGCTTAGTCATTCCATTCATAGTTGTAATAATGTAGCTATTAATGATGTATACAAATTGTGGCATGCAAGATTAGGCCATGCTCACTCTAAAACTGTTTGTAATGTCCTCAAACTGTGTAAAATTCCTTTTGATAGCAATAAAATACCCAATTTGTGTACTTCTTGCTACTTAGGCAAGTCACATAAAATTCCTTTTTCTATTTCATCCACTGTGTATAATCAGCCCCTTCAACTGATATACTCAGACATTTGGGGTCCAGCTCCAATGCCATCAACCAATGGCAGCAAGTATTATCTACATTTCATTGATGCCTACTCCAATTACACCTGGATTTACTTACTACAGGGCATTGTTCATCGTTTTAGTTGCCCTTACACACATGAGCAAAATGGTATGGCAGAAAGGAAGCACAGGCATATCACTGAACTTGGACTTGCTCTTCTTGCAAATGCCTCAATGCCACTAAAGTACTGGGGTGAGGCATTCCAAACTGCTGTATACATCATTAATAGACTACCCACTCCTACTCTTAACAATGCTAATCCCTAAGAAACCTTATTTCATATTACTCTTGATTACTCCTTTTTAAGAGTCTTTGGTTGTAGTTGTTTTCCATACTTGAGGCCTTATAACAAAAATAAGTTTCAATATAGAAATCAACAATGTGTTTTCCTTGGATATAGTGCTGCTCATAAAGGCTATCTCTGCTTAGCTAACACAGGAAGATTGTATATTTCCAGGCATGTACAGTTTGATGAACATGTTTTTCCTTTTAAATGTAATCCTGACTTTGCTTCCACGAATGTGTTTGCTTCTCCCTCTCCCCTTATGCTTGTACCTTCTATTCCTATTTTGCCTTGTACTAACAGATTTGCCCTTTTGTCCACTCCTTTGGCTCAATCACATGATACTGCTACCACACCATCATCTTCACCTGAGTTTACTGAACATGTTATGGAAAGGTCTGTAGCACCTGACATTAGTCCACCACAACAAAGTTTCAGTGCACCACAGAACTCAGTGCCTCATTCTGATGTGCATGATGATCCAGACATCAGTGCCTCACACAATCCAACTCCTCCTATTGTGCCTACTGGTCCAGAAACTTATGCTGATGCACAAACGGATGCAGTTAAAAATCTGCACCCCATGAGAACAAGAGGCAAAGCTAGCATCTTCAAGCCCAAGGTCCTCATAGCAGCTTCAGTTTCCAATATTGATTACAATACTGAGCCTAAATCAATCAAGGGTGCGCTGAAGTCCCCTTATTGGAAACCAGTCGTGGAACAAGAATACTCAGCCCTGATGAAAACAAAGACTTGGGATTTGGTGCCTCTTCCACATGGTAGAAACCCAATTGGTTGCAAATGGGTTTTCAGAGTGAAGCATAATCCTGATGGGACAATTAGCAAGCACAAAGCTCGACTAGTGGCTAAAGGCTTCCATCAATAAGAGGGTTTCAATTTTTTTTAGACCTTCAGCCCAATAATCAAGCCTACCACAATCAGAGTAGTACTTACTCTTGCTTTCTCTCAGAACTGGTTCATCAAGCAAGTTGACATTAACAATGCTTTTCTGAATGGTGACTTATCAGAGGAGGTCTACATGACTCAATCACCTGGCTTTGTCCAAGGTGATGGCTCCCTTGTGTGCAAATTGAACAAAGCCCTATATGGCTTGAAGCAGGCCCCCAGAGCTTGGTTCCAAAAACTTCATTCTTATCTCAATGAGCTTGGCTTCTCTTCCACTAAGTGTGATACTTCTCTGTTTACAAGATTTACCAACACCCACACCATCCTTATTCTTGTGTATGTAGATGACATTATCATCACAAGCAACTCAAATGCTGCTATCTCAGAGTTGATTCAGTCACTGCACACACGGTTTCCTCTCAAAGACTTAAGAAACCTTAATTTTTTTCTTGGCATCCAAGTTCAAGAAACTGCAGCAGGAGGCATCTCACTTAATCAAACCAAGTACATCAATGACTTACTCCAGAAAGCAAACATGTCAACTTCCAATCCTATGAAGACTCCAATGGTGTCCACTGCTAAACTCACTGCACATGATACTAATGAGGCTGAAAATCCAAGTCTTTATAGATCATTGGTTGGAGGTCTTAGAATGTCACAGTGACCCGGCCTGATCTTGCCTATGTTGTTAACAGAGTGTGTCAGTTTATACACTCTCCTAAAGACTCTCACTGGCAAGCAGTGAAGAGAATACTTCGATATTTGAAGGGCACCTCTACACATGGACATCACTTCTCCGGAACCTCGGATTTGTGCCTAACAGCATTCTGTGATGATGGCTGGGGTTCTGACATTGATGACCGAAAGTCCACTACTGGCTACTGTGTTAATTTGGGGTCAAATCTCATCTCTTGGGCGTCTAAGAAGCAAGTTGTAGTCACGTTCCAGCACTGAGGCTGAGTATCGTAGCTTAGCTGCTGTTACTGCTGAGTTGACATGGTTACAATCCCTACTGACTGAGTTACGCATCACATTACCTGCTCCTCCCAGAGTGTACTGCGACAACCTTAGTGCAGTACTTCTAGCTGCTAATCCAATCCTCCACTCGCGCACTAAACACTTTGAACTTGATTTGTATTTTGTAAGAGAAAATATCCAACGCAAAGAGCTTGAAGTTCATCATGTTCCTTCCACTGAGCAAACAGCCGATGTGCTGACAAAGCCTCTACCTCAATCCAGCTTCCACCAATGTTGTTCCAAACTCAGAGTTCGTGACACCTCACCCATGAGTTTGCCAGTGGGTGTAAAGGGAAGTTAGTTGTAAAATCGTTAGATTCGGTTAGGGTTGGTTGAACAATCTGTTGACGTTAGTTATACTCTAATGTATCTATAAGTACTAAGCCCTACACTGTGTAATGGTTGGAAAAAGCGATTAATACAATTTAGGCAATTCCATTCCATTCTTGACTCTCTTTTCCCTTTCTTCAGTGCTGCACTCTGATACCTTTAGTAACCCTTCCATTTCTTGTAATGACATACTATTTATGAACTTACCAATTTTGTTTTTTGATTGGAATTGATCGAAACATATGATATTGTTTGCTATTCTCTGAAATGTGAATCTGTTATGGACATTGTCAGAGGTTATTACAAGTGTACTAGCGTGAGAGGGTGCCCGACACGCAAACACGTGGAGCGTGCTGTGAACAATTATAACATGCTTTTTGTCCCCTACGGAGGAGATCATAATCCACTAGTGCAATAAGTACTTTTTACGTCAGTTAAAATTGATTTTATACGTCAGAATATTGTCTGACGTAAATACAGCTGACGTTAAATATAAAACTATTAACGTCAGTTCTTTAACACAACTGACGTTAATGTTGTTCAAACTAACGTCAGTTCTATTAAAGAACTGACGTTACAGGTTTTATTTTTAACGTCAGTTTCCTAATACAACCGACGTTAATAGTGTACTGTATATTTTATAAAATACTATGAACGTCAGTTGTTTGATACAACTAAAATTAATAGATTTTTTTTAAAATTCAGTTTTAAAATATCACTCCCCTCAGCTATCCCTGCATTCAGTAAATATCCCAGTAACACAGAATATCACACACATTACAGAATTGAAAACACTACCATTAAATTTCAATATTAACTAAAAGAAAAGAAATATATAAAGGAACAATGGGGGACTTAAAACCAAAACCCATGTATAGGAAAAACATAACTATCTACAAGTATATATATATAAATTTTAGTCTCTAATGTCTAAAAACAAAACTACCAATCCAAGTATATATATATATATATATATATATATATATATATATATATGTTATTAATTAGTTTCTAAAGTCTAACAAAAAAACTATTCATCTAAGTATTGCGGAGGTATCTTGTCAATTCCTTTTTCAGCCGCATACTTGAAGAAGAATTATGCCAAGCGCATCCTCAAGTCTTTAAACTCATCTTTTTGAAGAGGCGATTGGTTGTTAAATGCCTACACACGTTCAAATAATAACAATAACATTAACGCAAGTCATCACCAAAACTATAATATATAATTTAACAAGTTGTTTAAATATTACCTTCTTCCATCCATCCGTAATAGATGCAGAGACTGTGTTCAGCATATGAAGCATCACACAATAGCCGCACGACCACCCGTCAGGTTGAAATCGAGACTACAAACAAAATTAATTTCAATGTCAGTTAAATATACATATAAACTAGTAATTATAATATTAATTATTTGATAAATAAACTACCAAACCTTGAGGATGATCCATTCAGGATTTCCTTTAGCCTTAGAAGTCCTACTTCTCCCGTTGGCGCAACTTATGCTACTCACCTTCAGCGCGCTATCATAAACAAATAATCATGTCAATTAACAAATTCATATATCATATGTGTAATAAACTAAAAACAACTGATATTAAAACTTAAATTAAATTGAAGACTAGTTACTTACGTATTTACAGCTTCCATCACCTCCTGTGGCGGGTTTTGGTGGAGAGAGCAGAAGAATATGACAGTATGCCTAGACGGGTGAAGTACGAGCAACTGCCAATGGTTATTCATACAGTAGGGAGCCAGATATAATTCTTTCCGATTGTCTCCCATCAAGCTCCCTATGTATTTACTAAATTCATCGCCAGCAAAGAATTGAGGCATAAGGATTGACGAATCTAAGAAGCCGTAAACTGATTTGGAGCCCTTATCATGCTGAAGACGATGGAGATACCTAAGATATGAAAAGGTGTGGATGTTAATTACATAATATATATATTGAAATTAAAATAAATTATTAAATGGAAAATTACCAAAAATAAATAAGTTATAAAATTAAAATTAACTTACGTGCACCAGAGACTCAAAATCATGCTGGCCATCCACATGTTATCTCTGCAGGCGTGCCCGAGATCTTCACCACAGAAGGAAAATATCCTCTCTTGATTTGGGCATGCCACCCATCCATCGTGCTCCAATGGACATTCAAAAATCACAAAGTCATAATCCTCACCAAGTGAGAACAAACGAGTGACAGGTGACTGCGACACCGACGTCGACTTGGCCTTCAATTTAGAAAAAATAAAATAGATAAGTTGTTGATAATTCAAAAAAACACAAGTAATTATTTGACTAATTTGGACATTAATAATGAATACATACCTTTGTTACCATTTCGAGCTCACGGCGTTTGAAGTCCAACTCAAGCTCACGCCTTTGCATTTCCAACTCAAGCTCACGGCGTTGGACTTCCAACTCCCGCTCCCTAGCTGCCAACTCATCGTCCTCCACATGTGCCCTACTATAACTCTCTTTTGTGCTCACATGTGAAGGGTTGGCATGTCCTGCGGTGTCCTGGGATGAACCGACGGAGGAAAGCTCTCTAGCAAGCTCCTGCTTGAATTCTGGGTTGGATAGGAAGCTTTTCATCATATGCGTTGTAATAGCAGAGTTGGAGATGAGCTGCTGAGTCATGGATTCCAAAATTGATGCCTCATCGACGACCCGCTTTCATGAAGCAGACTTGCCATAATATTCTCTGATGGTCACGTTCCCAGGAACACCGATAACCCGACCAGGATGGTCTTTCTTGCCTAGAGCAGTCATCAAGACGTCCCGCCGTCCAGAAGGGACGAATGAGCCCTGGGAGCATTGTGCTTTAAGATCCATCTACAATAAAGAAATGAAAAAACGTGCAAGTGAAAAGTGTTAAAAATATCTATACAAATATCAATTGAAATGAAGTTAATTATTTACTTACAATCTTATCTGCCACTTCGAGAGTGGCATCAACTTTAAAAGATCTTGTCTTTGTCATGCGGCCGGCTAACCAGACATCCTCGCGGTCGATGTCCGACGGAGGACTTAATGGTGTGCCCTCAGGCACCTTTCCTCTTTCTATCCTAGCAGCGTGCTCTTCCTGCTTCACCCTCAACCTATCCGCCATCATCTCCTCGATCCGAGTCACGTACCCACCCTGAGACATGGTGTGGCGGTGGACATTCTTCGCCTGATTCTGCCTACCCTTCTCTGTCTTAGCCTATTCAAACAAAAACACATAATTAAATACAGTTAAATGATCTATAAGAAGCATACAAAATTAACTTAATCAACCAACCTGAAATTCTTCATCCTGTCGACTCCTAGCAAACATATCCCAAGTATCATTATCAATCCAGGGATAATCAGAGAACATCTTATCATGCCACTTCTTCCCAGATACATAGTACCTGGTAAGATCTTTCTTGAACCCATTCCATCGCTTTGATGCCATTTTCATACATTTCGTACGATGATCCTCGGCATTCGGCACAGTCCAAGCTACCTACACATTAAATACATAACAACTGGATGGATTATAACTCGGATAATTATCTAATAATGTAAATCAAAAGAATGTAAAGGTAAAATACCGTGATAGCCTCCCAAATCTGATCCTTAACGTTCTGTGGAACTTCATTCCAATGGTTGTAGTTGATGCTAACGTGTTGCTTCGCTTGTAGAAACACCCACTTTTAAAATTCTTTAGCATGGGGTCCCTAGGGCTTTAGATTAGCATCAAAGCACACCTCAAGCTTCTGTCCGCTTTGCCTGGACTTCTCTAATTTCTTCAAAGTCGTGGCGCCTCTACCCCGTTTCCTCTGAGACTGTGATGTCTGTATGGACAAAAAAAATGATAAAATAGAGGGTTGTAACATTATAAACTTACATTAAAAAGAAGGACTAAAGATAGTATATAACATGTAAACTTACAGTAGAATCAGGCGTAGGCGCGATCGGGTCCTGCGTAGGCCCCACAGTGTCCTCCAGTGCATGTGGGCCATCCGACTGATCCATATGTATACTTGTTCATAAACAATATATATTTATTAAAATAGGTTATAACTAAAAATAAATACAGAAGTATAAATAAAAATAAATGTATACTAAGTTTAAACTACCTATATCAATATCCCTTCGTGATGATCATCACGAGTGGCATGTACATCGTCCACCTGTGTCTCCTCGATTATAGTAGGCATGTTTGTTGAAAAAGAAGGAGTCTCAGGAATATCAAGATTTGAATCTTGATTTTCATCACTACCATTATACATGCTTTTTCCTTGGAGAACCACGGACAACCTTTTGTTAGAAGGATCAGTGATGTAGAACACTTGTTTTGCTTGGGAAGCCATTATGAAAGGCTCATTTATATGACCTAACTTGTTGAGGTCTACAAATGTTAACCCCAATTCGTCGGTTTGTACACCACCGTTACTATCAACCCACTTACATTTAAAAACTGGTACTGTAAGCTTAGTGTAATCGAGCACCCAAATATCTTCAATATATCCAAAGTAAGGTGTCGGTGCTTTAATGGGTTTTGTGTCCTTTGCACTAGAGAAGTGCATTGCTTCGGCCGCGATCATAACCCCACTATTTTGCATGGTATTCTTGTTATCTTGTTCCTTTATATAAAAGGAAAAGTTATTGATGTCGTATCCTCTCCAACATATGACGTTGAAGCTAGGCCCACGTGCTAGCCATCTTACGTCATCAGAAGCAGTACTACCATCCTTAAGCATTTCTTCCTTGAACCATGGTAAGAAAGTCTTGTTATGATTGTTCAACAACCACCTTTCGCTCATTCGAGGGTTTTCTTGATTGACTTTTGTTTTATATTCAAATAAGAAAGGTTGAACAGAGTCGATGTTGTCCAATACATACAAATGTGCTTGAAGCACTTCCTCCCGACCCTTGGTATTAATTCTTAAGCCATGTGTACCCTTACCTTGACATCTTATCTCATCATGACGAGGCTTAGGAACCCCTATAGGATCCGTGTTATGAATGTAGTCCGAACAAAACTCAATAGCTTCTTCTGCAACATACCTTTGAACAATAGATGCTTCTGGACGATGATGATTCTTCATGTACCCTTTCAAGATCTTCATGTAGCGCTCAACTGGGTACATCCATCTCAGAAAAACCGGCCCACATAATCTAATCTCCCTCACCAAATGAACAATTAAGTGAACCATTATGTCGAAAAAGGAAGGAGGAAAATACATCTCCAATTGGCACAAGATTGTAGCATCCTCAACTTCCAAGTCATCCAACATACTGGGGTCAACGACTTTGCTACATATAGAATTGAAGAATGAGCACAACCGATTAATGGCATGTCTCACATTTTTTGGAGCAATACCATTAATAGCAACGGGCAGAAGTTGTTGCATCAAGATGTGACAATCATGAGACTTTAAGCCAACCAATTTAAGATCACTAGAGACAAGCATCTTCATATTTGAAGAGTAACCATGTGGAACTTTGATGCCCTGAAGACACCCGCAGAAACTTTGTCTCTTTTTTTTGACAAAGTATGACATGCTAGCGGCAAATAAGTCTGCTTACCATCCTCAACAACCGGAGCTAACTGCTCTCGTATACCCATAGCAACGAGGTCGAGACGAGCATTCACACCATCCTTTGTCTTACCCTGAATGTTGAGAAGCGTCCCGATCACACTATCACACACATTTTTCTCCACATGCATCACATCAATGCAGTGTCTGACATCAAGCTTGCGCCAGTATGGAAGATCAAAGAATATCAACCTCTTCTTCCATATGTTTTTCTCAGCAGCTTTACCTTTCTTTTTTGACTTTCCGAATATAACATCGATGCCCTTTACCCTCTAATAAACCTGCTCTCCAATTAAGGCCGACGGAGCTTCTTCTGTCTCTTGGCATCCATTAAAAGCTTTTTTCATCTTACGATATGGGTGGTCACGTCTAAGAAATCTCCGATGCCCAAGGTAAACCGTCTTCTTTCCATGATGCAACTGAGTGTAGCATGTGCCTTCTTCACATATAGGGCATGCTTTATGCCCCTTGACACTGCCCAGGACAAGTTCGTATATCTTCGGAAAGTCGTTGATGGTGCAAAATAACATGGCATGAAGCTTGAAAGTCTCATGAGAATACCCATCAACTACATCAACACCTTCCACCCACAGAATTTTCAAGTCTTCAATCAAGGGACTTAGATAAACATCTAAGTCATTTCCTGGTTGCTTTAGGCCCGAAATCATCATAGACAACATCATGTATTTGCGCTTCATGCACAACCAAGGGGGCAGGTTGTAAATTATCAACAGAACAGGCCATCAACTATGAATACTACTCATGTTACCATAAGGATTCATTCCATCCGTAGGAAGTCCAAGCCTTAGGTTTCTTGGCTCATCGACGAAATCCGGAAACATAGTATCAATATTCTTCCATTGCATAGAATCAGCAGGATGACGAACCTTTCCATCATGTTTCCTCTCATCATTATGCCATCTAAGATTATTCGCATCTTTCGCATTGGCAAACAATCGCTTGAACCTTTAAATTATTGGAAGATACCACAACACCTTCGCAGGAGGACCCTTTTTCTCACATCATCAAGATCATCATCATCATCACCACCCTTCACTTTGTATCTTGATAACCCACATTTGGGGCAATCGTGATTGTCTTCATGAACACCGGTGTACAATATGCAATCATTGGGGCATGCGTGTATCTTCTTATACTCCATACCCATCGGACGCAATACCTTCTTGGCCTCATAGTTACGGTCAGGCAATGTGTTGTCCTCCGGAAGCAAGTCTTTCAATACTTCAAGCAATTCCGTGAAGCTTTTATCGGTCCAACCATTTCTCGCCTTCACACAAACCAATTTTAGTACTGCGGACAACCTTGTATGAGTAGTACACACTGGATATAAAGGCTTATCTGCATCACCGCACACCCTATCATACACATGATCTCAATGAAAAGATTCTTGTCCAATATCACGGATCATGTCCTCTACTCGATCATCATCCATATCTACGTCAACGTCCTCACTTTGGGAGACACTTGCCGTACTACTCAACAACACATCACCATGTCATATCCATCTTGTATAACTTAAGCAAATCCCTTCACAAATCAAATGAGTACGTATATCCTTCACTGTACATTTCCTCATATTCAAACACTTGACACAAGAACAACATAATATTCCATTACTATTAGGAACATTCCTTTGAGTAAATTCAATAAATTCTCTCACCCCCTTCAAATACTCAGCACTAGTGCGCTTACAAACCATCCAACTACGATCCATAACTAGATAGGTTCTGTAGATATACAAAACATATATCCAATATAAGTACAATACGGGAGATTGAAAACTAGTTTTTGAAATCCTAATTGAAAACTAGTTTTTGAAATCCCGTCAACCATGTATATCTTATTTGACTAACTGCCTAAAACAAAATTTCCACGGTAATCTCACATCATTCTTCTCATCAAGCAGGCAACAACATATATTAGGACTATTGCTATATCTAGTACTATAACCACTCAGCCATATGAATCGATCAAGAGAGCATGATATATACAAGCAAGGCATTTAAAAATTATTTCAAATTTACACCATTTTCAGGTTTCTTAAGACAAAAGAAATAAGCAGATGAAGATAAATTAACAAAACAGAATTCCAATGAGCAATATATTGTTGATGTCACATGCTACAAGCAACTCTAAATTTCTTCCCATTTTAAAATAGGTCATGATAGCAGAAGAAAAACAAGAGAAAACACAAAACCCACGAACAGAAATAGAGACATTCCAAACAACTCAAACTCACAGTTTCAAGTTTCAACTACAGAGACTACAGTTTCAACATACACTCAAAACCAAAAATAAAAAAATGTGCCCTAAAGACTCACCAGAAATAGGTGCTCGCGTGGTGGTGGGGAGGGGAGCTCGAGTGGTGGCCAACGTTCGATGTGGTTACTGAGAGCAGAGGGACAAGGAGAGTTAGTGCGTGGGAAGGGGAAAGAGAGATGTCAAGTTATTGCAAATAATGAGAGGGAAAGACAGAGTTAGGGTTAAGAGTGTACCTCACGGTGGTGGCAAAGAAGCCCTCGCGGTGGTTGCGTTGGAGAGGAGCTCGCGATTAGGGCAGAGTGAGAGTGAGCGTGATGAAAAGAGAAGAACAGAGACGTACAGAGCGAAGTGAAGAAGGCGCACGGGTGTAAATGTTATAATCAAAAACCAAAAATAAAACAACAGTTTACGTCAGTTGTTTAATACAACTGACGTTAGAAGTCATTTTTAACGTCAGTTGTCTTAAACAACTGACGTTAAAAGTCATTGTTTAACGTCAGTTGTATTAAACAACTGACGTTAAAATATATATTTTTTATTTTAAAAACACTTTTAACGTTAGTTGTTGAAGACAACTGACGTTAAAAGTGTATAAGTTTCTGCAAACAAAATTCATTCCTTTGACTACTGTGCTACTTACCCATGCACCTTGTAACTTAATCCTCTTAATGAGCATTAAGTTTATAGATCAGTTTTGAAGAAAATCATGTAGTCTCTCTTCTCTATATAAAGTATCATTCTTACAGATCGATCGTAATACACCCTCTTCTTTTCCTCTATATTTCGTGCGTTTTCTATTCCTTCACAATATGGCTCTATCATATTTGAGACTTTTGTTATTTCTTCCTATACCTAGACTTCAAGGTTTCTGTCTTAATGGTCAAAAAACTTCTGAGGTTGAGTAAATCACATAACATAGATGGTAAGGTTGAGTGAATCACATAATGCGATTCCCTCACTTTATTTCATTCCCTTCATCCCTTTCACTCCTCTTTGGCTGCAAGTGACTGTGGATTAAGATGGAGCATCAAGGAATTCAAGTGAGGGAGGGGATGCATCCATTGGAGTTTCTGAGGACAGGACTAAGAAGAAAATGACGTTGAAGTAGAAACTTTTTTATATTTTAGGGCTATGTTGCAGAATTTTTTTATCTTTTAATCATGTAATTGTAACTTATGAATCGCTTCAATGTGATACGATTTGATTATACATATAACTTGTTTTATGTTAAGTGTTTATTTATTTTAATTTGTACAAGAATTTGTTTACTAATTCAAGCTAATTAATTAAGATTAAAAATAAACTTGTTTAAAAAAAAGATTAGAAAAAAACTACACTATATATGGAGTGATATGTGTTAAGAGTGAGAACAGGGAGATGGCAACGAAAGAAAGATAGGAATGAGTTTCAGATAGGAATATAGGATTATTTATGTCAGTTATTTATTTAACTGAAGTAAAAAATAACACTTTTAACGTCAGTTGTATAAACAACTGGCGTTAAAAGTGTTAATAATTCTTACAAATCACTTTTAACGTCAGTTCATTACACAAATGATGCAAATAATGATTTAATATTTACAAAATTGCCACCGCCTCATTTTTAACGTCAAACATATGGTCAACTGACGTAAAACGTTTCCGTATATTACATTATTTCCACTAGTGATCACTCGCACAATGCTTCTGAAGTGGCTAATGTTGTTGTCCTTCAATCATCTTAGTCTTGGTTAATCCAAAGTGATGATAATATTTCACAACTTTTTGTTATCACCCCAACTTTCCATGCAATGTTACCAGTAATTCGTTTAGAACTTATTCAAGTTTAATTAGCTTTGTGATTAGCAACGCCCAGCCTTGGTGTCCATGCTTAGTTCATAGGATTTCTTGTGATCTCTCTATGCCATCCTCATTTCCCATCTCCCAAATATTTGGCAAGGCGTGAGACTTCACAATGCACACATGGTACATGATAGATAGAGTTCAAGCATATATAATGTAATCCTATATACATGTTGAGTCCAAGAGTAGCCTCCATAAACCATAAAATTGTAACAAAATTGAGACCTATTGGGAAATCACAAGTTTTGGTATCCCGTTAGTATAAAAATTTCTGCAAGCTCGTAGTATTTGTACAATCATTTTACACTCTAATTAATCCAAGTCAACTAAAGAAATCTATTGGAAGTTATAAGATAGTGTGGTTTGGGGTGTGAGACAAATATATTGAGAGATATAAGATGCAAGGTTTGAATCACACCCTCTACTAATATAACAAAACTAATATCTAACATTTGGCTATAAATAAAAAAAACTAAAGAAATCTATTTGAGAGAATGAATCTCAGGTATGTTCTTTTCTTTATAAGATTCAAATCTGAAATCTTATTTAAGCATATTCAATCTCTTTGTTACTGAATCAACAGACATTGGTATAGCATGTTTGTTTTACTTGTTGAGGCAAAACAGAAAGATTACACCTTATGAGGTAATTTTAATAGTAACCAAGATTTTCTTATTGTATGCATTTATTGGAGAAATGTAAAACAAATAAGAAATAATTCTTATTTTCAGTTATAATTACTTTGTTGCAAGACGAATTTCTAATTACTTCAACTGTGTAAATGTGCTGTTAGAGAAAAAAGAGGAAATTAAGAATAAAAATTTTTGTTGTTAATTTCTTTTGAAGTAGAGGTCCAGAGGACATAGGTCACATGAAATCAGAAATATCATCCAAGATCCAATTATTGGACTTGAACAATGATTAAACCTTTAGTGGGCTATTGAGCTGGTGGATATTGATGAAGTCAAGTCCAGTTCAATTTACCTTAGGTGAATTCTTTTGGAAGGCCCACAAGCTATATAGAGCACACTTAGAAAATTATAGCATTCTACCGCCTATATTTAGGGCTTCTTTACTTTATCTTTAGTTTTCTGTTTTTCGGAAATAATTACAAAACTGTCGTAATATTTTAATTCTATTTTCTGTAATTTCGAAAATTTGTTCAGAAAATACTAAAAACAACTTTTTCAGTTATCGCTGTTTTCTGTACAAGTCTTTGAAATCAGAAAACAGAATGAAAATAAAGTGGCAGTTTTATAATTATTTTTAAAACAAAAAAATGAAAACAAGAATTTGGAAACAAAGCAAACATGTCATTGCATTGGAAATTTGGAAATTTGTGTAGCCAAAGAGAAGTTAATTAAAAAAAGGGAGTAAAGAGAAAGCTTATCAAATCTGGAGATGTACCTAACCTTAGCATCATGTTTCACTTTTAATGAACAACTATGACTGAAAATCATTGGTGGATTAACATGGAAAGGGTTGAATTGGAGGTCACTCTGGTAGGGACTGTAGACATGATAATTTTTTTAAAAGCTCTGGCTATTTTGCTCACCAGTTTAGAAATTAAGTATAAATTTATTAATGAAAATAGAACTATTAATATTTTAAAATTTTAAAATATACAATATTTTTTGTTTTAAGTAGTTAGAATGATTTTTCTTCAAAAAAAAGTAGTTAGAATGATTTAATGAATAAATATTTAACAAAGAGTATTATTTTATAATATTTTTGCTGCTATCATAATATCAACATATTTAGGTAAGAAAAACTAACAAATTCAACAGACATACCAGTGCACAGAGCAAAATTCCTTTATGCCTAATCTTACAAAATGTTTACGAAAATTTTAAAATAAATTCATTTATTTGCGGTTAATAATATTCTATTCTTACTTTAAGACTCGAGGGCAGAAGGAAAAAAGAAAGGTTGTTCTTATAAGTGACCAATTTTATGTTTTTATTGTTTTTTAGGTAGTCTTACCAACTACAGAGTGATGATGCTAGATACCGAGCACAGCTAAAAGTATTAGTGTTTCTTTTACTTATATACCTGAACTTCAAAGTGTGAATATGAAAGGACCTTGCATTAGGAAAACTGCCTTAATTAAAGAATCAAACAACGATGTTTGGTATATGAAAATAATGGATTTAATATTTTAAAAAGTGCTAAATACTTCAATTTAGTTTTTCAATATAAATTTTTTTCACTGCTAAAAAAATTGAATTCAACGATAGAAATTAGCGACAGAAACACATCCCTCACAAACTGCGACAATTTAGCGACAAATTATACTTTGATTTACAATATCTAAATGTTTGTTATTTAGTGACGAATTCCGTGACGAAATATGTCATCATTAAACTTCTCATAACAAAATCTGTTGCAAAATTATTTCTTTGACTTTAAAGAAGGAATTAGCGACAAAAAAAAGTTCGTCGCGAGGCACCCGTCACCAAATTCGTCGTTGATATCTTGATTTGAATTTATCGACAATTTTACAGACGGATATCCATAAAATACTCATTAACAAGATCTTTTATACCGTTAAGGAGATATGATACCTAAAGATCCTATCCTCTTTATTGGAATGGAATGTACTCTGTCTTTTCCCCATACGCATTGTCTCTTGCTTATTGATTTTTTATTGACGTGCATCTCTTACATATTGATTGGTTAATTAAGAATTGAATCTTTTTCAAGATATACGAGAAATCCAATGATTTTAACTGCACATACTCACATACTAAGACCGCTCAGTTAACCATATAAAACTTTACCAGCTGAATTAGGAATGGATCCATAAACATTGGAGGGATTAAATATATAAAAGTGTATATACGTAACAAATATTTTTGACTAAATATTTTTTTATAAAGAATAAAATACGCAATTAATTTTATAAAACATATTTAGGAGGGTCTAAATCCAACCTTGACACCCACAATCATATTATCATTTCGATAATATAATGATATATATTGGAGGATATTCCTATAGGTTTTGTTAAAGCTTTCTTCATAGGTTTGGTTTATGTCCCCCATGATTTTGTATTCTTTTTATTCTTTATTAATATTAATTTTGAAGCATGCTACATATGATTGATGGGGTTGGTGGTGCCAACCTAATTAAGATGGCCTTCCTCGTGATGATGCCATAGCATGCTTCTTTATTAAAAAAAAAAAGTTACATATGTTAACGTAGATATATGAGATACATATGAGAAACAATATATTGTCCAAAATTTAATATGACGCGCATGTGACGAAACTGGAATGTAGCATAATAGCAGTGGGTATATATGACTATGTATTTCATAGTATTCCAGATACTCCTTTGGAATATTATCAGCCAGTCTCCAATCATTTTACTTAACACACACTAGTTGAAAGCATGGCCTAACTCTCACTGCTTTCTACCCACTTGTCTTTAAATCTTTCAATAAGAAAGCAGAACTTGAGTAGTAGACAGACAACATGAGTAGCAGTAACAGTAGCACCACTGGAAAATTTTTGGTCTCAACTTTGTACATCCTCTTGTTGTCCCTTGCTGACCACATGTCAGCACATGATGGTAACAAAGGCACACTAAATTTCATCAGTGGCCATAGGAGCAAAGGTGGTAGTGGATCACCTCTCAAAGCAGAATCTCTTGTATTTGCAGACCAAAGGCTTGAAATAGTGTACCCAATAATCCAAAAATTCAAGTCCATCATCACCTCAGATCCATTAGGAGTTACAAAATCATGGGTAGGCTCAGATATATGCAGCTACAAGGGATTCTATTGTGATACTCCCCCAGATAACAGTTCTGCTATTGCTTTAGCCTCTATTGACTTCAATGGTTTCCAACTTAGTGCTGCTACTCTTGATGGCTTTATTGATAAGCTTCCTGATATTGCTCTCTTCCATGCAAACTCCAACAATTTCATTGGCACAATCTCACCCCAAATTTCCAAACTCCCTTATCTATATGAGCTTGATGTAAGCAACAACCAATTGTCTGGTCCATTTCCTATTGCTGTTCTAGGCATGACCACTTTAACATTCTTGGATATAAGGTTCAATTTCTTCACTGGGGCTGTTCCACCACAGATATTCACACAGAACCTTGAAGTCCTATTCATCAACAACAACATCTTCACTCAAAGTTTGCCTGATGACTTAGGCACTACTCATATTCTTCTACTCACCTTAGCAAACAACAAGTTCAATGGTCCAATTCCTAGAGATCTTCCAAAAGCTTTGTCAACTCTCACTGAGGTTTTGTTACTGAACAACCAGCTAACAGGCTGCTTGCCTTATGAGATTGGTTTTCTTGAAGAGGCAACAGTTTTTGATGCTGGAAATAATCAGTTGACAGGTCCTTTGCCATTCTCTTTGAGTTGCCTTGAGAAAGTGGAGCTGCTCAATTTGGCTGGTAATCTATTGTATGGCATGGTGCCAGAAGTGGTGTGTGCAAGGTTGGTGAATTTGGTCAATTTTTCACTATCAGATAACTATTTCACCCATGTGGGGCCATTTTGTAGGATGTTAATTCAGAGGGGAGTTCTTGATGTTAGAAACAATTGCATTCCTGACCTTCCATTCCAGAGATCAGTGGTTGAGTGTGCAAATTTCTTTGCCCGCCCCATGATGTGTCCTTTCATGTGGTCTTATGGTTTCATCCCTTGTAACCTTCCTTTTCAAAACTACCCTCCAGTGTCTTCTATTCCTTAGATGGTTCTTTCTCTCCTTGACCTTCCAATTTGCTACATGTGCTAAGGCATGAGTTGCAATTCTTTGTCTTCCTTTTTTTTGTCTTCACATGTAATGTATAATTGTACTGAACTTTGAAATGGTTTATCCACTTTTTAATAATATCTACATTTCATGTCAATATCTGGCAACTGATACATTAATTACTTCAAAGTCATATATTATGCAGCCACTTTTTTTTTTGACCAAATTATGTAGCCACTTTATCATAATTTTCTATGTTCCAATTGGGTAGCTAACATAGCCATGCTATGTAGCAGATTAATTTGTAGTAGGCCAATTTTTTAATACAACTAACCAAATGTTCTATGGAAATATGACTACCATGCATTTACTGCTAGCATGTTTGGAATCACTTGTAAATGCTCCAGAATCACTTTTAAAAGGGAGAAGCTATTCAAATTAGCTTCTCCTAAAATTATTTCTTTAACCTCTTATGTTAGGAAATGAATTGTGAGAAGAGATTCAACTTGTAGTGGTTGTGCTTATGAAAAGGAAACTATCATATTCAAGGTTTTAAATCTAGGTCCGAAACCGCAATCTGAGCCATGACGTTTTGGTTTTGACAGTCTCCAAAACCGCATCATGACCATAATTGCAGCCGTATCAGCCTGCAATTTTCAGCAATAATGGAAAATGCAACTACAATTTAAGACCTTGATCATATTTCAATTTTCAAACTAATTCCTAATCAAAAGTTGTCAATTGGAAAGGTGCTTGGACAACCTTAAAGGGGGAGAATCTAAATTGGCAAGAAAAGGGGCTTTTATCAAAGGATATGGTCCCAAAATGTGTGTTAATGCAGGGGATGAGAACTTGGTGGCGGTGCCAAAGTCTCTTTTGTTTTTCTTATCTAGCACAGTGTCTTTTCTTTCCATCTCAAGGTCGTAAAGCAAATGGCCCCCTCATGCAGAAGAAGGTAATTAACATGGCAAGTGAAGTGAAGACAAATTACTAAGTTAGTGAAATTACAATAATTCATGTGTAACTTGTAGATTAAAAAATGTTACATTCATTGATATACTCAATAATCTTGTTTCTTTCCCAATCTTTTTTCACTGATTGAGCAGACAGTTTCCTATTCAAATGACAATAGAAAAAACAAAAAAAAAGGTGAGGAAGAAAAATTGACTCAACTACTCCCATAATTTGGAATCGATGGGTAATGGAGTACTGCAGGGTCTCATAGAAATGCATGGCCATGCGTTCCAGCTCAAAAAGAGCTTAAGGATGCATAATTTTAATTTTATAATTAATTAACGGCGTGATATTTATCTAAGTAGCCTGGTCACTAGGCACTGTTCTTGGTTTTGTAAGATTTTAAATGTCAACGGATAGCTGCAGATAACCCAAGTGGGAAGCCTTTCTTTGTTTTTATCTTTAAGAAAGTATTATAGTATATAACATGAAATTAATGTTATATATATAGTTGAAGAAGTGGATTATGTCATTGTACGACTTGACATAATCTTGGATAAGCATGATTTATCTAGAAATGTTACTTATGAATACTTAAATATTAACATTACATTTCATTCACATGATTTTAACTATTTAATTATAATTGATTTCACTTTATATTTTATATACCGACACTTAAATTTTGTCAATTTTTTGGTAGCGTTTTAATTTAATTTTGTCACTTTACACACTAATATAAAGTGATATATGCTTAGTGCCATTGTGCACAACACTATTTCGATTCATCTCAGGGACTGTTCGAGAGAGGCATTTTAAAATGTTAGTGTTGCATTTCTGGATTTAAAAAAAGAAAAAAAAAACTTAAGAGGAGTTAGCTCTAACCAATTGATAAACATAGATATTATAAAATAGGCATTTCTGCAGCAATATGGACAACTCGAGTAGTGGACTTATCAGAATGCCGTTGGTATTATTGTGAAGTTGCCGCAGAAAAGTAGTAGTGGGAGCTGATGAGCAGCGAGGATTTCTTAAATAAACGGAAAAATATTATACGGACAAAAAAAAAAAAAAACAAGGTGCTTTTCCTAATTCAGCAATGTGTTGATACTGATAATTGGGAAAAGATTGCTTCTGCAACCACTGCCAAGGAGGCTTGGGATAATCTTGCTAGATTTTATGAAGGAGCAGACAAATTGAAGAAGGTGAAACTCCAGACTTTGAGGAGACAATATGAGTTACTACAAATGAAAGAACAAGAAAGTGTGAGAGAGTTCTTTACAAGGTTGATAACTCTCATAAATCAAATGAAAGCTTGTGGTGAGAAGATGTCAACAGTAATGACAGTGGAGAAGGTGTTGGGAACTTTGACTCCAAGGTTTGATCATGTAGTATTAGCCATTGAAGAATCCGAAAACCTTGATGAAATAAAGGTGGAAGAGTTGCAAGCAACTCTAGAAGCTCGAGAGGTGAGGTTGAATGAAAGGTCTAGAGAAAAGGTGCAGGAGCAGGCTTTGCAGGCTCAAACCAGAGGCAAGAATGGTGGTACATGGGACAAGAATAGGAAAGGAAAAGGGAAGATGAAGAACAACAAAGGTGGTGGTGGTTCATCCTCTCATCACATAGGAGGAAAGTGAGAACAGGAAGGGCAAAGGAGGCAAGAAGAGGTTTGACAAGTCCAAGATTTAATGCTATAACTGCCAGAGATGGAGACATTTTGCATATGAATGCAGAAATAAAAAAGGTGGAAAGGGCAAGGTCTGATGATGAAGCATACATTGCAAAGGAGGAAGGGTCTGATTCTGATTCAGACAATGTGCTATTGATGGTAACTGCCAACTCTAAGCAAGATAACTTAGAATCTTGGTATTTAGATACTGGCTTCTCTAATCATATGACTGGTCAAAAGATTGGTTAATTGATTTTGATGATAGTGTGAAGAACGAAGTCAGGTTTGCTGACAACAGCATTGTCTAGGCTGAAGGGATTGGGAAGATAATGATCAGAAGGAGGAATGGCAGAGCTGCATATGTGTCTGATGTGTTGTATGTTCCCTCAAAGAAGAGCAACATGTTGAGTCTTGGACAACTTCTTGAAAAGGGGTTTTCAATGAATATGATGAAGGAAAACCTATAATTCTAATCATCATACAGATACAAATCATAGCATATGATTCATGTTATTCAAAGGAGAGGAGAAGAATTTCACACCTTGGAGAGTCGCAGAATCCATCACAGTAGATCAGATTGTGAGAGGGAGATGAACAGTGGATCAGAATGTGAGAGTTACTTCTCTCTTTCTGGTTGGTTCAGTATGTGTGTCTGTCTATTAGAATGCCTAATGGGGAGGCAATTCTTATAACCTACCAGTAGAGAGTAGGGACCTCTCAACGGGTTAACATTAGAATGACCCAGCCCATCATAGGGTCACTCTTTAGTAAATACCCAACAACAATTTCACCAATTGGTTACGTAATTAAGAATTAATTTTATAACTGATATATTAATAATTTAATCACCAATTAATGCTAATCCACAAATTATTAAATTAAAATTTAACATATGAAGCAAAACTTCATTGAAGTGTTGGATTCAAAACAAAGATTGGTGTTGAGGGCTCCCTTATCCAAGAACAAAACTTTCAAAGTGAATCTGGATGCTGCAGCAATTCAATGTCTTATAGCCACTACAATTGAAGATGAAATATGGCTTTGGCACTACATGTTTGGTCATCTAAATTTCAAAAGTATGCATCAGCTAGGGAGCAAGATGATGGTGCTTGGACTGCCTTTGATCAAAACACCTGAGAAAGTGTGTGAAGGTTGCTTGGTGAGTAAACAACCAGGGAAAGCTTTCAAGAATGCTGTAGCTCCAAGAGCAACTGAACCTCTAGGGATGGTACACTCAGATGTATGTGGTCCAATTGAGACTCCATTGTTAGAAATTTTTGGGTCACACTTGTAATGTTTAAATGTGTTAGGGCCATTATTTTTTAATTAGTCAAATTAAAGTGATCTAATTCAAGTAAGGTTTATGGCTAAGGACATAATTGTTATGAAAATTATTGTGTAGATATCATAAGGTCTTATTTCTATTTTTATGATGGGCAAAATTAGAAATAAGAAATGTATGGATAGTCATGACTCTTCATGAAAGAGTTTGAATTCGAAGGGACATCACTCTTCATGAAAGGGCATGCAATTCCTATAAATAAAGGGTTATGGTCCCCAATTGTAGACATAATAACAACAAAGAAAGGAATTTCAATTCTCTTAATCCCATTAGATGAGGAACTAAGGCTAAGGAGAATCTACAATTGGAAGATCATTACTTTATCAGGAACTTCAACATTTCCAACAAGATTTCATGGATCCTCCGGGTACGCTTCCGCATTCGATAATCATCTTGAATTGCCATGGGATTATAGATAAAATTTTCTTTTGTATTTGTTCTTGAAGATGAACATGTTTCTTGTTGATATTGATTTTGTCTATATGATGTTTAAGGAATAAGAAACATGTTTAGGCACAAATAATTATGATTCTAACAAGTGGTATCAGAGCAACCCATGATCAATTCATGTATGATTTAAGTCTTAATGTTATTCTTAAATTTTTATTCATTGATCTTCCATGATGTAATTTTTTTTCATGAATCGGTCTCTGTTTCATGTTGGATTACGTTGAGTAATTGATAAATTAATTGATTATTCACCATGCAACATGATTTCTAATTGACGTAGAGACTGTGGTTTTATTTGTCTCTCACGTCCTGTTTAAAATGGGTGAAGAACGGCCAGAAAGCATTTTTTTGTTTCTTCCTAAAATCTGTCTGCGCATCACATATCAACATGAAAAAGGCATTAATAGCAAATACAGTGTAAATGTGTAATGCTGATATGTTTTGATTGATTTTATTGGAAATGTTTATTTTTCATTCTTGTGGTGTATCTTTCCCCACATATTCAGTTTTTGTGGAATTTAAATGTAACTTGGTAGTAAAGTTGCTGCAATTTCTGTGACCGTAATGGTGCCGGTTTCTTTATGAATCGTTGTGATTCATATTTATATTTTAAAGTTTGCTGCATTAAGCAGCGTGTGCTTTGGTCCAATGGCTTGAGCGGTCACAACGTTTCGCAAATGTCCAGGGATCGATTCTCATTGAAGGGCTCCTTGTGCATTTAATTTTATTTTAAGTAATTTTTATGGAAAATGAATAAAATGACCAATTTGGCGTAGGCGGGAATCGAACCCAGTACATACTGGTTTGTAGGCAGAGGGCCAACCACTAGGCTACAGTTTAACTTCTGACATTTGGTGTTCAAACAATCTTGTTAAAGGAGATCTTAATGAATTCAAATTTTTTGCTCATAATTTTGAATTGTATAATTGTTTAACATTTTAAGTGAGCCAATTGAAACATGAAGTCGCCAAAGTGACCTCTCTGTGCAGATTGCTCATAAGAAATGTTAAATGTTAGTGTATACGTGTATCCATGCGGGTATTAATCGGCCCAAAGGAAGGTTAATATTTGGCCGGATTACGTGAGACACTGTGATGGTAAACATGTGATAATTATAATGTTGTACATGTGAATGATAAATCAATCCAAAGAGGGGTTTATTATTTGACATGCATTATTATCAATGTTTGATCATTACAACAAGAGTACCACTAGCAATTAATATTACTGTCCAAAGACTTGACATTAATGTTGCACTAGGTATCTTGAGATGAATTATACAATTATTTGAATTTGTTGACGATTGAATTTTAAATTATGATGTGAGTATATTTATGTTGTTTGTTTTGTTCTCTTTCCAGCTAATATTGCTCTTGATTCTGCTAACATGAATTCGGTTCCGGTCCTTAATGGTACCAACTTTAAGGACTGGAAAGAGAACATTTTAATTGTTCTGGGCTGCATGGATCTTGACCTTGCACTAAGGATGGAGCAACCCTCTTCTCTTACGGACTCTAGTACCTCTAAAGAGAGGAAAACTTATGAGAAGTGGGAACGCTCCAATCGTATGAGTCTCATGATCATTAAGCGCGGCATTCCTGAGGAATTTAGGGGTGCTATATCTGAAAAGATAACAAGTGTCATAGAATTCCTTGCCGAAATTGAGAAACGCTTTGCCAAAAGTGATAAGGCAGAAACAAACACACTCCTTCAAAGCTTGATTTCTATGAAGTATAAGGGCAAAGGAAATGTAAGGGAGTACATAATGGAAATGTCTAATATTGCTTCCAAGCTTAAGGCTCTAAAGCTCGAGTTATCAGATGACTTACTCGCACATTTGGTGCTAATATCTCTTCCTGCACAATTCAGTCAATTTAAGATCAGTTATAACTGTCAGAAGGAGAAATGGTCTCTTAACGAGCTCATTTCATATTGTGTCGAAGAGGAAGAGAGGATGAAGCAAGAAAGGACAGAAAGTGCTCACCTAGCAAGCACCTCTAAAGACAAGGGCAAAAAGAGGAAACATAAGGATACTAAGAATGAAGCTGCTAAGGGTCCAACACAAAAGAAGCAAAATAAGGGTGACAACGGTTGCTTCTTTTGTGGCAAGACTGGACATGTCAAGAAGGAATGTACCAAGTATCATGCCTGGCGTGAAAAGAAAGGTATGTTCCTTACTTTGGTCTGTTTCGAGGTAAATTTAGCTTCAGTACCTAGAAACACTGGGTGGTTAGAGTCCGGGGCTACTACTAACATCAGTGTTTCAATGCAGGGTTGCCTGAGTTACCGAAGGCCAACTGATGCTGAAAGACGCATTTATGTGGGAGATGGCAAGTCGGTAGAAGTAGAGGCAATAGGTCATGTTAGATTGTTATTAAGTACTGGTTATTATTTGGATTTAATGGATACTTTTGTTGTACCGTCCTTTAGACGGAATTTAGTTTCTGTTTCTTGTTTGGACAAATTTGGTTATCATTGTTCATTTGGAAACAATCAATTCAGTTTATCTATTAATTCAAATGTTGTTGGAACTGGTACTCTTATGGTGTATGACAATCTATATTTGCTTGACACTATTGCTTCCTATAATGAAAACTTGAATGTGGAATCACGTGGTACTAAGTGCAAAGTTGACAATGCAAATTCAGGAGCGTTGTGGCACAAGCGTCTAGGTCACATCTCTAGAAATAGAGTTGAACGACTTGTGTCAAATGGGATCCTTGATTCCATTGACTTTACAGACTTTAATGTCTGTGTTGAGTGCATTAAGGGCAAACATACCAAACAAAAGAAATTGGGAGCATATAGAGCTACAGATGTCTTAGAATTGATACATACGGACATTTGTGGGCCATTTCCAACACCATCTTGGAATGGTCAACAATACTTTATATCATTCATAGACGATTATTCCAGATATGCGTACCTATTTCTTATACATGAAAAGTCTCAATCTTTGGACGTGTTCAAATCATTTAAGGCTGAAGTTGAAAATCAACTCGATAAAAGAATTAAGAGTGTCAAATCTGACCGTGGAGGTGAATATTACGGTAGGTATGACGGTTCAGGTGAACAACGTCCGGGACCATTTGCCAAATACTTTCAGGAATGTGGGATCGTCCCACAGTACACCATCTTGGGGTCACCTAGCATGAATGGTGTAGCTGAAAGACGAAACCGGACTCTTAAGGATATGGTAAGGAGTATGCTATGTCATTCTACTTTACGGAGTCACTCTGGGAGAGGCATTGAAGACTATGACTTACATTTTGAACAGAGTGCCAACTAAGGCAGCTGCCAAAACACCCTATGAGCTTTGGACAGGTAGAAAGCCTAGTCTAAATCACCTTCATGTATGGGGATGTCCAGCTGAGGCAAGGCCTTATAGGCCAAATGAAAGGAAATTGGATCCCCGAATAGTGAGCAGCTACTTTATTGGCTATTCTGAACGATCCAGGGGCTATAAATTTTACGATCCCAAATTAAAGACAATTTTTGAGACGGGAACTGCCACGTTCTTTGAGGATATTGAGTTTGGCGGGAGAAATAAGGTTAGAGACTTTGTCTTTGAGGAAGAATCAGTTTCAATTCCAGGACCAGTTCATACAGTTGCTTCTGATGAAGCAAGTACGGAACCTCTCCAAGACATTGTTGTTCAAACTCCCATTCAAGATGAATTAGTTGTCCCAGAAGAACAAACTCAAGATCTTCAAGAACCAGTGCTTCAAGAACCAGTGCCGTTGCGACGATCCACTAGAGAAAGAAGAAATGCTATTCCGGATGATTACATAGTATTTCTCCAAGAACATGAGGAAAATGATGGTATGATGGAAAATGATCCAATCAATTTCCGTGAAGCCATGCAAGATTCCAACTCGGAAAAATGGATTGAAGCAATGAATGAGGAGTATAAGTCCATGCAAGACAATAAGGTTTGGGAACTTGTCCCATTACCAGAAGGTGCGAAACCCATTGGTTGCAAATGGATATTTAAGACCAAAAGGGATTTCAAAGGTAATGTGGAAAGGTATAAAGCTCGTCTTGTAGCCAAGGGCTATACTCAAAAGGAAGGGATTGACTTTAAAGAGACCTTCTCCCGGTTTCATCGAAGGACTCTTTTAGGACAATCATGGCTCTTGTTGCACATTATGATTTGGAGCTACATCGGATGGATGTTAAGACGGCGTTTCTCAATGGCAACATTGATGAAACAATCTATATGGTGCAACTTGAGAAAACTTTGTGTCGGGAGACCCAAAGAAAATGGTTTGCAAATTGACAAAATCCATCTATGGACTAAAAACAGGCGTCTCGCCCAGTGGTACCACAAGTTTCATCGGTAGTTCTCTCATTTGGTTTTGAGATGAATGCGGTTGACGATTGTGTGTATCACAAATTCAGTGGGAGCAAGTATATTTTCCTGGTATTGTATGTTGATGACATACTGCTTGCCACTAACAATATAGGCATGTTGCACGAAACCAAGAGATTTCTATCAAGAAATTTCGAGATGAAAGATCTTGGTGACGCCTCCTTTGTATTAGGGATCCAGATACATCGAGATCGATCTCGAGGTATTCTAGGATTATCACAAAGCATCTATATCGATAAGGTGCTCAAAAGATTTGGCATGCAGGACTGCAAACCAGGTGATACCCCGGTCGCTAAGGGAGACAAATTTAGTCTCAGTCAATGCCCAAAAGGAAATATTGAGATTCAGGAGATGCAGAAGATTCCCCTATGCATCAGCTGTAGGGAGTCTAATGTATGCCCAGGTTTGTACGCGTCCGGACATAGCGTACATTGTTGGAGTTTTAGGCAGATACTTAAGCAATCCGGGAATGGATCATTGGAAAGCAGCCAAAAGAGTTATGAGGTATTTGAAGAGAACAAAAGATCATATGCTCACATATAGGAGATCAGACTCTTTGGAGATCATTGGGTATTCTGACTCCGATTTTGCCGGATGCCAAGATAGTAGAAGATCCACTTCGGGCTATATCTATCTGTTGGCTGGTGGTGCAGTTTCTTGGCGCAGTGCCAAGCAAACGCTTATTGCTTCATCCACCATGGCAGCAGAGTTTGTAGCATGTTATGAGGCATCAAATCATGGGATTTGACTGAGGAATTTTGTCACTGGGCTGCGAATTTTGGAAGGGATTGAAAGACCACTTTAAGTTATACTGTGACAACAAATCAGCCGTCTTATACTCCAATAACAATAGGAGCTCGACAAAGTCGAAACACATCGACATCAAGTTCCTAGTTGTCAAGGAGAGAGTACAAAGTGGACAGATTTCCATAGAACACTTAGGGACAAACTCCATGATAGCAGACCCTCTAACAAAGGGCCTTCCACCCAAGGTCTTTCATGAGCACACTGTTCACATGGGTGTCATACAGTTTGAGGATTCTTTGGTTTAGTGGGAGTTAGTCATTAATGTAATTCATGTTCTATATTTGAAATTATGTATGCATACTATTATATTTGGATCATTACGATCGGAAATAAATTTTGGTATTTAGTTTATTACACTTTGTACGATAATGTCTTTAATGATCTCACTAAAGTAAAGTAGGACCAGTTGAAAATCGACATGTACAGATCACCTTCATGTGATTTTCATGCTGCACATTTCATGATTAATCTATGTCATTTGGTTATGTTAATATTAGTGATCATTGATGGATTTAGTTATGATTGATATAATGAAAGCCGCTTTGGTTCTATATATTGATATAACTAATGGACGGGATAGGGATATGTCCAAGGTTTATAGTGGCAAATTTGGAGCTCATAAAGTATAACACATTTATAAGCATACATATGTGACCAGTGGGAGATTGTTAGAAATTTTTGGGTCACACTTGTAATGTTTAAATGTGTTAGGGCCATTATTTTTTAATTAGTCAAATTAAAGTGATCTAATTCAAGTAAGGTTTATGGCTAAGGACATAATTGTTATGAAAATTATTGTGTAGATATCATAAGGTCTTATTTCTATTTTTATGATGGGCAAAATTAGAAATAAGAAATGTATGGATAGTCATGACTCTTCATGAAAGAGTTTGAATTCGAAGGGACATCACTCTTCATGAAAGGGCATGCAATTCCTATAAATAAAGGGTTATGGTCCCCAATTGTAGACATAATAACAACAAAGAAAGGAATTTCAATTCTCTTCATCCCATTAGAGGAGGAACTAAGGCTAAGGAGAATCTACAATTGGAAGATCATTACTTTATCAGGAACTTCAACATTTCCAACAAGATTTCATGGATCCTCCGGGTACGCTTCCGCATTCGATAATCATCTTGAATTGCCATGGGATTATAGATAAAATTTTCTTTTGTATTTGTTCTTGAAGATGAACATGTTTCTTGTTGATATTGATTTTGTCTATATGATGTTTAAGGAATAAGAAACATGTTTAGGCACAAATAATTATGATTCTAACATCTATCACTGGCAGGTAACAAGCATATTAAAGTTATGAGAACCGATGGTGGTGAAGAGTACAACTCTAAGGAGTTTTGTGAAAATAAAGGCATTGATCATGAGGTGACTACTCCTTATACACCTCAACACAATAGCCTTGTTGATAGAAGAAACAGAACTTTGCTAGACATGGCTAGATGCATGTTGAAAGGAAAAGGAATGCCTCATTGTTACTGGGGAGAAGCAGTTTTAACAGCTGCATATGTGATGAATAGATGCCCCACAAAGAGGCTGAAATTTGTGATTCTAAAGGAAGCATGGTCTGGCAGAAAACCATGTGCAAGTCATCTAAGGATTTTTGGATCGTTACGCTTCAGACACATTCCAGATGAAAGGAGAAGGAGGTTGGATGACAAGAGTGAAGCAATGATATTAGTGGGATATCATCCCACGGGAGCATGCAAAATGTATAGTCCTAGCTTGCAAAAAATAACTATTAGCAGGGAAGTAGTGGTTGATGAGACATCATCATGTAATTGGAAGGTAAATTGCACTGAGTTCAATTCAGGTGACATGAGTCTGTTCCATGAAGACCTGCAACCAACATTCACTGATGAAGTGGCTGAACCATAAAGTGTGCAACAATCAGAGAGCAGATCACAGAGGCAAAGTCAAAGATTACCACCAATCAGGTTTGCTGATTATGGGGTATATGCTGACAATGCAATTGCACTAGAAGGAGATTTGGTGTATCTCGTGTTAGAAAGTGTGGGGTCTGGTCTGCAACAAAGAAGTGAAAACAAGTGACATGCGCACCTTCCAAGGCGTGTAAGAACACTAGGCTTTAGGTTCGATTCGCCCCCACCAATCTCTCATCGTAGATTGGATGCAACAGGTATAACCGGCGAATCCCCTTCAGAATACAATGGAGAACCTTGGTTTGGTTTGCACACCCTAAACCAAGCGTATCGTCAATGGCATTTTACAGAATAATAGTTTCCTTAATTCTCTCTGCGCATTAAGGGAAGAAAGGAAGTGATTTGGCTTGCAGAAATTTAGCCCATTTTCAGACATCATTTTGCATGCACAAGTGGTTCTATTTATAGACCAACTTATGCCTCTTGGTGAATGAAATAACCTTTCATGTATTTGACAAAATGGTTGCAACCTTTCATGAATGTACACTTGATGAATGAATACATTTAATCATGAAAAAACACACCTATTAGGAAAGATTTGAAAGCCATGAAGAGACACACCTATTGGTGTCCTTCAACCTCTTTCCAACTTGGTGTCTTGGACTTCCATTATTTTGGAAATCCCTCACAATCCCCCACCATTTTCAAAATAAACCCAAATCCCATTATTCCGGAAATCGCATGCTTTCAGGACAAAGGTATCTTGGGGATTTGAACCTTTGCTTAGCAAGCCATGGTTGCACTCATCCCCAAATAAAGTGGTAGACAAGCTTTGAACCAAATATTCATTAGAACAAGTGTCCATGACTTACACATGAAATAACCTTTCATGTATTTGAAAGAATGGTTGCAATCACTCTCATAGTGTACTTTGGCCACATTGAACTCAAGACTTGATGCTACTCAAGTGTGAGTTGGGTTTCCACCATTGGTGATCATGTAGATATGGGCTTGATTCCCATCCCTAGTGATGTTTTTCCACATCATATCACTTGTCAGTCCTTTCGTCAAAGGATGCAAGATTTCTTTCCGTCTTATAAAGACCCTGGATATTACTCCATTTGCAATTAGTTCATCGACATAACTATGTCTTAGCCCAATGTTCCTGGACTTTCCATTATAAACCTGGCTATATGCCCTTGATAGTATTGACTTACTATCCCATTGTATGGATATTGACGCCATTAAAATTGGTATCCCATACAACAAATTTCTAAGCCATTCAATCTCTTTATTACTGCTGTCAATGCTATGAATTCTGTAACCATGGTGGAACCGGCAATGCTGTCTTATTTCTTGAAACCCCAAGAAATAGCACCCCCACCATTTGTGAAGACTCAACTGCTTATTAAAGCATGATCTTCTTGTATAAGTCACCCAACTAGCATCCATGTAACCTTCTAATACCGAAGGATACCCATTATAGTTTAAATTTTAAACTATAGTTCATTGTCCCCCTTAAGTATTTCAATACTCTTCGGACAACATGCCAGTGGTCTTTGCTTGGATTACCTGTATACCTACTTAGTCTCCCTACAACATATGCAATGTTTACCCGGGTACACGTCATGGCATATATAAACATCCAATTACTTTTAAGTATTCAAGTTGTGCTACTAAACTACCTTTATTTGGTACTAAATTAATGCTATGATCATATGGAGCAGTGATAGGTTAACAATCAAAGTGATTAAATTTCTTTAATACCTTTTATACATAGTGAGATAGGGGTAAACCTATATTCTCACCATCTCTTATTATTCTAATTCCTAGAATCACATCAGCTACCACTAAGTCTTTCATATGAAAAATCTCTAGATAAGAAACTCTTAGTTTCTTCTACCTCATCTAGACCAGTGCCAAATAACAACATATCATTAACATATAAACAAATCATGACTCCTTTTCCACTATGGAATTTACTATAAATACACTTGTCAGATTCATTTATTTTATATCCATTAGATAACACAACTTGATTAAAATTTTCATATCATTTCTTAGGAGCCTGTTCTAGTCCATACAATGACTTTTTCAATTTACACAGTTTCTTTTCTTGACTATTAAACACGAACCCTTCAGGTTGTGTCATGTACGCCTCTTCATCTAATTCTCCATTTAGGAATACCACATCCATTTGATGGATGACAAACTTATAGATGGATTCAAGTGCCAATAACACTCTAATTGAGGCAATTCTTGCCATCGGTGCATATGTATATAGTCCATGCCCTCTTTTGCGTAAATCCCTTAGTAACTAGTTTTGCCTTAAACTTATCAATGGTTCCATCTACCTTCATTTTCCTTTTGAAAATCCATTTACAACCTATTGGTGTGGAACCAGGTGGGAGGTCTACTAATTTCCAAATTTTATTCCTCATTTGTTGAGTCAATTTCCTCTTGTATAGCTTTTATCTAGGAAGCGGGATCTTGAGACAAATTGCCTCTTTAAATGTGTCTGGATCACTTTCTGTATTCTAACAGATTGGCCTATAACTGTCTATGGACTCTCTTATTCCTTCAACAAGGAACATGAAAAACCTTGGTCTATAAGTTTTCTCTTTTCTAGCTCTCTGGCTTCTCTTAAATTCTAAACCCACCAAAGTATATTTATTGGATACATTGCTTTTTGGATCATGTGCATTACTATGAACATTATCCTTGTGACTTGGAATTGTGTTAAACTTATCTTCTTGAAAGATTCTTCCCTAAACTCAATTACTGTATTAACAGGATGAGTCACTAGATTCCATATCCATGAATCTATATGCTTTTCTAATTTTAGCATAGCCTGGGAACACACATTCAATTCCCCGTTCACATAATTTATTTCTTTGGTTCAATAACTTTTACTATTGCCCTACAACCTCAAACTTTGAAAAGTTTGAGATTGGGTTTTCTACTTTTTCAAAACTCGTATGGGGTTATCTTATTCCTTTGTTTGGAACTCTATTAATTATCTAACAAGCCTTCGACATGGCTTCTCCCCAATATCATTTTGCTAGACCAACATAGGATACCATGGCTTTTATCATTTCTTCTTATATCCTGATTTCCTTTTCAACTATACTATTTTGTCATGGGAACAAGGTGCAGTTGTTTGGTCAACTATTCTAGTATATTCAGAGTAACTAGAGTTATAGAAATTTTTCTACTCTTATAACTCCTAAATATTTAATAAATATCTTATGACAAACAACTTTAATTTACCCACACTATATAATAACATATATAAGCATCAAAGTTTATGGGTAATTGAACATACATTTACACTTTAAGATTTATTTTCAACCATAACTCTAGAATACTAAATATCAAGCAACAGCCTAGTGGAAAGTAAGCCCATTCTCAGTCTTCTTGTTCCAAGTTCAAATCCCACTGTTGCATTTTCTTTCGATTTAAATTCCTTTTATCCAAAAAATGGTCAAAATATATTGAAGCCAAGATTTGAACTCTAGCATAGTGACTAATTGAACGTACACTTATTGTCAGACCATCATATCATTTGATGAAATACTACAAACATTGTTTCTACTTAAGCGTTTAAAAAGACACACCGTTTGGGTCATTCCCTACAGTCACCCGGGCTAAACAGACCCATGTGACAGAAAATGGGGTTCACGTGACCCTGCATTGACCCACTAACATTTTGGCTCATTCAATCCAAATTTAAACTTATTTTCATGTATCTATATTTTGGATTCAAGTCTAAACATGTTTTAGTATAAATCTAGATGATTTTCACTATAGAAATAAACAAAACAATGATCCAATCATTTTAAGTTTTTTATAATATTTCTTCATGAACATTCATGTCCATTCTAACAACTTAGAACAATCCAAAAACACATCCAAAACATTTCTAATTTCTACAAAATCAGGAAAAAACTCCCAATCCTATATTCACAAAATCATGCCCTCATAATTCATGGATCAAATCCATTAATGCATGCACTTGATATAATACTTTATATCTAAGACATTTCTATTAAAATAGGGCAACATACTTGTATGCATAATAAACCAAACATATTCACATTCATCAAAATTCACATAATTGATTTTATTCTAAATCATGCATCTAATGCTCTAATACCACATGTTAAAACTAACATAAACAAAGAACGCCTTTAGGATTAAACATACATGAATTTAGAATACCAAGTATATCATAGCCATAGATAGTAATTGTGTACTTTTCACCATGGTCACAAATAAACATATTTTTTATGAAGCCTATGAGTACTCATCTCTTCTTATTGTAAAGGACCATGCATTTCTTTCTCCCAACGAACGAAGTTTCCACCCTCAAACATCTTCACTTTGACAATGTCAAATGTCATCTCCTTCTTTGTTGCAACCATTTTATAAATCGAAAATCGAACCTAAATATTGTTAGAAAGTGTGGGGTCTGGTCTGCAACAAAGAAGTGAAAAACAAGTGACATGCACACCTTCCAAGACGTGTAAGAACACTAGGCTTTAGGTTCGATTCGCCCCCACCAATCTCTCCTCGTAGATTGGATGCAACAGGTATAACCGGCGAATCCCCTTCAGGATACAATGGAGAACCTTGGTTTGGTTTGCACACCCTAAACCAAGCGTATCGTCAATGACATTTTACAGAATAATAGTTTCCTTAATTCTCTCTGCTCATTAAGGGAAGAAAGGAAGTGATTTGGCCTGCAGAAATTTAGCCCATTTTCAGACATCATTTTGCATGCACAAGTGGTTCTATTTGTAGACCAACTTATGCCTCTTGGTGAATGAAATAACCTTTCATGTATTTGAAAGAATGATTGCCACCTTTCATGAATGTACACTTGATGAATGAATACATTTAATCATGAAAAAACACACATATTAGGAAAGATTTGAAAGCCATGAAGAGACACACCTATTGGTGTCCTTCAACCCCTTTCCAACTTGGTGTCTTGGACTTCCATTATTTTGGAAATCGCTCACATCTTGCATTCCTCACTGAGCCAATTAATTGGGAGCAAGGTACCATAGAAGGTGTTTGGAAATAGCGGGAGGAAATCAATTCAATTAAGAACCAAACCTGGGAGCTTGTAGATTTACCAACTGTAAAGAAACCAATTGATGTCAAATGGGTTTTCAAAGTGAAAATGAAGTCAGATGGTTCCATTCCCAAGCATAAAGCAAGGCTAATGGCTAGAGGTTTTCTACAGAAAGCTGGAATTGATTATACTGAGGTGTTTGCTCCAGTTGCTAGATTGGAGACAATCAGATTGGTGATAGCCATTGCTAGTTCAAAAGGTTGGCCACTATTTCAAATGGATGTGAAGTCGGCATTCCTCAATGGGCCCTTAGAAGAAGAAGTTTATGTGATGCAGCCACCCGGATTTGTGATTCCAGGGAAAGAAGAAAAAGTGTACAAGATTAGTAAAGCTCTATATGGCCTCAAGTAACCCTAAGGGCTTGGAATAAGAGGATAGATACCTTTCTAATTCAACAAGGCTTCTCCAAGTGCTCAGTTGAATTTGGAGTGTACATGAAGGCAACAAATGGAGCTGATCTTATCATTGTTGCCTCTGTGTTGACTATCTTCTTGTCACAGGAAGAGTACATATGGCTACCTATTCAAATTTCTTAATGCACCAATTTCATGGTGTTCAAAGAAACAATCTGCGATCTCCCTCTCTTCATGTGAAGTCGAATATATAGCAGCCTTTCAAGCAGCATGCCAAGCTTTGTGACTAGATACTGATAGATTTAAGGATTGATTAGAGAAGACCAGTGCAATTACTTGTTGACAAAAAATCATCCATAAACTTAGCCAAGAATCCAGTAGCACACGACAAAAGCAAGCATATCGAAGCCAAGTTTCATTTCTTGAGAGATCGGGTGGCCAAAGGAATATTAGAGTTGGTGCTGTGAGAGATTTTCAAAAATCTGGAAAATGGTTAAAAGCATATAACAACGCACAAGTATCATATACGATTAAATGGCCCGGCAGTCGTGACCTTACATATTTGTTGAGTCGGTGCGAGTTCGATTCCTGGCTGCAACATTTTTGTTGAGTAATATGATAGTTATTCAACGGACAGGAAAAATTAAAATGGCAAAGCGACAGTTGGCCGCTAGGCTAACAAGTATTATGTGTCAGTATGTAATCGCTATTGTTACTTGAGTAACGAATTTGGCAGTTACTGAATCCTTTGAAGGGTTGTTTTGCTTCACCAAGTGATATGAGTTGGTCTATAAATAGGACCATCTGCATGCAGTGATGGATACGACAATCTCAGAATTTCCCAAGCCGTCTTCACTCCAAATCGCCTTCTTTTCTCCCTTGTGCGCAGAGAGAGTTAGGAAGACTATTGTTCTGTAAACTACCATTGACGATACGCTTGGTTTAGGGTGTGCAAACCAAACCAATGTTACTCCATTGTATCCTGAAGGGGATTCGTCGGTTTTACCTGTTTCATCCAATCTGTGAGGAGAGATTGGTGGGGGCGAATCGAACCTAAAGCCTAGTGTTCCTACACGCCTTGGAGATTGCGCATTACCATTGTTTTCTTCTTTTTTGTTGCAGACCAGACCCCATTTTCTAACAATCTTTAGGTTCGATTTTCGTTTTATAAAAATGGTTGCAACATTGAAGGAGGTGACATTTGACATTATCAAAGTGGAGAGGTTCGAGGGTGGAAAATCCATTCGTTGGGAGAAAGAGATGCATGGTTGTTTTACAAGGAGAAGTGAATACTCAAATGCTTCATCAAAAATATGTTTATTTGTGACCTTGGTGAAAGGTACACAATTACTTTCTATGGCTATGATATACTTGGTATTATAAATTCATGAATGTTTAATCCTAAAGGCATTCTTTGTTTGTGTTAGTTTTAACATGTGGTATTAGAGCCTTAGATGCATGATTTAGAATAAAATCAAGTATGTGAATTTTGATGAATATGAATATGTTTGGTTTATTATGCATGCAAATATGTTGATCTATTTTGATTGAAATGTCCTAGATATAAATGATTATATCAAGTGCATGCATGAATGGATTTGTTCCATATAAGAACTAATTATTTTTAGAGTAGACAATCTTATATCATAAGTGTATGTTTTTGTGAATATAAGATGGGAATTGTTTCTTGATTTTGTAGAAATGAAAAATGTTTTGGATGTGTTTTTTGGATTGTTCTAAGTAGACAAAATGAACATGGATGTTTATGGAGAATTGGTATAGAAAATCAAAATGATTGGATCATTAATTTGTTTGTTTCCTATGATGCAAATAATTTATCCTTAAACATGTTCAGATGTGAATCCAAGACATAAAGACACAATAAAATATATTTAGATTTGGATTGAAATTGAATGTCCAAAAATGGTAAAGGGTTTTGTGAATCCGGTTTCCTTCGAAACGGGTTTTGATGACCCGGTTGGAAGTAGGAAGTGACAACCAAAAGTCGCATCTTATTGGAAGTTCTGTGTTTTTTGGTTAAAATTGAAATATATAAAACGGTTCTGCAATAAGACAATTCGGTGCGACGGTTTGGTGGTGAAGCGATCAGTTAGGATTTGAACCCACAAAGCATGATAGGGAATTCGACATCTTTACCACCAGGCCAGGGTCAGATTTCTATGCTAATAGTTTGTTAACAATATATATGTATCTGGAATACTTGGTTAATAATTCATGTTTGTCTCTTGCATACATGATTTAAAATTATTATGAATGCTTGTTAGTAACATTTAAGGAAATGTATTTTAGACTGTAAAAGAACTCTCAGTTACCCATTAATTTTGATTATTATATATGTTATTATATAATGTCGGTAAATTGAGGTTGTTTGTTATAAAACATTTATTAAATGTTTTAGGAATTATAAGAAGAGTAGGATAATTTTATAACCCAAATTACTTTGAGTCTACTAGAATAGTTGACCAAACAAGTGCACCTTATTCCCTATAACAAATTATAGTTGAAAAGAAAATTAGGATGATATCCTATGTTGGTCTAGCAAAATGATATAGGGGAAAAGCCATGTTGAAGTATTTTTATATAGTAAATAGGGTTCCAAAAGAAGGAACAAGATAATCCCACATGAGCTCTGGAAAATAGAAAACCCATTCTCAAATTTTTCAAAGTTTGAGGTTGTAGGGCAATAGTAAAAGTTCTTGAACTAGAAGAAATAAATTATGTGAATGGGGAATTGAATGTGTGTTCCTGGGCTATGCTAAAATTAGCAAAGCATATAGATTCATGGTTATGGAATCTAGTGACTCATATAGTGACTCATAGTAATGCACATGATCCGAAAAGCAATGTATCTAATAAAGATACTTTGGTGGGTTCAGAACTTAAGAGAAGTCAGAGAGCTAGAAAAGAGAAAACTTATAGACCAAGGTTTTTCATGTTCCTTGTTGAAGGAATAAGAGAGTCCATAGACAGTTATAGGCCAATATGTTAGAATACAGAAAATGATCTAGGCTGCGTTTGTGAGAGCTTAAATAAGCTCCTTATGACTTATCTTATGTCATAAGTTCTTATGACACGTGGTTGTCACAACTTATCAAAAGAACTTATAGCATTTCATAAGTTGTTTTTACCTTATTCTCATAAGTCAGGGAAACTAGCTTATGGAAAATTAAAAAGCTCCTTATGAGGAACAAGCTACCGAACATTTCACTCTTCGAATCCTGCCTCCTCCTCCTTCGTTTTTCTTTCTTTTTTCCTTTCCTTCTTCTGCTTCGATCAGAGCTCACACTTCGTTTTTCTTTTTTCTTCTTCTACTTCGATCAGAGATCAGAGCTCCTCCTTCGTTTTTCTTTTTTCTTCTTCTACTTCGATCTGAGATCCTCCTTCGTTTTTCGATCTGAGCTCCTCATTCCTTTTCTTCTTGTACTTCGATCAGAGACCCATTGCGACTTCGAGCCCTAGAGCTAGCACAGCCTTCGACTTCCGCCAGCGATCGCGGCCTTCCTCCGAGCTCCGCCTTCCGCCAGCGAGCGCCGCCTTCCTTCGAGCTCCGCCTTCCGCCTTCCGCCAGCGAGATCTGTTGAGCAACGCCATCCACGAAGGTATCTCTCTCTCCCTTTCCCTTCTCCCTTCTCCCTTTCCCTGAATCTGAGCTCCTCCTTCTCCCTTCTCTCTTTCCCTTTCTCGCCCTTTCCCTTCGCCCTTCCCTGTATCTCCCTTTCCCCTTCTCCATTTCCCCTTCTCCCTCCCCTCTGTTAGATGATCTGTTTATGTTTAAAAAAATTATCAGAGAGATTCGATGTTTTGCTGTTGATCTGTTGATGTTGATGTTTTGCTGTTGATGTTTTGCTGTTTATCAGAGAGATTAGATGATCTGTTGATGTTTTGTTGTTGATCTGTTTATGTTACATAATTTGAAATTACTTCCATTTATTGTCATTCGACTCGTTCATGCTGTTTTTTTCCTTGATTCTCTTGAATTTGTTCCTTCTTTCTTGCTACAACATGTGTATCTTTGTTACCTAGAAGAGTTTACTATTTATGTTAACTTTGAAACTACCCCTCCCTTTGAGTGCACGTCTTCTTTGTCCAGTATTATCTTTCCTCATATATTAAGCATCTTTGCATTTCGAGATCCAGAGTACCAATTTCTTGGAACCTTAATATTCTGACATGTATGTGGGCAGAAGATTAAATTATTTAAAGAGTTACTCTTGGTAGTTTCAAGGGCATTTCACAATTTCGCAGAACTAATTCTTCCTCTTACACTGGATTATTCTTATGAGATAGACTTTAATTCCATGTCAATTTGAATTATTGAACTAGCATACCACTTCTCTTGACTCAAACTTTAATGTCTTGTTCCCTGCTCTTGCGAAGTATACACAATATACTTGATTTGGATTTTACTTAATAGTTAATATTTTGGTTCAAGATTGTAAAATTTGTACCATATTTCAAATGTGGAATCAACATTGGTGTAATCATATCAATTAATCTGTGATGTCATCTGCCAAAGTCAAACGCAGCATATATCACTTCTAATTGGGAGAGCCATGAGCCATCTCATGAGGTCAATTGTGTTAACACTTAACTGAAATGTCACAGATGATGTTTGGCTCATTCATCTTGTTAGTAGATTGAATTGTTAATTGGGATTTGAATTAATTAAGATCACTTTATTGCATGAGTTCATTTTTGAAGTAGTCAATCAATTGTTCTAGGTTATATTTGTGCTTGTTCAGGGCAAGTAAAACAAGATTACAAAAATGTAACATAATGGTCTTTTCCACTCTAAACCAAACACATTATTGACAAAGATTGGGGAGAGAGCTAAACTTAATGGTCTTTTTAATAGAATAGTCGTTATGTTGAGGCCTATGAATGGTTTCACTTCTCATTCTTTCTTATTTTATGTAGTTTACGAAATTAGATGATATTCTTAATGCTGTGTATTTATATTGTGTTAGAATTGCCTCTAAGATGTCTTCAAACCCAGTTGAAGGGAATGGAAATGGTAGTGGTAATGGAAAACGACCCAAGGCAGATTGGAATGAAAAAAATAATGAATTATTTCTTAAGTGTTGTATTGAACAAGTACGGGCTGGGAATAGGCCACACACTCACTTTAACAAAGCGGGGTGGGCAAACTTGATCAAGAGTTTTAATGAACAATCAGGGTTATGTTATGAGCAAAAGCAAATGAAAAATAAATGGGATATTTTGAGAAAAGAGTGGCAGACGTGGGAAAAACTCAGAACATTAGAGACTGGTCTTGGAATGGATCACAGTAAGGGGACAATTGCTGCTACTGATTCTTGGTGGGATGAAAAGATTAAGGTAATTTGATATCCTTGATGTAATTATATATTTATATATTTGTTTATATGTTTAAAGTATTTACTAATTTGAAGTACTTTTATCTTAGGTTTATCCCGAGTTTGCAAAATTCAGAAAGGAAGGTCTAAGAAATTTGAATGAAATGGAGATCCTTTTTAAGGATCTTGTGGCTATTGGTACTTGGTGCATATGCACCATCTCAAGACCCAGAGGAAGAAGCAAGAAAAAATAGTAGTGAAAGGTATGCACCAATGACCGAGGAGCGTGGTGTTCAGGAAGAATATGAGGGGATTGAAGACCTCACAATTGATCCAAGTCCTTCTAGTCAGAGGTCCAAGAGGAAAAGGGGTGGGAGGGATAACAAGAGAGGTAGTGTCGGGCATCGAATGTGTGAGCAATTCGATCGCATAATTGAAAGTTTGAACACTGAAAATTCTGCTACTAGTGCCAGTGTTAGCAATGTTAGCAATGTTCCTACACTGGCTGAATGCATGGATATGCTTAAACAATTGTCGGGGTTGGAGTATGGCGGGGAGACTCATATCATAGGTATTAGACTAATGAACCGCAAGTCAAATAGGGAGGCCTTTGTTCTAATGAATGACCCCGTCCTTCAGCTTAATTGGATCAAGAGCCACACTTTGGCTGATGTTGCTCGTCTTTGAATTATCAATTATGTAATAGCTTTGACTTTGTAGTTGTTTCCCGGTTTGTTTAATTTCTATTTGAAGCCTTGACTTGTTTTATTTTTATTTGATTTGGATTTGCTATGTGTTGTTAGGTGAACTTATGTGTGTAAAAATTACTTATCAAGTTATTAAATGTTGTTAATCGTTTATATGCATTTCCTTTTATGATTATGATGTTATCTTTATATTTGGAAATTGCACAGGATGTCTACAACTAGTACAAATGATACTGATTCTGGGTTAGATAGTGATGATTCATGTGATTGTAGTCATTTATCACGAAGCAGGAAGAAAAGAAAGGTATTGTTGTCGATGGTAATTCATGCTGCACAGTGGTTCTTGAATCATGTGGAAAAGAGGCCATGTAGGACTTCTGCATTGACAGGTCATTTATGGGTTCAAGAGATTCTCAATGGACATGGGGTTCGTTGTTATCAACAATTCAGGATGAAAAAAAATGTGTTTTTGAACTTGTGTAATGTTTTGCAGAATTATGGTCTAAAACCAACAAGGGGCATGGGTATTCATGAACAAGTTGGTCTTTTCTTATATGTGTTGGGACAACCAGGTTCAATTCGTAATGCGGAGGAGAGATTTCAACATTCTGGAGAGACTATTTCCAGACAATTCCATTGGGTTCTGAAGGCGGCACTTGCACTTTCCAGGGATATTGTAAAGCATGTTGACCCAACCTTTAGAGACATTCCTCATCATATTAGCAACGATGACCGATATAATCCTTACTTTAAGAATTGCATTGGTGCTATAGATGGCACTCATGTGAAGCTTATAGTCCCTGTTGAAAATCAAATTCCGTACACTTGCAGAAAGGGGTATACAACAACTAATGTAATGGTTGCTTGTGATTTCGATATGTGCTTTACTTTTGTGCTAGCAGGATGGGAGGGTTCAGCACATGATACTAGAATCTTTATGGAAGCTTTACGCAAGCCTGAGTTGCATTTTCCACATCCTCCTACAGGTTCATGAATTGTATATATTTTTTTTTTAAGTTTTTTCACCATTATGAATACATATTAAATTATTGTATACTTTATTTTCAGGTAAATATTATCTTGTTGATGCTGGTTATCCTAACTTTATGGGCTACTTGGGACCATACAAAACTACTAGGTATCATCTCCCTCATTTTAGAATAGGGCCGAGAGCTAGAGGAAGAAATGAAGTGTTCAATTATTTACATTCTAGCCTCCGGAGCACGATCAAACGATCATTTGGGTGTTGCAAAGCTAGATGGAAGAAACTAGGCAACATGCCTCCGTTCCCAATGAAAATTGCGACTCACATAATTGTTGCTTGTATGGCTTTGCACAACTTCATAAGAAGGAATGACATAGGTGATGAAGAATTTCTTTTATTTGATGAGAATGTTGAATTAGAGTATAGATGTACATGAAACTACATCAGAAGAAGTCACATGGGAGGAACCAAATCAACAAAGTGTTAGGCAAATGGAGCAAGTCAGAGACACCATTAGAAACCAGATGCCTGGATTTATCTAGTTTAATTATGTTGCAACTTGTTTGGTATTTTTTAACAATATTCTAGTTTGATGGTTGTAACTCTAACTTATGGTACTAATGCAACTGATGGTATTTTTGAACAATATTCTAGTTTGATGGCGAGTGCCTCAAACTTATGGTAGTAATGCAACTTGTTTGGTGTTATTGAACAATATTCTATTTTCTATCAAAATGAGACAATATTACATTTTAAATTAACATCTAAAAATTTTATCATAAATATGTTTTGAGATTAACTTAAAAAAAAAACCAATACTTCAAATTATTTGATTTTTTTTGTTGAAGCAATCAAATTGTTTGTTAAAATTACATTTTTATTGTAATTTTATAAAAAAAATTTCCATAAGCACTTATATAGTAATGTATCCAAACGCCTTAATTTTGTATAAGTGCTTTTGGAAATATGCATCCAAACGCACATGACTTATTGAATTCAAGCTCTTATGGCATAAGCTCTTGTACCATAAGGCCTTATGCTATAAGTGCTTAGTTAAGTTATTTACCCAAACACACCCTTAGTGTATGTGTGTAAATTCCTTTTCTCCCGAACAGCCTTTAGGCTATTGTATAAAGGCAAATAAGGTTTCATATATAGAAAATTTGTGTTGAAAGCTTTTTATTCAAAATTTTGAAAGTTTAAAAGTTAATCTTTTCAATAAAAAGTTTTTATTTTTAATTCATTTATCAATGTCCTTATAATACTAGTTAACACATGACCTTATATAAAATATCCACTTGACTCGTGTTGAGTATTTGGACAATCATGTTATTCCTTAATATTTATCATTGGTGCTTTTGTTTGCTCACAGTGGTGCTTGATTTTATGATACATTTAAATAAGGCTTTGAGCAACCATTTGTAAGCAGGTCGAAGTTAGATACTTCATGTAATGGGATCACGACTAAATATATATAATATGAAAGAATAAAAAAAATTTAACTAATATATAGAAGTAGATTATACAAAAAAGATTCGATATACAATTAGGATTTAATTGGTATATGCTATCGGTATAAAAAAAAATTTACATCGTCAAACCAATTATAAATTTACACATCATTAAAAATAAGTTTAATTATTTAGGTGGTCTCTAAACTATTTGAAAATTTTCAGGTAGGTCCCTCAATTAAATAAATTTCTAATTAAGTCCCTGAACTTATATAAAATTTTCAATTGGGTCCCTGAATAAAAAAGTTCATAATTGGGTCCCTCAACTTATATAAAATTTTCAATTTGATCCATAAAGTAAAAAGGTGACTACAAAAAATAAAAAATAATAAAATGATAGATGATGAAATTTAGAAAAATATTGTTTGACATGATAATAAAATGACAAAATATGAATATGAGAGGAAAAATTTACTATTTAAAATAATAATAATAATAATAATAAACTTAGTGAAAAAAGTTATTGTTTAGAAAATTCATGTTTTATAACAAAATATTAAGAGATTAAACTAATAAACCATAATTAAAAAATACACATTTTTAAATAGTAATATGTTATTAAAGGATGATTTAAAAAAAATATGTTTCAAATAAAAATAAAATAGTAAAAGATGAAACTTAGCAGAGAATGTCATTATTTGAAATATTTTTTAATCTAATATTATAACAAGAGATGAAATCGAGTATAAATTATTTTAAAAAATAATTTAACAACAAAGTTATTTTGAAATAATAAATAAAATAAAGAATCTATTTAAGTAAATATCATATCTTATTTTGATGTCAAATTTATTTTGACTTATTTTATTTATTTTATTATTTTATATTTAATTGAGGTTTTTCTTAAATTATTTTATTATTTCTTAAATAATATCTTTGCTTGCTATGTCTATTATTATTATTATTATTTTAATTTTATTTCAAATATTAAATATTCGACTTGGTTTAATATCTTAATATTTTGTTATAAAACATGTATTTTCTAGCACAATTTCATATTTCATTATTTTTGTTATTATCATTTCAAGAAGTAAATTTTGTCTCTTAAATTTATCTACTTTTATTTAATTATTATGCTAAGCAATAGCTTTTATCACTAAGTTTTAATTTTTAATTATTATTATTATTATTTAAAATAGTAAGTTTTTCCTCTTATTCATCTTTTGTCATTTTATGATTATGTCAAACAGTAATTTTTTTCTAAATCTCATCATCCATCATTTTATTATTTTTTATTTTATATAGCCACATTTTTTCTTTAGGGACCCAATTGAAAATTTTATATAAGTTCAGCGATCCAATTAGAATCTTTTTAGTTCAAGTACCCAATTGAAAATTTTATATAAGTTCAGGGACCTAATTAGAATTTTTTTAGTTTTGGGACATACTTGAAAATTCACAAATAGTGCAGGGACCAACTCAATAATTAAACATTACAAATATTTGACTATTATCCTAACTACCTTAAAAGTTATCCATTTTGTAATTTCTAATTGCTTAATAGTGTAAAGCGATAGTACATATCAATTAAACTCATATATTTATTATTTAACAATTTAACATAATATAAATTGCTTGGAGATATATAATTGTAGTCAACATGTATACATTTACTTCTTGGTTTTTGATATGGAATTGGAGCTATGGGAAGTTTTTTTTTTTGATAAAGGACCTATGGGAAGTTGTGCTTTGGCATATATATATATAAGAAATGGAATGGCTTTGTCTGCCAAAAAGACAAAACTTTGTTTAACCAAAATGAGGTTTTTGGGCCATGAAATATTTCAGGACACAATAACTCCCATCAGTAGAAGCATTGCCTTTGCTGATAATTTTCCAAATGAGTTAAAAGATAAAACGCAGCTTCAAAGATTTTTGGGTTGTTTGAATTATGTTTCTGAATTTATTCCCAACATTAGAATAAAATGTAAGCCCCTTTATTCTAGACTTAGAAAGACTAAGAATCCCAAACCTTGGTCTAGTAAGTTGTCAGATTTAGTGGCTGATATTAAAAGGGAAGTCAAGTCTCTTCCGTGTCTTGGTATTCCTCATCCAGATGCAAGTCTTATCGTTTAGACAAATGCATAAGAAAAAGGATATGGTGGTATCCCTATCGCAAATCCTTCGAGTCAAAAGTTGAACAAATAGTGCGCTACCACTCTGGTCTTTGGATCTCTTCTCAAGAAAAATATAGTACTATTAAAAAAGAAATTTTGTCTATAGTGCTATGTATCACAAAATTTCAAGATGACTTATTAGCTTAAACAGCCAGCATCAAAATCAGAAGATGTTTCTTGATTTTGATAAATAACATCTGAATCATAATCAGATGATGATTCTTTCTGAAGAATTAGTATCATAAAGAAGAATTTTTGAAATTTGATCTTTAATTTCATCATCCATTTTTAGTTCTTTAATTTTTTGTTTAACTCTACATTCTTTAGCCATGTGACCAACACGACCACACTTATAACAAGTTATATTTCTCTTAAAATCTTTATTGTATGGTTTTTTATAAGATTTTCTTGGTGTTTTCTTATAGGGTTTAATTTCTTTTTCCTTTTTATTATATTTTTTATACTTTGTATATCTTTTTGGAAACTTTTGAGTATTAACATATTAGAGAAATAGTTTCCTTACCTTTCCTGGGGATTTTTGAAAAATTTTGTTCCAAAATTTTAGTTTTTAGTTTTAAATCAGCAATTTCAGCTTTTAAAACTTTGATTTCTTTGTATAAAAAAGAAAGACTTGAAGGTTCTTGAATAAAGGATGATTCTGATACATTTTGAGGATTCAGAATATCTTTTAAAATTACCTTTAAATTCTTGTTTTTCAACTTCTTGTGATTCCAATTCTTTATATTTTTCTAGCATAGCTAATTTAACTTGTGAGTCCTCAACTTGATTAATTAAATCAAGAATAACTCTTGCTTCTTTTGAGATAACATTAATTGTAAATTTACAATTACAATTATCTCCTAGGCAACCACAGCTTAAACAGCCAGCATCAGAATCAGAAGATGTTTCTTGATTTTGATAAATAACATCTGAATCATCATCAGAGGATGATTCTTCTGAAGAATTAGTATCATAAAGAAGAATTTTTGAAATTTGATCTTTAATTTCATCATCCATTTTTAGTTCTTTAATTTTTTTTTGTTTGACTCTACATTCTTTAGCCATGTGACCAACACGACCACACTTATAACAAGTTATATTTCTCTTAAAATCTTTGCTGTATGGTTTTTTATAAGATTTTCTTGGTGTTTTCTTATAGGGTTTAATTTCTTTTTCCTTTTTATTATATTTTTTATACTTTGTATATCTTTTTGGAAACTTTTGAGTATTAACTCTTCTCTGTTTATAGGGAGGAGTTAATTTCTCATAACCAAATTGTTCACAAAAATTTCCTAATTCTTTACTATTTGTTCTACTTTCAAATTTTGCTTGCCTGTGCATTTTAATATCAGTACAAAATTGTAAACCAGTTTTATTTATTATAGATATTAACCTTCCATAGGTTAAATCCTCTAAAGGTGTTCCAGGGTACTCCAATTTTATTTGAGTTCGAACTTTTGTAGCAAAATTTTTGGGAAGACCGGACATAAATCTGTCTTTCCAATAAGCTTCTCTACAATCAGTTCTTGTATAAATTTTTGTTAAAAAATTATCTTTATACCATCTAAACTCACCAAGAGTTGGACAATATAAATTATTTAATATCTCAAGAGATCTGTCAGCAAAAGTATTTGTGTCACCAATAAATGCTTGAGATATTCCAAAAATTAAAGTTTCCACTTGTTGATCTACAGGGTATTCAACAGGTTGACCATTTTCAATTCTAGTTTCAGTTTTGATCGAAGAGAAAACAACATTTCTCTCATTTTCTTTTAGATTATTGTCCCACCATCCTTTCAGGCTTCTAGTGAAACCATTAATAAGTATTTTGACAGTACTTAGGGCATTATTTCCTCTTGCCCTATAAGCAGTAGCTGCCATGGACATTTCTTCTAATTTTCTCATAATTTGATATTCCAAAAATCCATCAATATTCCACTCAACTATACCTTCACCAGTATATTGAGAGGCATATTCTGTTGTATTTTCTTCAAATTGAATATCAGGTAAAGTAGGCCTATGATAATAATTTTTGGAAGTAGGAAAAGATCTTGATGTATTTTTTATTTTATTTACAACATCAATATCAGAGTCTTGAAATTGTTTCTCAAGTTCTAAAACATCTTCATTTTTAATCACATTTAATTTTGAAGAAGATATTTTCAATGAAGCTAATTGTTTATTAATTTCATCTAATAAAGTATTATTGGATTTGTACTGGCCGAGAATAAAAGACCGAGAACTCGTCTATACAACCCGACCAACCGAGCTTACCCCCACAAATGGGCCTTGGCCCAAACCTCAAGGAGCCGAGAACATGTCAACACGCCTGACATCCGAGGATAACTACTCGCCCCTAATCCATATCAGGCCACCCGCGAAGATACCTCGGCCCCAAATCCCCTTGGAGTTGCACTGCCTTTTATGTCAATAATAATTCTGAAATTGAGCGTGGCGAACCCAGAATGGTTATAAATTATAAACCATTAAATAAAGCATTACAATGGATTCGCTATCCTGTACCAAACAAAAAGGATCTTATCAAAAGGCTGCATAATGCCGTAATCTTTTCAAAATTTGATTTGAAATCTGGCTATTATCAAATAGCTTTAAAAGAAGAGGATAAATACAAAACTGTTTTCACTGTTCCTCTGGGCCATTACGAATGGAATGTAATGCCTTTAGGATTAAAAAATGCACCTTCAGAATTTCAAAATATTATGGATGAAATACTAGAGCCTCATTCTGAGTTTGCTTTAATATACATCGATGACATTTTAATATTTTCCAATTGTTGGAACAACATTTCAAACATTTAAATATTTTCAAAGAAACTATAAAAAGAAATGGAATGGCTTTGTCTGCCAAAAAGACAAAACTTTGTTTAACCAAAATGAGGTTTTTGGGCCATGAAATATTTCAGGGCACAATAACTCCCATCAGTAGAAGCATTGCCTTTGCTGATAATTTTCCAAATGAGTTAAAAGATAAAACGCAGCTTCAAAGATTTTTGGATTGTTTGAATTATGTTTCTGAATTTATTCCCAACATTAGAATAAAATGTAAGCCCCTTTATTCTAGACTTAGAAAGACTAAGAATCCCAAACCTTGGTGTAGTAAGTTGTCAGATTTAGTGGCTGATATTAAAAGGGAAGTCAAGTCTCTTCCGTGTCTTGGTATTCCTCATCCAGATGCAAGTCTTATCATTCAGACAGATGCATCAGAAAAAGGATATGGTGGTATCCTACTGCAAATCCTTCCAGAGTCAAAAGTTGAACAAATAGTGCGCTACCACTCTGGTCTTTGGATCTCTTCTCAAGAAAAATATAGTACTATTAAAAAAGAAATTTTGTCTATAGTGCTATGTATCACAAAATTTCAAGATGACTTGTTTAATAAAAAGTTTTTATTAAGAATTGATTGCAAAGCAGCAAAAGATGTTTTAGAAAAGGATGTTAAAAATCTTGTTTCAAAACATATTTTTGCCCGATGGCAAAGTCTTTTAAGCTGTTTTGATTTTGAAATTGAATTTTTAAAAGGAGAAAATAATTTCATCCCTGATTATCTAACCAGGGAATTTTTGCAGGCTTCTTCAAAATAATGGCGAGCAGGGCCCAAGGAGGGTCTATCAGAGGTGGGGCATCCCCTTCCTCTTCAAAATCCAAACCACTAACATTAGACTCATTTGCACCCAATGCAACCCAAATTGCAAATACACCAATATCGGCCCAGCCCACTAAAAATACCCCACTTGAAATTACAAATAGATTTACCCCTTTTGGGTAAACCACAAAATACCCCACCAAAAAGCCCACAAAATATCCAAACAATTGAAAGAGAGCCTCTACAACATAAAACTAAGCCCTAGCTGTCATCAATTATTACTTTTGGAGCCGAAATGGGTGATCCAACCAAAAATATTTCGAACCATGGAACATATACTCAAAATATTTTCAAGAAGGTTTTGGATGGATCAATTTTCATGGATCCAACAAAAACTTAAAATTTTATCAGACTCTGGTTCTGTTGAAATTACTGAAAATGAAAATGAAAATGCAAAAGGAATAGTGGCGTATTCCCAATGCAAAATTTTAAAGGTTTTGACCCCCACTGATTAGGGCCAACACCCTTTAAAGCCCAAAAGATTTTCAAGGGTATTTGACCCACCAATATATAACTATTTTGATTACCAAAGAGCTTGGGAGTATTTTCTTTGTATTCCCAATCAAAAACACTCATGGTATTTCATAATAGTTAGCAACCAAGCTGTTTACCCTTCGTGTTTTATGGAATGGTTTGTAGAATTTGGATTATCAGCAGAAATTCTCATAAATTCTATCTATTCAAAATATTTAGAGTTCAAGACTCTAACCCCCAAAATTCAGGCTCATGTTAAATTGTTGCATTTTTGTGCACAATTTGGAATATCATGGTTACTTCGTTTCAACTATGATGTTCATCCACATTTACCAGAGCCATTTCCAAAATGGATTTGCTCCACCATAATTGTATCTTGGTGGCGAAAATTCAATGAAGAATTTGTTCTTTCAAAATTTGAGACTTGGAAGAAGCATGGACTTCAAAAGAGGAGACTTCCTCAGTCCATCACCCCAGCAAATTCTCCAGCAAGAAATAAAGATAAAGGAATAGTTGGTGCAACCTCTTCGGTGGTGTCTCAGCCAGCTAGTCCTTATTCCTTAAAATTTGATGCATCTGCTCCTTCAGAATTAAAGAAGAAGTTGATAGAAGCAATTTCTACTGTTGGATCAGATGAAGAACCTGAAGATCCAGTGCCTGAAGAAGAAGACTTCGAATATAATCCTTATCTGGAAAATAAGGACCCAGATGTTGGATTTTTTGACTAAAATAAATCAAAATTCAGTTTTGTCGCATCTCTTTGTTGGATAAAAAGATGGCCGACAGAATTACTATGCAAGATACCCACTCAGAATATAAAGTAGCGTCCTTTGGACACAAATGTGGCCGCTCATGTGCCATGCTGCTTTAATAAAGAAAAGTTGTTTGTCTCGTTGTGTCGAAAGCATTCTCGTGGCAGACAGAAGAAAATGCTCAGCAGTAAAAGGAAGACGCAGAAGTCAAAAATCTCTACAATCTTTACTTTTCGGATTTGAAAATTTTGAGATCCGTCTCTCAGCTGAAGGCTTCTCCCCCCTCTATATAAGCAGCCTCAAGACTCAGTTGATAGCATCTCGCATTTTACTCTGAACTTACTAATCTCTTTGCTTTCTTGTAATCTTGTAGTGATTAAAGTGTACGAGTTTTCAAGAGCAAGTTTCCTTTGTAAGTTCTTCAATATTTGAAATATTAAAAACATTGTAATATTTAAAGCTTGTAGTGTTCAAGTTTTTTTTAAAATCAAAATAAGACTATTTTCATACTCTGATATTTTTGCTTCTTCACCTTTTCCTTCACTATTTCTCTAATATCTTTTTGTGAAATGATCCACAGTGGACACCCAATGTGTCCACTGTGGATCATCTTTAAGAGGCTAGACATAGTGATCTAAACCCTAAAGCTCTAGTACCTATGACAGAGATTGATTTTGACCTTACCAACATCGGGAACACCAGGCTTACCAACGGATTTACAACCTACCTTAGGCTTTACTACCGGGAACACCCTTCAGGCTTACCAACGCTGCAAGAAATGACAACTTAAATACTGTATAAGTACCAGAACCCTAAGGCTCTGATACCAATGTGTCCACTGTGGATCATTTCACAAAAAGATATTAGAGAAATAGTGAAGGAAAAGGTGAAGAAGCAAAAATATCAGAGTATGAAAATAATCTTATTTTGATTTTTAAAAAAACTTGAACACTACAAGCTTTAAATATTACAATGTTTTTAATATTACAAATATTGAAGAACTTACAAAGGAAACTTGCTCTTGAAAACTCGTACACCTTAATCACTACAAGATTACAAGAAAGCAAAGAGATTAGTAAGTTCAGAGTAAAATATGAGATGCTATCAACTGAGTCTTGAGACTGCTTATATAGAGGGGGGAGAAGCCTTCAGCTGAGAGACGGATCTCAAAATTTTCAAATCCGAAAAGCAAATACTGTAGAGCTTTTTGACTTCTGCGTCTTGCTTTTACTGCTGAGCATTTTCTTCTGTCTGCCACGAGAATGCTTTCGGCACAACGAGACAAACAACTTTTCTTTATTAAAGCAGCATGGCACATGGGCGGCCACATTTGTTTCCAAAGGACGCTACTTTATATTCTGAGTGGGTATCTTGCATAGTAATTCTGTCGGCCATCTTTTTATCCAACAAAGAGATGCGACAAAACTGAATTTTGATTTATTTTAGTCAAAAAATCCAACATTTGGGTCCTTATTTTCCAGATAAGGATTATATTCGAAGTCTTCTTCTTCAGGCACTGGATCTTCAGGTTCTTCATCTGATCCAACAGTAGAAATTGCTTCTATCAACTTCTTCTTTAAATCTGAAGGAGAAGATGCATCAAATTTTAAGGAATAAGGATTAGCTGGCTGAGACACCACCGAAGAGGTTGCACCAACTATTCCTTTATCTTTATTTCTTCTTTGGAGAATTTCTTTGGGGTGATGGACTGAGGAAGTCTCCTCTTTTGAAGTCCATGCTTCTTCCAAGTCTCAAATTTTGAAAGAACAAATTCTTCATTGAATTTTCGCCACCAAGATACAATTATGGTGGAGCAAATCCATTTTGGAAATGGCTCTAGTAAATGTGGATGAACATCATAGTTGAAATGAAGTAACCATGATATTCCAAATTGTGCACAAAAATGCAACAATTTAACATGAGCCTGAATTTTGGGGGTTAGAGTCTTGAACTCTAAATATTTTGAATAGATAGAATTTGGGAGAATTTCTGCTGATAATCCAAATTCTACCTACCATTCCATAAACCACGAAGGGTAAACAGCTTGGTTGCTAACTATTATGAAATACCATGAGTGTTTTTGATTGGGAATACAAAGAAAATACTCCCAAGCTCTCTTTGGTAATCAAAATAGTTATATATTGGTGGGTCAAATACCCTTGAAAATCTTTTTGGGCTTTAAAGGGTGTTGGCCCCAATCAGTGGGGGTCAAAACCTTTAAAATTTTGCATTGGGAATACGCCACTATTCCTTTTGCATTTTCATTTTCATTTTCAGTAATTTCAACAGAACCAGAGTCTGATAAAATTTTAAGTTTTTGTTGGATCCATGAAAATTGATCCATCCAAAACCTTCTTGAAAATATTTTGAGTATATGTTCCATGGTTCAGAAATATTTTTGGTTGGATCACCCATTTCGGGCTCCAAAAGTAATAATTGATGACAGTTAGGCTTAGTTTTATGTTGTAGAGGCTCTCTTTCAATTGTTTGGATATTTTGTGCGCTTTTTGGTGGGGTATTTTGTGGTTTACCCAAAGGGGTAAATCTATTTGCAATTTCAAGTGGGGTATTTTTAGTGGGTCACGATATTGGTGTATTTGCAATTTGGGTTGCACTGGGTGCAAATGAGTCTAATGTTAATGGTTTGGATTTTGAAGAGGAAGGGGATGCCCCGCCTCTGATAGACCCTCCTTGGGCCCTGCTCGCCATTATTTTGAAGAAGCCTACAAAAACTCCCTGGTTAGATAATCAGGGATGAAATTGTTTTCTCCTTTTAAAAATTCAATTTCAAAATCAAAACAGCTTAAAAGACTTTACCATCGGGCAAAAATATGTTTTGAAACAAGATTTTTAACATCCTTTTCTAAAACATCTTTTGATGCTTTGCAATCAATTCTTAATAAAAACTTTTTATTAAATAAGTCATCTTGAAATTTTGTGATACATAGCACTATAGACAAAATTTATTTTTTAATAGTACTATATTTTTCTTGAGAAGAGATCTAAAGACCAGAGTGGTAGCGCACTATTTGTTCAACTTTTGACTCTGGAAAGATTTGCAGTAGGATACCACCATATCCTTTTTCTTATGCATCTGTCTGAACGATAAGACTTGCATCTGGATGAGGAATACCAAGACACGGAAGAGACTTGACTTCCCTTTTAATATCAGCCACTAAATCTGACAACTTACTAGACCAAGGTTTGGGATTCTTAGCCTTTCTAAGTCTAGAATAAAGGGGCTTACATTTTATTCTAATGTTGGGAATAAATTCAGAAACATAATTCAAACAACCCAAAAATCTTTGAAGCTGCATTTTATCTTTTAACTCATTTGGAAAATTATCAGCAAAGGCAATGCTTCTACTGATGGGAGTTATTGTGCCCTGAAATATTTCATGGCCCAAAAACCTCATTTTGGTTAAACAAAGTTTTGTCTTTTTGGCAGACAAAGCCATTCCATTTATTTTTATAGTTTCTTTGAAAATATTTAAATGTTTGAAATGTTGTTCCAACGAATTGGAAAATATTAAAATGTCATCGATGTATATTAAAGCAAACTCAGAATGAGGCTTTAGTATTTCATCCATAATATTTTGAAATTCTGAAGGTGCATTTTTTAATCCTAAAGACATTACATTCCATTCGTAATGGCCCAGAGGAACAGTGAAAGCAGTTTTGTATTTATCCTCTTCTTTTAAAGCTATTTGATAATAGCCAGATTTCAAATCAAATTTTGAAAAGATTACGGCATTATGCAGCCTTTTGATAATATCCTTTTTGTTTGTAATAGGATAGCGAATCCATTGTAATGCTTTATTTAATGGTTTATAATTTATAACCATTCTGGGTTCGCCACGCTCAATTTCAGAATTATTATTGACATAAAAGGCAGTGCAACTCCAAGGGGATTTGCTTGGCCTAATCAATTTTTTATTCAAAAGATCTTGTATATCCTTTTTACAAAATTCTAAAGTCTCACTATTCATTTGAATAGGTCGAGCTTTAGTTAGGATATTTCTTTCATCGAAGTCCTTTTCATACGGTAAAGATACAGTATGAATTTTCCTATTCCAAAAAGCATTTGGAATAATAGAACATACTTCTGTTTCAAATTCTTTTTGTAAAGCAATTACATTTTCCTTAATCAAAGGATCTTGTAATTGTTTTTCAATTTTCTGATAAAGAAATTCTTTTTGAAGAAAACTTATTTTATTTTGTTTTCCATTAATAATGGATAAAAAATTAGTTTCCTCAAGATTTTCAGAGATTGCATTTAATTCTTTTGATTTTACAGGATTCAAGAATTCGAAAAGAATTTCTTGATTATTTCTTTTTGTTGTAAGACCATTTTCAGAAACTCCAAAAGGATATAACTGTGTTATAAAAGGAGTTCCAAGAATTATTTGTTCTGACATATTTTTCACAAGTAAAAATGAATTTTTGAAACAGACTCCATTATTGCAAATACTTGCTTCATCAAGCTTGTATTTGACCTGAAGTTTTTCATTGTTTGCAGTGTATAATTTTTGAATTGTTTTCTGATAATATTGAGTAGGGATCAGACCTTCTTGAATGCAATTTAGGTCTGCTCCAGAATCAATCAAAGCAATAAATGGTTTGTGAAAAGAACTATTGATTTTCAAATTAACTTTCACATGCCATTTTTGCTGTAAAGTTTTGATTCTCATGAAGAAATTAGCTTCTTCGCTGAACTCAGGATTTTCATTTCTAAAACTTTGGGAAGAAGATGAGGCAGAAATAGTTTCCTTACCTTTCCCGGGGTTTTTTGAAAAATTTTGTTCCAAAATTTTAGTTTTTAGTTTTAAATCAGCAATTTCAACTTTTAAAACTTTGATTTCTTTGTATAAAAAAGAAAGACTTAAAGGTTCTTGAATAAAGGATGATTCTGATACATTTTGAGGATTCAGAATATCTTTTAAAGAATAACCTTTAAATTCTTGTTTTTCAACTTCTTGTGATTCCAATTCTTTATATTTTTCTAGCATAGCTAATTTAACTTGTGGGTCCTCAACTTGATTAATTAAATCAAGAAGAACTCTTGCTTCTTTTGAGATAACATTAATTGCAAATTTACAATTACAATTATCTCCTAGGCAATCACAGCTTAAACAGCCAGCATCAGAATCAGAAGATGTTTCTTGATTTTGATAAATAACATCTGAATCATCATCAGAGGATGATTCTTCTGAAGAATTAGTATCATAAAGAAGAATTTTTGAAATTTGATCTTTAATTTCATCATCCATTTTTAGTTCTTTATTTTTTTGTTCAACTCTACAACTCTACATTCTTTAGCCATGTGACCAACACGACCACACTTATAACAAGTTATATTTCTCTTAAAATCTTTATTGTATGGTTTTTTATAAGATTTTCTTGGTGTTTTCTTATAGGGTTTAATTTATTTTTCCTTTTTATTATATTTTTTATACTTTGTATATCTTTTTAGAAACTTTTGAGTATTAACTCTTCTCTGTTTATAGGGAGGAGTTAATTTCTCATAACCAAATTGTTCACAAAAATTTCGTAATTCTTTACTATTTGTTCTACTTTCAAATTTTGCTTGCCTGTGCATTTTAATATCAGTACAAAATTGTAAACCAGTTTTATTTATTATAGATATTAACCTTCCATAGGTTAAATCCTCTAAAGGTGTTCCAGGGTACTCCAATTTTATTTGAGTTCGAACTTTTGTAGCAAAATTTTTGGGAAGACCGGATATAAATCTGTCTTTCCAATAAGCTTCTCTACAATCAGTTCTTGTATAAATTTTTGTTAAAAAATTATCTTTATACCATCTAAACTCACCAAGAGTTGGACAAAATAAATTTTTTAATATCTCAAGAGATCGTCACAAGAAAAGTATTTGTGTCGCCAATAAATGCTTGAGATATTCCAAAAATTAAAGTTTCCACTTGTTGATCTACAGGGTATTCAACAGGTTGACCATTTTCAATTCTAGTTTCAGTTTTGATCGAAGAGAAAACAACATTTCTCTCATTTTCTTTTAGATTATTGTCCCACCATCCTTTCAAAGGCTTCGGTGAAACCATTAATAAGTATTTTGACAAGACTTAGGGCATTATTTCCTCTTGCCCTATAAGCGAGAGCTGCCATGGACATTTCTTCTAATTTTCGCATAATTTGATATTCCGAAAATCCATCAATATTCCACTCAACTATACCTTCACCAAAGATATTGAGAGGCATATTCTGTTGTATTTTCTTCAAATTGAATATCAGGTAAAGTAGGCCTATGATAATAATTTTTGGAAGTAGGAAAAGATCTTGATGTATTTTTTATTTTATTTACAACATCAATATCAGAGTCTTGAAATTGTTTCTCAAGTTCTAAAACATCTTCATTTTTAATCACATTTAATTTTGAAGAAGATATTTTCAATGAAGCTAATTGTTTATTAATTTCATCTAATAAAGTATTATTGGATTCATTTCCAATTTTAATTTCTTTAATTTCAGAATCGGATAATTTGTATGGAGTAATCAAAGGTTTATTTAATTTTGAAATTGATTTTGAAGAAGAAACTTCTTTTGAAGGTGGTGTATCAAAATCATCAGATGTGCTGGCAACTTGATACAAAAGTTGATTTGTATAATTCAGTTGATGTTGAATATTTTTTATGTCATATCTTGTTGGGTTTTGAACAGATAAAGTTTTGTCATCTTCTTTCATAGATTTGAAAGGAGATACTGTAATTTCAAAGTTATTGACATTTGGAATTGTGATTTCTTCCAAAGGTGGAATAACCGAAATTACTTCTTTACCCTTTGCAGTTTTCCAAATTTTCTTTGCAGAGTTAAGAGTATTTAACTCTAAATTTTGAAAACAGTGATTTTGAAACCATTCGAAGTAGGGAACAGTGTCGTCCTCTACCTCCTCTAAATAAGACAAATATTTTTCACGATATTGTCTTATTTCAGACTGGGAAAATGAAGAAAAGAACCATTTTCTTTTTTCTTCATACTCAGGTTTTAAAAAATCTTTTTGAATTTTTTGTTTATCCACAATAAATTTTGTAAGAACAAAAATTTGATTGGGAGTTTCAAAAGCTTGATTAATTTCAGATAGAGTCGGAGACTCTCTCTATGCTTCCTGTTGCACCGGAATAGGGGTTTCAACCCTATATTCTGGTTGAGGTATAACAGGATGATCTCTCACTCCTGATAATCTCAGAGAATGGAAAGAATCCATTGATCTTCGAGAATTGTTTGAATTAGTTTGTTTAGATCCCTCAGGACAAGTCCTAAAAGATCTTGTTGAATTGCTTCTATTTAAAGGAGCAAAACTAATTGAAACATTTCCTGAAGAATATTCAATAGGTATTGACATTACAGAAGGTTCTGGCTCTTCTGGAGGCAGAATTTCCTGTAGATTCCATTCTAGATTTCTAGAGACTTCATTGTGATTTAGTCTCCTTGGTGTAACAGCATTTGATTTATTTAAATTTACTTGCAAAAGCAAAGTATCTTCTTTGGAAGATATATTCAATGCTTTTGGCGAAATATTTGTTCTCATGGCTTTATAATATGTTTTATATATTACAGCCATCGGGTAGGAATTGGGATTCCAGATTCCTTCCTTTATTTTAATATCCAATTTTATATTATGTTTATTTTTACCAAGACTTTCCAAAGACATAGTATAATTTGGAAAATTGTTAAAGAAAGTGGGACCATCATGAAGATTGGTCTCAATTATTGATAAAATCTGATCCTCGAACTTTGCAGGACGAGTATCTCTTAGGCATACACACAGGTGTATCTATGCCTAATCTATGTAAAGGTTTGATAGCGACTTGTATTAAACCAATATGCAAAAACTTGTATTTTTGTTTATGTTCCTTCAACATAGACAAATTCAAAAGATTTAAAGATTCTTGAGTTTTGTCTACCTTGATGGTATATTCAGCAGCTTTGATGATAAAATCATATTTGAATTATCAAGTAATTTTGTCTTATATATTTCAGAAACATTAAGTGGAGGGATACTCCAATTATTAAGTTTCATTATTTGTTGTTCATTTATCAAAGAAGAATTTTGATTTTCATTTTGAAAATTATTTGAAGAACTTGTTTCACCAATTTCTTCAATTTATATATATATATATATATATATATATATAATATAATATAATATAATATAATTAAAAACTTGGGGGAGACCATGACAATTGTAGGCATCCCCCTCCCTTTGCCACTATATGTAAGGAAAGATACTGACCATTTCGTCGATGAGAAGTCCATGTGGATGGTGGTGAGTCCCTTTTCTTGAACATTCATTTGTTTATTTTCCATTAAAACATTATTTTACTCTATTTTATGATATATGAGGTGTGAGTGTTTATGAATAATAGGAAGAATTTGAGACTGAGCTATCTCCTGAGTTGCATCCTGTACCGGAGGCTCTCCATCCACCCCATCGAGTACCCTGAAGAGGAGGAGAGACTCCGGACTCAATGTTGGGTTGAAGTTGTCAGTGGCAAGAAAAAGAATGATTTTACGGGGTTAGAGACCTCGCTTATAGTTACCGACGAGGAAACTCAGCCTTATGCAGCAGTCGCAGGCATTTTTCAGCCGCTCTCAGGATTAAGAGGAGCTGGTTAAGCTGAGATAACGACTTTCTGCTACTCAGGAGGAGAGTCGTCAGGCAGGGAGGACAATGAACAGTTGAGGGGTATTCCAGTCAGTCCAGCAGATATTGGTTTTTATCTTCGAGGTCCTCCCATGCCAGCCGACTTAAAGTGAAGTTACTAAAATCCTAATTTTAGACCCATCAAAAACAAAAATAAATTATTTACTCTTAACATTTATAAAACAAAAGTATCACACATATTAATAAAAAGGCTCAATATAAAGTGTCATCTAATTCAAATAGACTCTTCCCACTTAAAATAAATACGTCTCATTCAAAATTTATTTTAGAAGTCGTCAGCTCTTTGGGCAGCCTGGGTCCTCCTATCTGATGTGTGCACCTGTTTGCTTGAGTACACCTCCAGACGACCCCTGCCCAAAAGTAGCAACAAGAAGTCTATCAGCAGCCACCACATGATCCCTCTCAGGAACATTCAAATTATTAGGATTTATGTTGTTATTAAGATTTTGTATGTATTCATTTGTTGACTTTTTTTATATGTACATTCTTTACATTTACTTAGTTTTAAATTTAAATTATAATTTATTTACATTTGACATATTTTATTTGGATTGTTTTGTAATTTATTTATATTATATTCCAGTGTTTAGTTTATATTTTGCTTTTAACATAAATTTTGTTACTTTATTTTATTTTAAAAATTATTGATGGCCTTTCTATTTGAAACATCCTAATATGTCATCGATGAGATTTCTATCGGTAATGTGTTGGTAATGTAGACAATCACCTACATATACAATTTATTGATAAGCAGATCGTCGATATTATCGACAGTTCGTTGGATAGCTTCTTGACCTGTAATGTAGACAATCACCTACATAGACAATTAATCGATGAGCAGGTCATCAATATTATCGACAATTCGTCGAACAGCTTCTTGACCTTATCGGCGGCCTTTAGCCACCGGTAATTAACATTTTTCTTGGAGTGTTTTCATTATTGAGCAATTCCAAATTGAGTTTAATATTTTTTTTTGGTTTCCAATGTATCTTCCGTGTACAACTGAGGAAACTAATCCCTCGAGGTACTAGACTGCATTGAATGACTGACCTCTCCCAACCATATTTTCTCCATATGCAAGAGCTAGAGATTGAACCCTTGACCACTTGCTTAAGGGACCTAAGCCAATTATCACTCGGACCAACCACATGTTAGTAAGAGTTTAATATTTTACGGTCTCCTTCACAAGAACAATGTTGTTTGTTGTTTGTGAGCTTGGAACACCACAGGTGATTTTTTATTTTTATTTTTTGAATGGATGGTTTTCATATTTTTAATAATGGTATTTTGTTAAATGATCTTTGTGGAAGTAGAAATGCTTATTTGGTTCTCTCTTGAAACTCTGTTTCAATCCCTAAACCTCAGTTGCTACAGTAACTAGGGTGTTTGGGTACGAAACTCAGTTGAAAATAATTGATTCCTGGTGGGCAAAACTGAGTTTTGTGGAAGTAAAAATTTCTAGCTTTCCGTTGAAAATAATTGATTCTAGATGTAGGACCCACAAAATTCTACATATTTACACTACAAAAGTTATTTTACTTTATCATCCAAACAAAATCAATTCTTCTAAACTTACTTTTAAAATATTGTTAGCAAACACAAATCTATTTTTTTAACCTTGATTTTTTCAAAATCAATTCTTCCAAAATCAATTCTATCAAAATCTAAAACAAACGGACCCAAGTTATTTTGTGAATATTCTTCATGGATACACTTGTAAGACCTACACAAATATCACTTTTTTTTATAAGAGAAGGAATATATTAATTAAAGCATAAAGGGTGTTCAAACTCATATAGAATAACAATCTAAAAACCAAAACTACAAGACCAGTCCACAAGAACAATCATTACGTAGTTATGTTATTTGCACACCCTTGGGACACCTTGGTTAATCATGTATAAATATTTGGTTAATTCAGTTCATTATATGGTTAATCACGTGCAAATATTTGGTTAATTCATGATGACATATTAATTATATAAAGAACTGAATTAACTAGATATTTGCATATGATTAACCAAATATTTACATGGTTATGGAAAATAAACCTATTAACCATATAATGAATTGAATTAACCAAATATTTATACATGATTAACCAAGGTGTTGTTGAGACCTCATAAGTCCGAAACACATTCAATGTATAAATTCTCTAAGTTTTGATGATTCCAAATAGATTAAGTAGGATAATATTAAACCATATGAAATTACTAACAAATCTGATAAGTGTGCAGAAAATTAGATTTAAGGTCACTCGTCTACTTTATGACTCGTCTGATTTTCAGTAGAGCTCATTTTATAAGACCTGTCTGAAAACCACTCGTCTGCTTTTTAGTGAAAGACCAAATCAACGAGCTATTAAGATCTGAATTTACTTGATGACGTGGCAAGAAGCATCTGTCTGAAACAAACTCAGTTGATCACCCGTCTGACTTTTGGAATAAGTTAGCACTAGTCTAGTTTTGGACTACATGATCACCCGTCTAGTTTTGGACTGCATGATCACCAGTCATGATCAACCGCCTAGTTTTGGACTGCATGATCACCCGTCTAATTTTTGGACTGCTTGAGCACTCGTCTGATTTCTGATTACTTCTCACCCGTCTGATTTTCCAACTATGGTATAATGTCAGAAATGAAGTTCAAGTCATCTTATTCATATCAAATGCCTTCCTTAAGGATCTCGATGACCTCTGGACAATAGCTCAAAGGATAAAGATTAAAGAACGTTTGTTTCAAGGTTTTAAGGAATAAACAGGCAATCTTTGTACCACAGCAGTAACCTTTTAGCTGTTTTAGTACAAAGTAAAAGTGCTTTCTGGAAAGTGAACTGACTGTTGCACCAAAAGAGGAAAGCTCTCTGCTGCAAGTACAAGAAGCCTGTTGCTGCCTACTCTGATATAACAGCTGATTCAGATTAAAATGTACTCTTGGACAACCTTGTCAAAGCTAAACGCTCCCAAGCATTTAATGTTTATACAGAACGACTCTTTCGCATTAATGGTATCTCAAGCTCAAATCAAAAGAACACATTTTCTGAAGCTGTGTCTAAACGGATCGCTTGATTTAAGCATTTAAATAGATCAAACAATGAAGATGAAAACAAGAAGTTGAATATCATTAAGAACACTGTGCAGAAGCATTTACTCTCCTCATTAACTTCTTCATTCTTTCATTGAATACACCAATCATTTGATATTAATTCGCAGACTTTCACACGTCATATTTATTCCACTCCTCGAGTGTGATTTGAAAGACTTGCAAGTTGTATTAATTACACGAGACCTTTATATTCCTTATGTGTTGAGCCTGAAGAGGTTAGGTCTGCAAAGAATACTTGTACTGTAATTTACTCAGTTATAGTGGAAACTTGGTGCTGCCAAGAAACTGGACGTAGCCCTGTGGATTTTGGGGTGAACCAGTATAAAACTCGAGTGATATTCCTCTTCCCTTATCTCTTTATTTTGCTTAAGTATTATTATGTTCAAGCTTTTAACTTGGGGAGTTAATATTGTGAATATCAAACTCTGTTTTACTCTTCTCTGTTTGCTTGCGTATTCTATCTGAATATTAGACGTATCACTCGTCTAATTTTTTCCAATATAAGTTCTGCTTAATTGTTGTGCCTGGGAAAATCTTTTAAGTAACCAAAAAATTGGTAAACACAACTCAACCACCCCTTCTTGTGTTAACTTTGGTTATTTCAGTTGGTATCAGAGCTCAGTCTCTGGGTTGAGCACTTAACAGTGTAGAGGAAAAGATCTTGGAGATGGCAGGAGAAGCTAGCACAAGCAAGTACCATGCTGGAGAAGGATCCTTAATGTCGAGACCTCCTTACTTCAATGGAGAGTACTACATTTACTGGAAAGAAAAGATGAAGTGGTTCTTGCAGTCCACTAACTCTGATCTTTGAGATCTCATTGAAGAAGGCCCCTTTGTCCCTAAAGATGACAATGGAGATGAAGTTCCTAAAGCTAACATGACCTCTGAGCAAAAGACAAAGTGGCAGTCAAATGCCAAGGCTAGATATGCAATCATGTGCGCCTTGAGCAGAGAAGAATTTGAAAAAGTGTGTGCTTGTGAATCTGCAAAAGAAATGTGGGATTCACTAGCGGTTGCTCATGAAGGAACCAGCAAAGTCAAAGAGACCAAATTCAGCATGTTGGTCAGAAAGTATGGGCTATTTAAAATGGAAGAAGGAGAAACTATTGGCCAAATGTATGGAAGATTTCAAACCATAACCAATGGACTGAAATCATTGGGAAAAGTTTACAAGACTGAGGAACACATTCAAAAGATTCTCGGAAGTCTTCAAAAGCATTGGAGACCACTTGTGACTGTTGTATCTCAGGCCAAAGACTTAACAATAATGAAGCTAGATGAGCTTCTTGGCACTATCGAAATCCATGAACAAGCGCTGATTGAAGAAAACAATGGAAAGAAAAACAAATCCATTGCCCTCAAAGCTGACAAGAAATCATCTAGAGGAACCTCATCAAAAGCTCTCAAAGGTGATGAATCGTCAGAGGAATCTGAGGAATCAAATGAAGATGATTCAGATGATGAACTCTCTCTTTTCACTAGGAAAATGAAAAAGCTTTGGAAGAAAAGAAACTTCAGAAAGGACAAACCTTTCAGGCGCTTCAACAAAGAGAAAAACAAAGATGGTGGATCTCATGACAAGAATGCCATTGTGTGTTATGAATGTAAGAAGCCCGGTCATATCAAAGCAGAATGCCCTCAACTCAAAAAGCAATCTCCCAAGAAGTTCCTCATCAAAAAGAAGAAAAGAATGATGGCCACTTGGGAAGATCTTAATGAAAGCTCCACTGAAAGTGAGGAGAGGAGCTTGAAGCAAATCTCTATCTTATGACAGATATTGACTCTGAATCAGACAGAGGTACATTCTGAACTTGAGAAGAACTGTTGGAAAAATCCAACTATATGTCTAAATCTTTCAAATCCCTCAAGAGACAGTATGTTAAAATCTCAAATGAGTATACACATAAATCTCAAGAGTGTGAAAAGTTAGCTGAAGAAAATAGTATGCTTAAGACTGAAAAGTCTAAAGCTGAGATCTCAGTTGAAACTCTACCTTCTGAAGAAATTAATAAACTTCAACAGAAGGTAGAAGAGCTCACCATAGATCTTGCCAAATTTGTTAATGGTAGAGATAATCTGACTAAACTTTTGGGAAGTCAGGGGCACTCCCTTACCAAAGAAGGAATAGGTCATTCCAGACAAGAACATCATAAAGGATCAACAAAGTTCTCAAAAATAATTGTCAAATATGTATCAAATAAACCTATATGCACATGCTGTGGAAAAACTGGACATATCGCGTCTAAGTGTATCTACAAAAAGAGAAAGAAGTCTTCACAGACTCCTTATACTAACAGAAAAGGACCCAAGAAAGTGTGGGTACCTAAGTCCATGATCATTTCTGTTGAAGACCTACTTAACAGGACAAAAGAAACACCTGTCATGGTACCTGGACAGTGGATGCTCGTGACACATGACAGGAGAAAGGTCTATGTTCCTAGACTTCCAACCTAAGAAAGGTGGACATGTGACTTTTGGTGGTAGTCAAAAAGGAAAAGTTGTTGGTGTAGGTAAAATTGGTGGTAAACCTCCCTTGCCCATTATCTGTGATGTTTTATATGTGAAAGGGCTGAAACATAATCTGCTTAGCATAAGTCAATTATGTGATAGTGGATTTTCTGTATCTTTTTCTAAAGATGCATGCATAGTCAATGACAATAGTGGAAAGACCCTCTTTTCTTCTAAAAGGCAAAACAATCCGTATAAGATTGACCTGTCCGAACTTTCAGATCAAAGTATAACATGCTTTATGTCTAAAGAGGATGAAAAGCGGCTATGGCATAAAAAACTAGGACATGTTAGTATGAAACAAATTTCTAAATTGAAAAGGCATAACCTTGTGAGAGGATTGCCTGATATTTCCTTTAAGAAAGATATTCTGTGTGATGAATGTCAGAGAAGTAAACAAGTAAAATCAAGTTTCAAATCTAAGAAAGAAGTCACTTCCTTTAGACCTTTGCAACTGTTACACATGGATCTATTTGGACCAGTCAGTGTAGTTAGCCTAGGTGGAAAGAAATATGGTTTTGTTATAGTTGATGACTATTCTAGATTTACATGGGTACTCTTCTTAACCCACAAGGATGAGTCTTAGAAGGTCTTTACAAAGATTCGAAGAAGAGAGTACAGAATGAGCAAGGTTTCTGTATTTCTGCTATTAAAAATGATCATGGAAGAGAATTTGAAAATGAGCAATTTAAACTGTTCTGTGAGGAAAATGGTATTTCTCACAATTTCTCTGCACCTAGAACTCCACAACAAAATGGAGTGGTTGAGAGAAAGAACAGATCTCTTCAGGAGATGGGAAGAACAATGCTAAATGAAAATAATCTTCCTAGGTACTTCTGGGCCAAAGCCATTAGCACTGGTTGTTATGCGCAAAACATAATACTGATTAGACCTACCCTAAATAAGACTCCTTATGAATTGTGGAAAGGTAGAAAACCCAACATATCATATTTTCATGCTTTTGGATGTGAATGTTATATTCTTAGGGTTGGGCTAAGGTGCACCACCCATATTTTGCACCACCCACTACATCACCCATATGTGGCAAATTTTGGACCAATCAAATTGCCACATGGGTTTAGTCAAAAAACCAATCAGTTTTTTTTAATCAAAAAACATTATTTTAATATGAGTCAAATTTGCAAATACAAAAAGAACATATATTATACTACAATATACTGTATTCATATAGTTTGACTACAGTATAATACAACTAGAAATTTTGACCAACCTATGTGGCAATTTGATTGGCCCAAAATTTGCCACATGGGTGGTGTAGTGGGTGGTGCACCATAGCCCAACCCATATTCTTAATACAAAAGATCATCTTGGCAAATTTGACTCAAAAGTAGATAAAGGCACATTCATTGGATATTCCGAAATGTCTAAAGTTTTTAGAATCTTTAACTCTAGAACTTTTGTTGTAGAAGAATCAATTCATGTAAAGTTTAATGATGGTTTGAAGACCTGGGCAGGAACTATAAGATCAAGAAGAGGATGTTGCAGGTATTGAACTTAATCCTGCAGGTGGAAGAATCTTCGACAAGCCAAAAGTAGAAATGTCTCAAATTCGGACAAATGATGATGTGTGATGTCCTGAAACTCGAATTTAAAGAAAGATTGGAAATTCAAGACCTATCATCCAGAAGATCTTATTATTGGAAGACCATCTCAAGGAGTTAGAACCAGATATGCTTTCAACGAAAAACAACAACATGGCCTTCTTATCGATTTGGAACCCAAAAAGAATGAAGAAGCCTTGCAAGATGAAAGCTGGATTCTAGCCATGCAAGAAGAACTAAATAAGTTCAAGATAAATGATGTTCGGACTCTAGTTTCTAAACCCAAGGAGAAATCATTATTGGAACCAGATGGGTATTTAGAAACAAACTGGATGAAAATGGAAAAGTGGTAAGAAACAAAGCAAGATTAGTTGCTCAAGGTTATAATCAACAAGAAGGTATTGATTTTACTGAAACTTTTGCACCTGTAGCTAGATTAGAAGCAATTAGAATTCTCATGTAATATGCTGCTCAACATGATATAACTCTTTATCAAATGGATGTTAAAAGTGCATTCCTAAATGGAATAATTGAGGATGAAGTGTATGTGAAGCAACCTCCTGGTTTTGAGGACTCCGAAAATGCTCACCATGTCTATAAGCTTAAGAAAGCTTTATATGGACTCAAACAAGCTCCAAGAGCTTGGTATGATAGGCTAAGCACATATCTAATGGAAAATAATTTCATTAGAGGAAAAGTAGACACTACACTTTTTAAGAATTGCTCAAAGAAATACTTCATAGTAGTACAGATTTTTGTTGATGATATTATATTTGGTGCTACTAATGAAAAGCTCTACAAAGAGTTCTCTGAGTTGATGCAGAATTAATTTGAAATGAACATGATGGGAGAGCTCAAGTTCTTCCTTGGTCCTCAAATAAAACAGACAAGTGATGGAATATATATTCATCAACAGATGTACACCAAGAAACTTCTGAAAAAGTACAAAATGGAAAATTCAAAGCCTATGAGTACTCCTATGCATCCATCAATTGTTCTAAACAAGGATGAGGAAGGTAAAAAGGTAAACCAAACTGTCTACCGAGGTATGATTGGATCTCTTCTATATTTAACTGCTAGCAGACCTGATATTCAATTCAATGTTTGTCTTTGTGCTAGATTTCAATCAGACCCTAAAGAATCTCACCATAAGGCTATTAAAAGAATTTTCAGATATTTGATTGGAACCACTAACCTTGGTCTATTATATAAGAAAGTCAAGATTTCGAGTCATTGGATTCTGTGATGCTGATTTTGCTGGAGATAGAATTGATAGAAAAAGTACCAGTGGAGGTTGTCACTTCATTGGAGTATATATGATCTCATGGTCAAGCAAAAGGCAAAATACCATTGCTCTATCAACTGCTGAAGCTGAGTATATATCTGCAGCCGCTTGTTGTTCACAATTGCTTTGGGTAAAATATCAACTTGAGGATTATTCAATGTTTGAGCATAATATACCTGTTTGGTGTGATAATACTTGTGTTGTTAATCTGTCTAAGAATCCCATACAACATTCTAGAGCAAAACATATAGAAATTAAGCGTCATTTTATTAGAGATTGTGTTCAAAAGGGTGTTTTTGAAATTAAGTTTGTAACCACTCGAATATCAGTAGGCAAATATCTTTACAAAACCCTTAAGTGAAGATAGATTTGTTTTTATTAGAAGAAATTTCAATATGCATAATGTGTTTGAATGAGTGCTTGGTGATATGTCTAAAACTTTTACCTGTCTAAACTTTTATATATGTTTGACTCGTCTATTTTAAGCTAAGCATCGGATGACGTGGCTAAAAGCACTAAGTGCTAAACCCCGATCGAGACACGTGTACATTGTATTTTTTCTCTCCTTTCTCGAAAAACGCTTCATTTAATTTACAAACTGACTTTTCAAAATATATTGATGTTTATAGCAATAATCTCTCTCTCCTCTTTCCCAATGTAAAAAACACTCTAGTCTTTTAACAAAAGGAATTCGTGTCGCTTCAAAACTACCCACTCATAGTCTCTTGCTCACAATCTCTCTCCGAACTCTCTTCGTCTTCATCTCTTTGAAACCCTTCCTTTCCAAACCCTAAAAATCTTCTCCTTTGAAACAATGGCACCCAAAAGTTTTCTTGAAGATGTTGCTGAAAGATCTAGACTTTCTTTAACATAACTAAAGAAAGTGCATCCTGATAGGATCCCTAACTTTTGAGTTTCAGAACAAAGGACTAGATGTCAAGCCGTAAATCGCGTATCTTTGGGTGGCTACCATTCTTCCAGATTATGGAAGATTTCTATCCTTCCTTGGTAAGGGACTTCTGGAAAAACTCTAAAGTCACCAAGGACAGCACAACCTTCATGATCTCCGGTGATGTTGATGAAGACCATGTCTTCATCACCCATGAGTCACTCGCTGAAGTGACTAAGTGCCCTAGAGAAGGAGCGGGATACGACAAAAGCTGGTTGAAGAATCAAGGTGGCGAGGCAGCTGTGAACCTTGTACTGTATGGAGTTCCCAAGCCAAAGGACTTGGATTCAAAGTTCTTAACTCCAAAGGCAAGATTTCTTCATATTCTTCTAATTAACTGTGTGATACCTAAAACTGGTTCTAGGGATCATGTGAGTAAGATAGAAAAATTTGCTATCTACCACTTAGTCCAAAGAATCAATATAGATATCATAGATTTAATTTTTGGACACATGCTGAAAACTGTTAAAGGGAAGTGTAAGGGTGGATATCCCTATGGCATGCTTCTGACAAGAATCTTCAAAGCCAACTCTTTGAACAACATGTCACAAGTTTTCCATGCTGATCTCTATACAGAGATAACTTCAAAGACCCTGTCTTTGATGAAAATTCAACTTCAACCAATTGTAGAACCTTCAACTGTTGAAGCATCTTCCTCTGCTGCACCTGCTAGTGAAAGACTGAGCATTCCAGTAGTTAAGGCTGAACCTTTTGAGGAACCTGTTGAAGAAGAAAGGTCTCAACTTCAAAGGAAGAAGAGGAAAGTTATTCTCTCAATTGTTGAAGCTTCTATGTTTCAAGATGGTGCTGATGTCTCTCAAGTTGTTGAGCCTGTTGCCGAATCCTCTGAGAAAGTTGTTGCTTCTGCTCCTACTGCACCCAGTTTAACAAAAGTCTTCAAGAGGAAGAGAGCAGTGCAAGCTGAGGGGGAGTCTCAATCAGAAGAGACGGTGATCTCTAAAAAAAAAGGACCACTATGACAATAAGAAAATTGGTACTACCTTCTACTCCATCACCATCACCCTCACCTCAAAGAGAATCCTCATTTCAACCTCAACCAACGGCCACAACAACCTCCATTCCACAACCATCATCACCATTGCCACTGTCTCCACAAAGAGCACCAACACCACCACTACAAAGAACACCATCACCTCAACCACAACAAAACACCCATACACCACCTTCTTCACTAAAAATTCCAACTCCTTCACACACATCACCTATCCATCACTCGTCTGAACCTAATCCTACCAATTCAGAAACTCACATGTCTGATACTTCCACACCACAAACATCTCATCATTCTGACATTCTTCTCATTAAGGATGTCAATGACTTTGATTATTTTAACAATCCCATTTCTCCACCTTCACCCAAAATACAAACCCTTGATTACATCTGAAACCAGAACCAAGTCCCTCCGAGAATAATCTTTCCAAATTTATTCTCAGAAACAAGACACAACCCACTCCCTTTTGCCACTTTACCTCCATATCACCTATCTTCCAGAACCATTCCTTTCTCTATCACAGATGAGTCTTGCTCAAATTTTCTCAAAGAACAAAGACTAGGATGTCATTGCTTCACTTGAAGCTGAAAGGCAGCTTGTTAAGCTTGCCAGAAAAAAAAAGTAAACAAATGGCTCTTCAATCCTCACATCTTCATGAGACCTTCTATTGAGCTCAAAGTAATGCCTGACTCCATGGCCTTGAAAGGAAAGCAAAAGGTCATTGACTTGCCTGGAGATCAACAATTATGTCTGATCAAGGCTTAATGACAACAAATGCAAATCCAGACCGAGGTTGTTCACTACAGAGACCCAACACAAGTTTCTAAAAGTCAGAGACATCTACTGGAGATGTGGCTCTAGCTCTGGAGTATCTGAAAAAGAGAAGAAAACAATTCCAACCAAAGGTAGCCAAGCCTATGATCTCTATCCTTTTTCCCCTTCAATTTTTACAATCAATGTTTTTCCAGACCCTCAGCCTGAGGACCATATTATCTTGAAGAGTTACCTCCTACTCCTCTTTCTAATCCACCTCCTTCATCCGCATCTGCAACTGCAATGGCTACAACAGATTCTACTGCTGTAGTTGTTTATGATCCTGTTGTCCATCAGAAGCTAGATAAAACGTCTTCAAGTTTGCAGACTGTCATTGAAAAACAGGATGAAGCAATTGCTCAGTAAGATGCATTCAAGCTCAGATGTTAGCTCAGCAGCAAGCAATGCAGAAGATGATGGAAGCTTTCTTCAAAAGCCAAGGAGGCCCTAGTTCTTAGATCTTAGGACTTAGTCTTTTTTATTTTCTCTTGAGTCATGCAACACTAGTCAGTGATGTCTATCACTTGTAACACTTCTGACTCTGATTATATGAAATGAATTGTTTTTTTGGTATTGCTTTTGGCCATCTGTCTTAATATATCTGTCTTACTTTTTGATTGATGCCAAAAGGGGGAGGAAAATAGAAAATATAGAAAAATAAGAAAATTAGTTCCGACTTTGTGTTTTTCTGTTACAAAAGTTATGGTTGCTCTGGTACATTTTGCTCTAAATTTTTTTTATCTGATGCATAAACTAAGGGGGAGCATTAAAAATTATATCTTCTGAAATTTCTCTTATTACTTTTTGATGTTCAATAAAATCAGAAAAATTATTTGTCATCATCAAAAAGGGGGAGAATGTTGAGACCTCATAAGTCTGAAACACGTTCAATGTATAAATTCTCTAAATTTTGATGATTCCAAATAGATTAAGTATGGTAATGTTGAACCTTATGAAATTACTAACAAATCTGATAAGTGTGCAGAAAATTAGATTTAAGGTCACTCGTCTACTTTTGACTCGTTTGATTTTCAGTAGAGCTCAATTTATAAGACCTGCCTCGAAAACTAATCGCCCCGCTTTTTAATCAAAGGCCAAGTCAACGTGCTATCAAGATCTGAGTTTACTTGATGACGTGGTAAGAAGCATCTGTCTGAAACAGACTCAGTTGATCACCAGTCTTACTTTTGGAATAAGGTAGCACCGGTCTAGTTTTGGACTACATGATCATCCGTCTAGTTTTGGACTACATGATCACCCGTCTAGTTTTGGACAGCATGATCACCCGCCTAGTTTTGGACTGCATGATCACCCGTCTAGTATTTGGACTGCTTGAGCACTCGTCTGATTTCTGATTACTTCTCCCCCATCTGATTTTCCAACTCTGGTATAATGTCAGAAATGAAGTCCAAGTCATCTTATTCATATCAAATGCCTTCCTTAAGGATCTCGAAGACCTCTGGACAATAGCCCAAAGGATAAAGAATAAAGAATGTTTGTTTCAAGGTTTTAAGGAATAAACACAATCTTCGTACCATAGCAGTAACCTTTTAGCTGTTTTAGTACAAAGTAAAAGTGTTTTCTGGAAAGTGAACTTACTGTTGCAACAAAAGAGGAAAGCTCTCTGCTGGAAGTACAAGAAGTCTGCTGCTGCCTACTCTGATATAACAGCTGATTCAGATTAAAATGTACTCTTGGACAACCTTGTCAAAGCTAAACGCTCCCAAGCATTTAATGTTTATACAGAATGACTCTTTGACATTAATGATATCTCAGAAGCTCAAATCAAAAGAACACATTTTCTGAAGCTGTGTCTAAACGGATCTCTTGATTGAAGCCTTTAAATAGATCAAACAATGAAGATGAAAACAAGAAGTTGAATATCATTAAGAACACTGTGCAGAAGCATTTACTCTCCTCATTAACCTTTTCATTCTTTCATTGAATACACCTTCAATCATTTGATATTAATTCACAGTCTTTCACACTTCATATTTATTCCACTCCTTGAGAGTGATCTGAAAGACTTGCAAGTTGTATTAATTGCACAAAACCTTTTTATTCCTTGTGTGTTGAGCCTTATGAGGCTAGGTGTGCAAAGAATACTTGTTTGAGTGTTGAGCCTGAAGAGGCTAGGTGTGCAAACTTGTTTAAGTGTTGAGCCTGAAGAGGCTAGGTGTGCAAAAAATACTTGTACTGTAATTTACTCAGTTATAGTAGAAACTTGGTGCTGCCAAGAAACCGGACGTAGCCCCCGTGGATTTTTGGGGTGAGCCAAAGATAAAACTCTTGAGTGATATTCCTCTTCCCTTATCTCTTTATTTTGCTTAAGTATTATTATGTTCAAGCTTTTAACTTGGGGAGTTAATATTGTGAATATCAAACTCTGTTTTACTCTTCTCTGTTTGCTTGCGTATTCTGTCTGAATATTAGACGTATCACTCGTCTAATTTTTTCTAATCTAAGTTTTGCTTGTTGTGCCTGCGAAAATATTTTGAAGTAACCAAAAAATTGGTAAACACAATTCAAACCCCCTTCTTGTGTTAACTTTGGTTATTTCAGTTGGTATCAGAGCTCAGACTCGGGGTTGAGCACTTAACAGTGTAGAGGAAAAGATCTTGGAGATGGCAGGAGAAGCTAGCACAAGCAAGTACTATGCTGGAGAAGGATCCTCAATGTTGAGACCTCCTTACTTCAATGGAGAGGACTATGTTTACTGGAAAGAGAAGATGAAGTGGTTCTTGCAGTCCACTAACTTTGATCTTTGGGATCTCATTGAAGAAGGCCCCTTTGTCCCTAAAGATGACAATGGAGATGAAGTTCCTAAAGCTAACATGACCTCTGAGCAAAAGACAAAGTGGCAGTCAAATGCCAAAGCTAGATATGCAATCATGTGCGCCTTGAGCAGAGAAGAATTTGAAAAAGTGTGTGCTTGTGAATCTGTAAAAGAAATGTGGGATTCACTAGCGGTTGCTCATGAAGTAACCAGCAAAGTCAAAGAGACCAAAGTCAGCATGTTGGTCAGAAAGTATGAGCTATTTAATGAAGGAGAAACTATTGGCCAAATGTATGGAAGATTTCAAACCATAACCAATGGACTGAAATCACTGGGAAAAGTTTACAAGACCGAGGAACACATTCAAAAGATTCTCAGAAGTCTTCCAAAGCAATGGAGACCACTTGTGACTTCTGTATCTCAGGCCAAAGACTTAACAATAATGAAGCTAGATGAGCTTCTTGGCACTCTCCAAATCCATGAATAAGAGCTGATTGAAGAAAATAATGGAAACAAAAACAAATCCATTGCCCTCAAAGCTGACAAGAAATCATCTAGAGGAACCTCATCAAAAGCTCTCAAAGCTGATGAATCGTCAGAGGAATCTGAGGAATCAAATGAAGATGATTCAGATGATGAAGATGATGACCTCTCTCTTTTCAACTGAAAAATGAAAAAGCTTTGGAAGAAAAGAAACTTCAGAATGGACAAACCTTTCAGGCGCTTCAACAAAGAGAAAAACAAAGATGGTGGATCTCATGACAAGAATACCATTGTGTGTTATGAATGTAAGAAGCCTCGGCCATATCAAACCGTAATGCCCTCTGCTCAAAAAGCAATCTCCCAAGAAGTTATTCAACAAAAAGAAGAAAGCAATGATGGCCACTTGGGAAGATCTTGATGAAAGCTCCACTGAAAGTAAAGGAAAGGAGCTTGAAGCAAATCTCTGTCTTATGGCAGAATCTCGACTCAATCGATGACAGAGGTACATTTCGAACTTGAGAAATTGAATGATGCCTATGATGAACTGTTGGAAGATTCCAACTATATGTCTAAAGCTTTCAAATCCCTCAAGAGACAGTATGTTAAACTCTCAAATGAGTATACACAGAAATCTCAAGAGTGTGAAAAGTTAGCTGAAGAAAATAGTATGATTAAGACTGAAAAGTCTAAAAATCGATATCTCGGTTGAAACTCTACCTTCGAAGAAATTAATAAACTTCAACAGAAAGTAGAAGAGATCACCATAGATTTTGCCAAATTTGTTAATGGTAGAGATAATCCGACTAAAGTTTTGGGAAGTCAGGGCACTCCCTTAACAAAGAAGGAATATGTTATTCCAGTCAAGAACATCATAAAGGATCAACAAAGTTCTCAAAAATAATGGTCAAATATGTATCAAATAAACCTATATGCACATGCTGTGGAAAAACTGGACATATCGCGTCTAAGTTTATCTACAAAAAGAGAAAGAAGTCTTCACTGCACTTTATACTAATGTAAAAGGACCCAAGAAAGTGTGGGTACCTAAGTCCATGATCATTTATGTTGCAGACCTACTTAACAGGACAAAAGAAACACCTGTCATGGTACCTGGACAGTGGATGCTCGCGACACATGACAGGAGAAAGGTCTATGTTCCTAGACCTCCAACCTAAGAAAGGTGGACATGTGACTTTTGGTGGCAATCAGAAAGGAAAAGTTGTTGGTGTAGCAAAAATTGGTGGTAAACCTCCCTTGCCCATTATCTGTGATGTTTTATATGTGAAAAGGATGAAACATAATCTGCTTAGCATAAGTCAATTATGTGATAGTGGATTTTCTGTATCTTTTTCTAAAGATGCATGCATAGTCAATGACAATAGTGGAAAGACCCTCTTTTCTTCTAAAAGGCAAAACAATCCGTATAAGATTGACCTATCTGAACTTTTAGATCAAAATGTAACATGCTTTATGTCTAGAGAGGATGAAAAGTGGCTATGGCATAAAAAACTAGGACATGTTAGTATGAAACAAATTTCTAAATTGAAAAGGCATAACCTTGTGAGAGGATTGCCTGATATTTCCTTTAAGAAAGATATTATGTGTGATGCATGTTAGAGAGGTAAACAAGTAAAATCAAGTTTCAAATCTAAGAAAGAAGTCACTTCCTCTAGACCTTTGCAACTATTACACATGGATCTGTTTGGACCAGTCAGTGTAGTTAGCCTAGGTGGAAAGAAATATGGTTATGTCATAGTTGATGACTATTCTAGATTTACATGGGTACTCTTCTTAACCCACAAGGATGAGTCTTATAAGGTATTTACAGTATTCAGTAAGAGAGTCCGGAATGAGCAAGGTTTCTGTATTTCTGCTATTAAAAGTGATAATGGAGGAGAATTTGAAAATGAGCAATTCAAACTGCTCTGTGAGGAAAATGGTATTTCTCATAATTTTTCTGCACCTAGAACTCCACAACAAAATGGAGTGGTTGAGATAAAGAACATATATCTTCAGGAGATGGGAAGAACAATGCTAAATGAAAATAATCTTCCTAAGTACTTCTGAGCAGAAGCCATTAGCACTGCTTGTTATGTGTAAAACAGAATACTGATTAGACCTATCCTAAATAAGACTCCTTATGAATTGTGGAAAGGTATAAAACCCAACATATCATATTTTCATGCTTTTGGATGTGAATGTTATATTCTTAATACAAAAGATCGTCTTGGCAAATTTGACTCAAAAGTAGATAAAGGAACATTCATGGGATATTTTGAAATGTCTAAAGCTTTTAGAATCTTTAACTCTAGAACTTCTGTTATAGAAGAATCAATTCATGTAAAGTTTAATGATGGTTTGAAGACTGGTAGGGAACTATAAGATCAAGAAGAGGATGTTGCAGGTATTGAACTTAATCCTACAGTGGAAGAATCTTCAGACAAGCCAAAAGTAGAAATGTCTAAAATTCAGACAAATGATGATGCGTCTGAAACTCGGAATTTAAAGAAAGATTGGAAATTCAAGATCTATCATCCAGAAGATCTTATTATTGGAAGTCCATATCAAGGAGTTAGAACCAGATCTGCTTTCAACGAAAACAACAACATGGCCTTCATATCAAATTTGGAACCCAAAAAGATTGAAGAAGCCTTCCAAGAAGAAAGCTGGATTCTAGCCATGCAAGAAGAACAAAATCAGTTCAAGAGAAATGATGTCTGGACTCTAGTTTCTACACCCAAGGAGAAATCTGTTATTGGAACCATATGGGTATTTAGAAACAAACTGGATGAAGATGGAAAAGTGGTAAGAAACAAAGCAAGATTAGTTGCTCAAGGTTATAATCAAAAAGAAGGTATTGATTTTACTGAAACTTTTACACATGTAGCTAGATTAGAAGCAATTAGAATCATCATGTCATATGCTGCTCAACATGATATAACTCTTTATCAAATGGATGTTAAAAGTGCATTCCTAAATGGAATAATTGAGGATGAAGTGTATGTGAAACAACCTCCTGGTTTTGAGGACTCTGAAAATCCTCACCATGTCTATAAGTTTAAGAAAGCTTTATATGGACTCAAACAAGCTCCAAGAGCTTGGTATGATAGGCTAAGCACATATCTAATGGAAAATAATTTCATTAGAGGAAAAGTAGACACTACACTTTTTAAGAAATGCTCAAAGAAAGACTTCATAGTAGTACAGATTTATGTTGATGCTATTATATTTGGTGCTACTAATGAAAAGCTCTGAAAAGAGTTCTGAGTTGATGCAAAATGAATTTGAAATGAGCATGATGGGAGAGCTGAAGTTCTTCATTGGTCTTCAAATAAAACAGTCAAGTGATGGAATATAAATTCATCAACAGAAGTACACCAAGGAACTTCTGAAAAGGTACAAAATGGAAAATTCAAAGCCTGTGAGTACTCCTATGCATCCACCAATTGTTCTAAAAAGGATGAGGAAGGTAAAAAGGTAGACCAAATTGTCTACCGAGGTATGATTGGATCTCTTCTATATTTAATCGCTAGCAGACACCGATATTCAATTCGGTGTTTGTCTTTGTGCTAGATTTCAATCGCACCCTAAAGAATCTCACCATAAGGCTGTTAAAAGAATTTTCAGATATTTGATTTGGAACCACTAACCTTGGTCTATTATATAAGAAAGCTGAAGATTTCAGGTTAGCTGGATTTTGTTATGCTGATTTTGCTGGAGATAGAATTGATAGAAAAAGTACCAGTAGAGGATGTCAATTCATTGGAGCAAATACGATCTCATGGTCAAGCAAAAGGCAAAGTATCATTGCTCTATCAACTGCTGAAGCTGAGTATATATCTGCAGCCAGTTGTTGTTCACAACTGCTTTGGGTAAAATATCAACTTGAGGATTATTCAATGTTTAAGCATAATACACCTGTTTGGTGTGATAATACTAGTGCTATTAATCTGTCTAAGAATCCCATACAGCATTCTAGAGCAAAACATATAGAAATTAAACATCATTTTATTAGAGATTATATTCAAAATGGTGTTTTTGAAATTAAGTTTGTAACCACTGAATATCAGTGGGCAAATATCTTTACAAAACCGTTAAGTGAAGATAGATTTGTTTTTATTAGAATAAATCTTAATATGCATAATGTGTCTCAGTGAGTGCTTGCTGATATGTCTGAAAATTTTACCTGTCTAAATTTTATATCTGTTTGACTCGTCTATTTTAAGCTAAGCATCTGATGACGTGGCTAAAAGCACTCAGTGCTAAACCCTGGCTGAGACACGTGTACATTGTATTTTTTTCCTCCTTTTCTGAAAAACGTTTCATTTAATTTACAACTGTCTTTTCAAAATTTATTGTTGTTTATAGCAATAGTCTTTCTCTTCTCTTTCCCAACGTAAAAAAACACTCAAGTGTTTTAACAAAAGGAATTCGTGTCGTTTCAAAACTACCCACTCAAAGTCTCTTGCTCACAATCTCTCTCTGAACTCTCTTCGTCTTCATCTCTTTGAAACCCTTCCTTTCCAAACCCTAAAAATCTTCTCCTCTAAAACAATGGCACCCAAAAGTTTTCTTGAAGATGTTGCTGAAAGATCTAGACTTTCTTTAACATAACTAAATAAAGTGCATCCTGGAAGGATCCCTAACTTCTGAGTCGAAAAACAAAGGACCAGATGTCAAGCCAGAAATCGCGCATGCTAGGTGGCTACCATTCTTCCAGATTATGGAAGATTTCTATCCTTCCTTGGTAAGGGACTTCTGGAAAAACTCTAAAGTCACCAAGAACAGCACAACCTTCATGATCTCTGGTGATGTTGATGAAGACCATGTCTTCATCACCCATGAGTCACTCGTTGAAGTGACCAGGTGTCCCATTTGGGTGTGCAAATAACATTATTGTCATTCCGTAGCCAAACTAATTCAGAGGGTCAAACCAGCAAGAAAATAAGCATAAAACAGGCTAACAGCCAAATTATTGGAACACTAAGCAATCATGCATCAACAATCTACAACGGAAAGAATAATTTCCTGCTGCAAAGAATAGGAGCATTCACATAACCTCGGCAAGTATCACAATTATTGAAGAAACGTAACCCATTAAAATCAGCTTCCTAATGTAGCTCAACAGAAGAGACCGAACAGCATCAATCAGAGGGCATACAGAAATGTAGCTGCACCAGCCATATATAACAGCCATAGAAGCATGCAGAAAGACCAACAGTGCAAAAAAGATCAACTTGTTGATGGTCTAAACAACTCCCAAACCAGAAAAACAACACAAACCAATCAGTTAATCATCCAATTTAATTCATGAACCTGTTTCCTAAAGCCACCAACAGAGTAGAGCATCCTTATTTTATGTACAATCTCCTAATAAAGCAGTCTTCTGGCATAGTACATCTGACAGAAACATGTAGAAATTGAATCCCAAATTTTTTTATAAGCCAAAGTATATTTAAAAGAGTACAAGAGGTAACCGAACCCATATACAATATAAATCAAATAGAATATAATTGAACCTCAATATATTCTGTGAAGCATTGAAAGTACCCTACACTTTCTTCCACTGTTCTGCCTACACAAACCACAAATGCCAACCAATACTTGGGAGGGAAGGACTTTCCCCAAAACAGAATTATGTACACAATTCCACATTTCAAAGTAAATCAAAGGCTCAAAAAACCTCACAGTGTTTCACACCCTACCCAAGTGTTTCTCACCCTCACAGAGGCTCTCAAAAACCTTTCAGTGTATCATTCCCAAACCATGAGTTTCTCTCCCTAGCCTACACAAATATTACTTAAATACGTTTCATCTCGCAATTTCAACTGTGCTCCTTTTATATTTAGTTGGTTTTCACAATTCAAAGTCACAGTTCAACATCATACAAATCAATTTGAACAATGAATTTCATCCATTTAATTAGGTAAGCATTACAAACACATTTAACAACATGATAAATGCCAACGGCTAATTACACAGTTGAACACAAAAATCAGCATTACAAACCCAATTACCTAATTTTTCAAATAAACTAAGTCTCACATTATGATAAGACTAGCATCATAATACACTGCCCAATTTCATAACATCAAAGGTCCTAATTCAGCCTCTAAGCTTTCAATCTTCCAGGCAACATTTATTATCCATTCTTCATTCTCACTTGATGCAACCCCTGTAGAAGTTTTAGCCATGGCTTCAGTACAATCTTCATAATCTTTTGTCCCATTGTGAACCCAAAAAAGTATCTACAATGGTTACGACATACAAATAATCACAATACAATGAAGAACAATAATATAACAAAAACTAATGTTTCTTGATAACACACAACATACCCTCACTGGACACTAACAATTGAAATAACTATCATACTCAACACCGAAGACTCAGATTACCAGCATAACCTTGCATTTAGGGCCATAGAATGGTCTACAAGGATTTGCCAGTGTTTTGGATGTTCTAACAATTATTCTCAAACCACAATAGCATACTTAACCCGTAGCTCCCCTATAATGCAGCTATTAGATCTGAACCTCTACTCCCATTCTAGTTTCCTTGTGTGTGTGTGATGACAGGCGATTGGGGCAAGGTTCCACCCTTCATCATTTGTCAGCCTTCCAAACCCACAATGGTTCCACAAAAAGGATAAAAATCACCATTTTCATCCAAAGTAAAACTCCATCTTCAAAAATAGAGAAACAAAATACATCAATGATTCCTTCTTTTAAGCATAACTATGAAACTGAAAACTAAAACAAAGAAATGATAACGAAAACATGACATCAAATAAAATGGCGAATTAGTTATAGAAACTCAAAATGGGTAACCATAGAAACTTAGAATGGATAACCATACTTTTCAAAAGATAAAACTAAGAAGAAAATGAGAAAACACTTTAGAAACTATGTTGACATCAAAACTAGACAAGTGGGTAGGAAGCAAAATGCCCTTAGCTAGCTATTGTGAGAACAAAGAAATTCTAAACTGAATAATACTCTTTATTGAATGAAATTGGTTTGATACAAAAGTATATATAGCTGAGCTATACAAAGAAGATTCAAAGGGGATAAGAGGCTAACTACCCTGTACCTAACAGATAAGCTAAGATAAGCTAATAACAGAAATAACAGAATATAACTAATTCTGTTTATATAAGTAGAGAGTTTAACAACTAATAAGAGCCTCTTGCAAATAGAGGATTTGCATCCAATCAGTGTGAAGACTTTTACACCATAAAAAAGGTGCCTGCTGCATAGTGCATATAATAACTTGAATAATGAAAGCCATAAGCAGGGTTGATCACTTACCCATGATGCTGAATCATTAGTCATTGTATTCAGAAGTATCGAACAAGTTGATTTGTTTGATATGTTTGATTTGTGGCCAATCATCACCGGTTTCCTTTTGACACCTTGGGAACAACCTGGGGCAATTGGTAATGCGCAACGNCCTTAAAGACTTGAGGTTGCTCATCCCTTTGGGCAGCGAAGCTAACTTGTAACATTCTTCAATACAAAGAGAAGTGAGTGATCTGAGGTTGCTTATTCCCTCTGTCAGATTCACCAACTCGGGACAGCTATCTATACGTAGATACTTCAAAGAGGTAAGGTTTTTAATTCCTTCAGGAAGTGACTTGAGCTTAGGGAATTCCAATATGTGAAGATTACGAAGGTTTATCAAAACTTCCCATCCATCACATATTAGATCACCTTCTATACCCTTTTTAATATACAGTTCCTGAAGTGAGGTTAGATAGTTCAAACCTTTCATTAAATACTTCAAACTTTTGCACTCAATGGAAAGCTTGTTGAGAAAATTGAAGTTTTTTAGCCACTCTTCTGGTAGGCGAGGTTGTTCCTCAACAATTTCAATTCTCAATTCTTTCAATTTGGAGAGTGGAGGAGGAGGAGAATAATCTGAATATGATGCTGTCATGCTAGTACTAGTTCTAGTACTAGTACTAGTTAAAGTTCTGTAATTTAGTGTCTCCCTCAATGATTTCACATTGGAGCATATTAAAGAGAGCTTGTCATGAACATTAGGATAAAAGGGCATGCAATCCAGTTTGGGACAGTGGCTAACTTCCAATTTTGACAAGGGATGAAACATAGCATTGTTTTGTATTCTCCCCTTCCACCAACTTGTGAGGTTTGGGCAATCTGATATTACAAGTTCTCTTAAGGATGGAAAGAATGGTTTAGTACTATCAGCTACTTCAACTTCAACCTCATTGTCATGATCATCTATTATGAATTCCAGAGAGTCCAATCTCTGAAGTTGAAGAATTTTCAGTTTAGGGAGTTGATCCAATGGAGGGAGCTTTTTGCATTTAGAGCAATTGTACAAACTAAACTTAACAAGATTGATAAATTTGGATAAGAGCCAGTTTGAAAATTCAATACCTTCATACCCCACAATGGATAGTCCTTGTAAATTTGGATGTGGCTCAAGATGTGCTAAGGATATTTGATCTTCCTCAGAATGTTTCCCATCATTGTTGTCCTCATCATCATGATTCCATCTCAGAATGAGGGATTGAAGATGCTCTTTCTCTCTCAAATAAGCATGACCATGACCATCTTGATTGGGTTCACTAAAGTGCAATCTTTCCAAGTGTAGAATCTCCAATTCTCCCCTTAAGTTATTGAGACCAATGAGCTCCCAAAGTCCTCCACTGAGGCTATTTTTCTTGTTGGTGCTGGCAACAAAGTTTGACAGTCTCTGAAGCCAAGTGAGCTTCTTCAATGTAGAGGGCATACCCTCCAGGTGCAAGCATCCCTGCAATGATAGATGCCTCAGACTCACCAAATCCTTCATTTCATAGGGCAATTCTTTGAGCTCATGACAATCAGACAAAATCAAAGTCAACAAATGCTTCAACTGTCCAATGGAATTGGGAAGTTTCTTCATGTTATTTTTAGCCAAACTCAAGTATCTTAAACTCTTTAACTCCCCAATTGATCTAGGCAAAATCTTCATACCTAAATCTCTGAGAGTCAATACACGCAACCTCTTGAATCCAGAAAAAATTGCATCACATGCAGACCAGCTTAACTTAATCTCATTTGGGACCCGTGAAGGCCAAGATAACATAATGGTACTCAAATTTTTATTGTTTCTAAATAAGGATTTGGGAATCCCATTTGAAACATTCAAGTGAGAAGTCACTAACACTCGTTGGACTCTTTCTTTGACATCATTTTCAAGATCTTCAATGCATAAGTTGTCCTCTCCAGACACAAATTCTGACAAATCTGGCATTAGATTCACATTCATGAAGCATGTGGTGAGGATGCCATATTCATTTTCCTCACCACACAAGATTATCGACCTGCGGCGAAATTCCTGTATACACTCAAGACCCAAATCTTCTGCTCTTTGTTGAGAAGAAGAATTTACAGGTCCCAAAAACCCTTCAGCCATCCAAAATCTAATTAGGGTCTCAATGCGAATATAATTTATGGTAGAGAACATAAATGAACAATAAGCAAAACATCGCTTTAGACACGAGGATGGGAGGTTGTTGTAATATCTCAACTGCATCTCTTGCTTAAATTCATCCTCGATCGATTGATATATTTCTGATTCATCTTTTGCTTCATGATGAGAACTCACCAACCTTGCCATTGTTATTATGGCTATTGGGACTCCACAACACATCTTCACCATCTTTTTTTGAGCATCTAATATTTTTAAGCCATCTGAACCCCCTCCTCCTCCTCTTCCTGCAACTAGCTTAAACAAATCCCAGGAATAATCTTCAGTAAGCGGCCTTAGCTCTTTACAAGATGGAAAAACCATCTTAGCTACGATTTCGCTCTGCGTCGTGATAACAACTGCTCCACCATGTGGAGCCTCCCTCAGCATGTGGATCAACTTGTTCCATTCCTCACTATCCTCGTTCCGCAAATCGTCTAGCAAAAGAAAGAATCTTGTTCCACTCAAGGCTTCTCTAAGATTAACACTATCATGCTGATGCAGTTTCTTCTTCTTCTTCATTGCTGATTCATGAATTATACGTTTCACAACAAACTCAGAATAAAACTTCTCATGGATGCTAATGCTATCAATCCAAATCATCAAATCAAAATTACTTTGGATTCTCTCATCATCCCAAATATATTTAGCAAGTTTTGTCTTCCCCATTCCATGAATCCCTGAAATCACAACCACAGGAACAACACCTTTCACTTTTCTCTTCCCCAAAATCATGCGTACGTACCCTTCTTTCTGATCTTTTCTCCCAACAATCTCTATAATTTCTTGGTCTTCTGCATCTGAAAAGACCGTTGACTTTTTGTAACTTTTCAACGACAATCGAGTCCCTTCAACCGCAACTTCATCCAGACGCTGTTCAACTTGCTTGAGTTGGAACATTGTGCTTTGCGGCAACAACGTAAGATTACAGAGAGAGATCAACGATGCTATGATCATATAACTCTTCTGTGTTGGAACCGAAGCTGCATGGGGAGGGAGATCGAGATCCTCCAGCAAGTTGAACAAATCGTTGAGTTCAGTAGTGACTTTTCTAACCCAATCTTGGGCTTTGCAATCATTTTCATCTGTTTTCGCGGCAACCGCGTTGATGTTGCTATCATTTTGCTCATCCAGAGCTGAAGCAATTTCACGTTCAATGGTTAAGAGATGGCGCTTTATATTTTCAGTGATATTGGAACAACTCTTGTCACTAAAAATAGGTAACATACTCATTCTCTTCCTCATTTCAGAAATGGTATCGACGACAATGTCTAAAGCCATTTTGGATTAATGGAGGAGCCTGTAGTGTAGAATAGTTGGAAGGAAAATTAGGACACTTGTCAGAAAGAAAGCAGGAGGAAGGAAAAGGAGATGAAAAGGCTGCTTTCCATCGTTTTGTTCTCAAGTGAAAAGCAGAGGAAAGATCTGAAATCGTGGGCCCCACATCAAAAATGTTTTCTGCGTTATTTGGAAAGAAAACAGGGGGAAAACATGGATCTATTGGAAACTCGGTAACTGGGATAAAAGGACCGAAACACCTGAAGCAGCTGTCCAAAAACCGGTTGAAGGAACTGGGTGAAGCTAAAGAAAAGAGGATGAACTATGAAGATGAAGATGAAGAAGAAGAAGAAAAAGAAAAGGAGGAGGAGAAGGGCGGAGAAAGCGAGGAGAAGAATGGTGAAGCATTGATGAGGAGGTCAAAGTGAGTCATATTGCTGCATGACACCCAATTATAATAAAAAAAATAACCTATAAATCGATTATTGTGAAAATATGTCTGAAAAAGCTGAAAAAAAAATATGTTGATAATTTATTTTTATATAATCGATTATTGTGATAATATGTTTATATTTGGATATTTTTGTTAAAAATAATTTTAAGATTATCTATTTTATTTGGATGATATAAAAATAATCATCTTTATACAGTAAATTAGTCGATGCCCGTACATCGCACGAGAACGTATAAATCTTTTAAAACAAATAGTTGATATACTTATTTTTTTGACAATTTAAATTGCATTTTCATTTTCATTTCGAAACAAATACTTAATATTAATGTGATACAATTCATAAAAATGAATCTTCAACATTGTACTGCTTGCTTTAAAATTTGTATCCAGCAAAAAAAAAAGATGAATTAATTTTAAAAGATTTGAGAAAAATAAGAGGATTCAAACTTTGATAGATTTAATAAGCTCATGAAAAGGAGCTCTTTGGATGTAATTAGAAAAAATAAAGTATAACAACTAGTGTTATTCCTTTTCTAACTATTATCACACTTTCAATCATTTAAGACCGGATTGAAAGTTACAAATTCTATGTTAAACATGATATAATACAATCATTTATACTTCATCGTGTTACTAATTAAAATAAAGAAATAACATAATTAAAAAATGAATAGTTACCAAAAAAATAATGAAAAAATAAATAACAATGAAATGGGCCATATATTTTCTTACTTATCAGGTGGAAGCATATTGTTTGAGTGGTTTGATTCTTGCTTATTTGGATATTTGTGAGATATGTTAGAGTTTCTTCTCATTCTTGTTGCCTTCTTGTCAATTGCAATATTACGTTTTCAATCCTGTAGGATGAGGTCATAATTTAATAGAAGAAACTATTGTCAATTAGTCATAACAATATCATCTAATTTTGTATGATTGATAAAATAAAAACATAATAGAATGCATACCTTTTACCATTATTGCTTTTACTCCACGTTCAATGATTGTTTTCCATTTGATTGTGTCGTTATGTTTTTCACCAATCAAATATTAATTAGAGAAAGTGGGAGAGCTGTGTAAGGCTTCAGGGTATACATGGTCTTGTTTCTCGAGAGATGAGAATTTACTAAAACATGATTTTAAATTGTTTATAACAATAGATTGTCATCTGGAAATAATTTATTGCAGTGAAAATTATCTATCTATAAATAATAAATAATTTTAATAAATAGATATTAAAAAATATTTGTAGAAGTAATTGCTTTATTAAAGTAGCATAAATATGTTACCAGAAAAATCATACAAATAATATTATTTTAGCAAGATAAATGCAAAATGATTAGCACATTTGAAAAGATGTACCAATGATTAAATGTTGAGAGAAGAATTATGATATCGCTTTATAGAATTTATAGATAATAAAATTATTTAATATTATTGTGTTAAACCCTACATAGTCAAATGTTCTTTTGGAAAATGCTTTTCAAAATTTGAAACCTACGTGAGAAATGAAATTATTTAAAAACACGAATAAAACTCAAAGCAAAAACAAAAAAAAATGAATTATGTAAATATTTTCATTTTGGTAAATTGTATAATAATAACAATAGTTTTTTAAAAATGCTTTAATTTCTTTGAAAAAATATTTATATGTTGGATTCTTTAAGGTAAGAAAATAAAAGGAAATTATTCATTGTTTTTAGATGTTCGAACCGTTTTTATTAAAAAGTTATATTAAAAAACCGTTAACCAAAAGATTGCAATAACTTTTTCGAAAATATTAATAGATTGAAGTGGGGTTTTTAGAAAATGATCCGAAAAGCGACGTTTAACTTGTGTTAATTGTGCATTGTTTTTAAATATTGAATCAAAATTTGATTGGAAAAATTGTATTAGTAAAATTCTTAAAATTTTATCTAATATGCATTTAGTTATTGAGAAACTTATAATTGCAATTATGAATAATATTGTAAATTGAAGCAATTGTTGGTTATAATAGTCATTATGAATTTTAATTACCATGATAATTTGAAAATAATTATTAATTATCTTGAAATGTTTTAATTGTTTTGAAAATATGTATGAAGGATTAAATATTGCAAGAAGAATTATGATTGGTCATTATTTGTTTTGAAAGAAAAAAAAACTATAAATAAAATTTCTAAAAATGGAATATTTTGCCAAATGTCAAAAATAATTTAAATTTTACGGTGATTCTAAAGTTGACACGTGCTAATACTTGCCCTCCATGATTTTTGGATTAGAATATTTATTTATAGATTACGAGATAGGGTATGAAGATATTTGTTTATAATATTTATTTTTATTTTAACATTATATTTTTTATATCTTGTCATCAATTTTTTATATTTATAAAAATTGAATAAAATTTCTAACTTTTCCATGATTATGGAAAATATGTTAAAATATATTATTTTTTATAATAGTTAAATAAAAAACAATATATATTTCAGTTTAATAATAAAGAGAATTTGAGAGATAAATTTAAAAAAAAAATTAAGAATTGTCGAAGTGCCAACGTTGAGGTGAGAATACGTTTCGGTGAATTCTAACATGATACATGAAATATCTTGTAATATATTCATGTACCATTAAATTGACCCATAACAGTAGGTTTTCCAATTATTTAATTTTATTATTTTATTTTGAAAGTCCCATTTTCATCCCCACCCCTATGCCTCTCTTCGACTCTTCCAGTCTTCCGCCACCAAACATGAACGTGCCGCCGCCACCACCACCACTGTGCCATCGTCCCCATGCCGCCATGAACTGCTTCGAGCCCAGAGAACTGAACCCCCCATCCTCCTGGCCGCCATAGAATCCAGACTTCCTGTAAAATGTATAGAACACCCTTTCCTTCTGAGAACTCGTCGCGGCGGCCCATGAGCTCGGCGAACACCTCAAGTTGAAGTACAGTGGCCTCGGTACGCCCTGCTGATGGCGTCTTTCTTTGTAATCTCAACTTCCATGCCGAAGGCGATGGTTTCCAGGCCGTCATAGAGGTGGCAGAAGCCGAGGATGAGCTTTGCCTTTAGAGGGAATCGGCGGCGATTTCCATCGCATGAGAGCCATGTCGGGGAAGAAGGACCAGATACGTGGTGGCGATGGCCCCTGAGGGAAGGTCGCAGTCGTGGGCGAAGGAGACGGAGGTCTCAGAGGTGGAGATCGAACGGTGGAGAGATGAGTTGCATGATATGAATGATGAGATTGGTCTCTGGAGATTGGATCTGGAAGATGAGGAAGCAGCTTTGCCTGATAGAGCCATTTCGATTTGTTGTTATAGAAATCTGGAAGATGAGGAAGTAGTTATGCTGTGATTTCATGCCATTGATGGTTTGTGGAGTGTGGATGTTGAGTTGGGAGGGATGAGGGTAAAGTTGTCATTTTCTTTTTTTTCTTTTTTTCTTTTGGTTACTTGTATTATTAGTTAAAGGTTTGTGTTATTTTTTGGAGCAACCAATCTAGAACATTAAATAATAAATTATTATATTTAATGATTATAATAAAATAGTTCATCATGAACCACTTGTCATCATGCCTATTTCTAAAAACCACCATGCATTTCAGCCCGTTTACCATGTCAATTGCCAAAGTGAGCTTCTGTTCAAAAAGAAAGAAAAAGGGGAACGAAGATTGAAAAAGGTGTCTTAAGGTCATTACGGGAAAAGTCGTCAATAATCCAAAAAAAAAAAAAATCATCAAAATCCTTACACCTCGCTGGAACCAAAACAGCTTAAATAAATTTAAAAAAGCTTTTCTATAAAATAATTTATATATCCAAATATAATTATTTTTTCACCAAACAGTTTAAACTTTCAAAAACAGTTGAATGTGAAAGAAATAATATTTCCCAAACAAGCTATTAAAAAAGTTAGTTAATTTAATTTATTTATCTTGATTTATGTAAAAAACATATATTATAATTATTAAATTATCATTTAATTGTCTTGTGAATATGCAATACTCTTAAAAAAGTAAAGAGAGAATTGGTTTGATGAGTTAACTATCTTGATTTTTAAAACACTTATATTAAGAGCTTGTTTGGAAAAGGTTAATTCTTTTCTATTCAGCTGTTTTGAGATGATTAAACTATTTTGTAAAATAATTGTTGTATTTGGATAAAAAAAATATTTTAAAAAAAAAGCTTTTTACACCACTTTAAGCTGTTTTTCAACAATCTTTAACATAGGACTGTTTTGATGAATTTTTTTTATTAAACTTAAAAATGTCCCGACTTTCCCGTAACACCCCCACCCCACCCCACCCCAAGCACACAACAATCGATGACTTGATTTTTATTGACTTCATTCGATGTGGTGGTAGGAATATATATACTTCTCTGTTTCTTTTATACAGTATCAAGTCAATTAAATATTAAACTGTTTATATATTTTAAATATTATAATATTGAAATATCCAAAAAAAAAGGTTAAACAAAAAATAATGTTAAAAGTGATTAAATATGATTATAAGAAAAATCAAATATTATAAATAAATAAATATGATTATAAGAAAAATCAAATATTATAAACAAATAAAAATTTAAGCCTTCAGTTCATAAATTTTAAAGTTAGCATCCTATAAAAATTATAATGTTTAAAAAAATAAATATTATGAACTTTTTCACCAAATATTATAAACAAATAATTTTGTACATTTTTTCGTATTTTACAATATAAAAGTGATTATTTTTGCACCACACAAACGAAATAGATTATCTTAAAATCAATTTTCAGTAAATATACCTAAACAAAAACAGATTTTGATTATAATCGATTATCACAATAATCACGTATTTGAAAACATATTATCAACATAATCTATTTTTCCAGCTTTAATATCTTTTAAGCTGGTGATTGAATTATTATCACGACTTACTAGTAATAATTAGACAAAAAGTCTTATAAAAATAAGATGTTGAGGTAGGTTTTGCTATCCGGTGTTCTTCTGTCACTTGTTAAGAATATTAATAAAAAAATTATTGAAAAAAATTAATTATAACACTTTAAGAAATATTGAATCGATATCTTCTTAATAAAAATTAATTTATTTTCTTTGTTCTTTCCTGTATATTTGTTACCATCCTATTAATAATAATTCTATCATAGTCTATATTTTGAAATTTCTACATAAGTTAGAGTGAAAAATTATAAGCTCAAAGTTTCTAATTATTTCTTCACATTTTATTACGTATAGCTTTTTTTATTAGAATAAACTTATTTCATTTGAATAGAAATAAGAATACTAATACAAGTTGTAACTGTATAAAAAACATGGGACTAAAAGGTAGCTTATGAATAACTATATTTCCTTGCAAACTCAACTTTGAAGTTTGATTTGGATTTGATGAGCTCTCTACAATGAGCAATGATGATAAATTCAAAAGCATCCTCCTTGGGGTAAAGGATGTTGTCAACCACAATGAAGCATCTCTCTACATTTTATTACGTATAATTGTTATATATTTCTTAAAGAAAGATTTAATGGAAGAATCACTACAACATTTTTCATTTATGGCAATATCTCAAAATCGTGAAAATGTTGTTCTTTCAATAAGCAATGGTTGTGATAGTATAAGGCGTTGTCTTTAATTTATTGAAAACAAATAAAACATAATACATTTATGATAGTTAATCCTTATTATCCGTATAAATCATGGAATTAATTTTTTTTGAGTCTTTTTGATACAGTATCCTACTCATATGAATTGATTCCCTTTGATAAGAAGTGGCAACATGGATCCCAAAGGGTTCGTCTAGTAGAACATGACAGGATCTCGTATCTGACAGGTTGCAGGTTCGAATCCCCACTAGTCTTCTTGAGAAAATGTAAATATAAATTCCTTTGTAAGTACTCATAAAGTCCGAAGATCTTCCCTACCTTGGACTGGGACACCATCCCCTCATCCTAAATTTTTTTTTTATAAAAAAAAGAAGAAGTGGCAACATGGGTTATTGGGCCCACTTCGAGCTTGTTCAATCCAGGCCACGAGCTATAATAGGTTGGGGAAAAAAATCCACATGAAACTCAACCCATGGAGAAAGTGTAGTTTCTATATGGGTTGCCATATAACCGGTGTAGAAAGTGGTGCAACAAGGCCATTTATTTACAAGTATGTCACCATTTAACGTGGGCTCGTTCGAGTCGGTCAATATATATTTCTTTTCTTTTTTTTTATCAACATTCAAGCACAATTGCACAAGCTAGTTAATATCAGCCATAGCATACAGTACCCTTTGGCAACTATAGCTAAAATTTCACTTTGTTTAATAAAAATAATAATAAATTTGTGCTTGCATAGATGTATTCCTCATTTTCAAAAGTTTTCTAGCATCTTCAATATATGTAGCGCGTCTAAAAAAAGTTAAAATGTTTCCGTCTATAATAATAAGGAGTCCATATTATGATGATAACAAAAGAAAACTATATTTATGTATGATAAGGCCTCAGTTTTAGGAAAAATTACAAATAAAAAGATGAAGCGGAATGTCCAAACCTAGTCGAGGTAGCCCGACTAGAATCCATTTATGACACGAACTTCATCAGATAAGGCCAAAAAAACTCGTATTTAATTTGGGCTCAAATTTACATCTCAGATGCTATATTTTATCGGATATATCCGAGCCAGCCTTATCGGACTGACTCACTTTATTGCCTATATCATTGTTTGGTCTTTGATAAGAGATTTTACTGACAAAGTTATGAGACTAATTTTGAGCTAGGATGGTGATTACTGGTTAGGTGAAACTCTATCTAAAATGATAATTTCAGGACATTAATGTCTGAGTTATAATCTACTTCCACCGACACCAATCGATTCTGGATTTTCGCGCCTCTGCCTTTGATGCAAGACCATCCCTACTCTATTTTTTTTAAAGTTTTTTTTTTTTAAACATAAACGAAGTATCTTGAAAATTCATCCCAATTAAGTAATTTATGAATAATTTTTTAATTAATTCTGGAATCTCCTCACATGGATTGATTCCCTTTGATAAAGTAAAATAACGACTTTTTGCGAGGACTAATATAAACTACTACTATTGACCCAGAGAGGAATCTTTTTTCTGGTTTCTTCGTCTTCCACCGTAGTCAGTCAAATTTTGGAGTTCTAGTTGATTATTTAAGTTTCATTACAACTAGTATTTTTGCATCGGTACAGTGCACATGTTATCAATTATTATTATTATTGATAATATTATTATCATTAATAATCTGAATTGTGTTTCTATATATATGAAACCTTTTTTTTTTCTTCATCCCAGATTAAGTCTATTATGTCAAACATTTTCTTGACTTATTTCACACATTGCTTTCAATATTTCCTTCTCATCCATAATGGTGGTACTACTCATTCATCTCCAAGGCTTTTTATTTATAGATAGAAGTGATCAACAAAAACCTTGAAACAATTTTATCTATAATTTGAGTGCAAATAATTGAATATTATTTTTATTTTAAAAAGACATTACGATACGTAATGTAATACTATATGTTAAGTATTCATCTTCAATTATTACCAATGATCAACTAATCCTCTTAAATCATGTGGTGCTGACACGTGTCACTTTATTAGAAAATCATCAATTCCCCTTATTAATTAGTATAGATATATATTTACTATTTCAAATAGAAAAAACAAAGGTAACGATGTAAAAAAAAAGATTAGAAAATATGAATATTTCTACCTCTATTTATGTCAATTCAGAGATTGTCATGTTTGACTCCCAATACATTGTACTTTTATCGGTTTGTAAATATTTTAAAACAAAAAAATATATAAATTTTAGAAAGAAAAAAAAATTCATCACTTGACATGTGGCTTGTACCATTGTGCTACACTAAAATTAGCGTTTCCCCTCGTTAATTAGTATAGATATAGATTTATTATTTAAAATAGAAAAAATAAAGGTAATGATATAACAAAAAAATACAAAATACGAATAGCTGCCTCTATTTATATCAATACAGATATTAGAAAAATTTAAAAGTAAATTAAAAAAAAGTAATTCGAAAAAAAATTAGACAAGTATATATAAAAAATTAAATAATAGGAAAATAATAATTAGAAAAATATATTCAAAAAAAAATTATAAAGATAAAATCAATTAGGAAAAAAAATTAAAAAATCAATTATAAAAATAAACATTTTAAAAAAAGTAAATTAGAAAAAAACTAATTCGGGATTTTTTTTTAAAAATATTAAATAATTCACTAGTTGACAACTCCTTCTACTGTTATAGGAACGGTAGAAAAAAAGTTGTTAATTGATAAAGTGATATACATATTGAATGCTAAAATATATATAAAAATTAAAATACAGTAATTGGTTCGGTTCAAAAATAACCGAATTAATAACCATTGAGTTTGGTTCAATTCGGAGTCGTAAAAAAATGTTATAAAGAATACATGCTTAAAAAATAAATTTAAATAATACAAAATAATCCACCAGTTGACAACTCCTTCTACTGTTACAGGTAGAGGTGTCAAAACGGGCTGGCCCGGCCCATTCGGGTTAAGGCAGTTTCGGGCTGGGCTGGGTTGGGTTAGGCCAAAAATCAACTGGGCTGCTAATTTCCTAGCCCAGCCCAGCCCTATGCGGGTTGCGGGCCAAACGGGCTGGCCCATGGGCCGATAACGTTTTTTTAAAATTATTTTTATTGTTTTTTAAAATTCATTTTATTAACTAGAAAATTTCATTACCATTCCATTCATATGGTTATGGCTTATGAATTAACATAGGAAATGTACCATAGTTATAATATATATCCATCGTCGTAAAAAAACATACAGATAATCCTTCCTAAATCAAGAAATCTACGGCTATTATCCCTCCAATAATCTAAAACATCTAAATCCTTGTGACCCACAAGTTTTGATTCTTCCAAGTAGAGGTCAAGTTCAGATTTTCCATTCAACAAAGTTTCTTTACTCTCTTCTGCTTCAAATTCCTATCAAATAATTACTAAAGAATAAAACAAGTAATCAAAATTGAAATAGTTAAGATGGCATCAAGGACATAAAGCAAGGGCATTAAGCAAAAGAGAGTTGAAAGATGAAAGAACCTATGAATAATTAGATACAATAAATGAAAGATGAAAAAGTTTGTTGAAGCATAATAACTTACATCATAGTCTGCTGGTAATGTTGAAATACTTGTCCCTTCTCGATAAGTTTGAGTGGAAGTACTTGCATCCATCATAGAAGTAAGAACTTCCACATTGTAGGAATAATGATTAAAAAGTTCATACAAAGCATTATTGACACCACTCAACTTCTCATCAACCAAGAGTTTGTTGGAATAAAGTTTAGAGTAAGCATATTTAAGCATTCACAACTTCAACCTAGGATCAAGAACACACCCTAAAGCAAGAATTGTGCTACACTCATTCCTATACTTATCAAACTTTTCCATCATTCTTAAAGGCATATCACTAATCACATAATCTTGACTTGATCTACTATTTTTCAATAGAACCTCAATCTTCCATATTTGCATGAAAAACAAATTGGATGTAAGATATTTAGAACCGGAAAACATTTTGGTGATTTCATAAAATGACTCTAAAAATTCATAAATCTTTTTTCCTCTTTCACAATCTTCATTTTAACTTTCAAAATATTTATTTGTTTTTGGTATTTAATTTTTTTTTGTTAACAAATTTGAAGCAATTCAGCCCGGCCCGGCCCGTTTCGGGCTAGATAATGATGGGCCAACAGCTTTCGGGCCGGGCCGGGCCAAAATTTAACTGGGCTATATTTTTTGTAACCCAGTCCGTCATTTATATCGGGCTAAACGGGCCGGCCCGTCGGGCCGGGCCCATTTTGACAGCTCTAGTTACAGGAACAGTAGAAGAAAAGTTTTTAATTGATAAAGTGATATACATGTTGAATATTAAAATATATATAAACATTAAAATATAGTAATTGGTTCGGTTCCAAAATAACTGAATTAATGACCATCGGGTTTCGTTCAATTCGGAGCCGTGCACAAAAAAGAAAAAAAAAGAACGAATTTAATTGGTTGTTTCAGATTTTTAAATTCATCGAATTATTAGTTCGAGTCTAACGATCCTAAACTTTTTCGAAGAACACGGTAGCTTTGTTACCTTTCCTGGCTAAAAATATTTAAAAAAAAAAAAATTATGAACTTTAAAAAGTCAATAACACTATCCTAACCAATTAAAATTGGTTTGGTTTGATTCGATTTGAACCAGAAAATATTAATATATATATATATATATATATATATATAAATAAATAATATATAGATTTTGAATTTTAAACTATTAAATTATATATACATTAAAATATAAGTATATAAAAATTAAAACATCAAGAACACGACAACTCTACTTTTATTGTTTGCCAATTTATTATTGGTTGATAGTGCAAAAAAAATTACACTGTCAGTTTATACAAATAATTTTTTAAAAATATTAGCAAAAAAAATTTATTAAGAATTTTTTTTAAAGGAAAACGTAAACAAAAATAAAAAAATATTTTAAAAGGAAAAATAAAAAAGTAAATTATAAAAAAATTAAACGAAAAATAATTGGAAAAAACATTTATGAAAATTTTTTAAAAAAATTTAGGAAAAAATAGATTTGAAAAAATTATAAAAATAAAAGTGTTTATAAAAAAATATAAATTAATTAAAAATATATATATATTTAAACAATTAGGAAAAAATATATTTAAAAAAAAGTAAATTAGGAAAAAAATAGAAAAAAATATATAAAACATTTTTTAAAAAAATTAGGAAAAAAATAATTAGAAAGAAATATTCAAAAAAATTAGGAAAATAAAACTAATTAGAAAACAAAATTATTTTTAAAAAATCAATTATAAAATAAATATTTTAAAAAAGTAAATTAGAAATAACTAATTCGGGGAAAAAGTAAATTTTTTTAAAAATATTTTAAAGAATATATGTTTAAAAAATAAATAAATTAATTTGAATAATCCAAGATAATCCATCGGTTGACGACTCATTCTACTGTTACAGGAACAGTAGAAGAAAAGTTGTGAATTGATAAAGTGATATACATATTGAATATTAAAATATAGTTATTGGTTCGGTTCCAAATTAACCGAATTAATGACCATTAGGTTTGGTTCAATTCGGAGCCGTGCATAAAAAACAAAAAAACGAACCAATTTAATTGGTTGGTTCGGATTTTCAAATTCATTGAATTATTGGTTCGAGTCTTACAACCCTAAACTTTTTCGAATAACTGGGTAGCTTTGCTACATTTCCTTGCTAAAAATATTTTAAAACAAAAAATTGATAAACTTTAAAAAGTCAATAATAGTATCCCAACTAATTAAAATTGGATTGGTTTGATTCGGTTCGAACCGGAAAAAAAAATATATAATATAAAAAATGTTAAATTATATATACATTAAAATATAAGTATGTAAAAATTAAAATATCAAGAACATGACAACTTTACTTTTACCGTTTGTCAATTTATGATTGGTTGACAGTGAAAAACAACTTTACACTGTCTGTGTATATAGATAAATTCAAAAAAAAAAGCATTAGGAAAAAAGTTAAAAATTAAGGAAATTGTAAAAAAAACTAAAAAAAATTGGAAATAAAAAAATAAACGTAAATAAAAATTATTTTTTTTAAAGAAAAAATTGTTTTTTTAAAAAAATATTTTAAAAAAAAACAAAAAATCCTAGTGTTCACATGTGTATGTACAGTAAAATTATCTATCCAACTTTTATATTAGTATAGATGCTATGGAAAATTTTACACACTATAATATATAATATATTAAAAATAAATTCTAAATATATATTATGTTTGATTTGCCTTCAATAACTCATTTTGAAGATTCATAAGTAAAATCCTTCTAAAAGAAATTTATAACAACTATACGTAATAAATTGTGACAGAAATTTCAACTAGTGTCTAAAGACCCGATTAAAGACGTGATTTTTTTAAGTAGATATTCTGTTTGGATAATCGATTTATTTAAGCGATCATATAGAAATGACTCTTGTGAAAAGTTTTTATGTTATAGATTCTTTTTAAATCAAGTTATTTAGTGTATGGATAAAAAGAATTCAAAAAACCAGTTTTAGAATCTATAAAAATATGTAAAAACAACTTCCCGTATAAATTTTGATACAAATGTGGCATTTGGATGGGATTTTAAAAAAGACTTATATGACATTGAAGTAGAAGTAGAAACTATTATTAGAAGTAGAAGCTATTTTGCGTTTGGATGAACTTTAAAAAAATGGTTTGTATGAAATTTGTTTCAGGATCATTATTATCCGATAAAATATTACTTATCTTCACTCTTTTACTTCTATTGCCTCTATCGTTTTTAGAAGCTAAAAATTATAGCTTCTCAAAAAACATCAAAATGTGATCTTTTTTTATTTTTTATTGTTTTTTTGATAAAAAAACACATTCAAATGGAGTAAATCGTCAATCTGGTTCATGAAATTGTAAGGTAATATCAACTTGGACCTTGAATTGAACGAAATAGCAAAAACGTCCATGAAATTGCAAAACATTATTCAATTCAGTCCCTCTGTCAACCTCAGTCAATTAACGCTGTCAATATGAGCTGATATGACACGTCAAGTACCAAGGCGACACTCATGTAAACGATCATGTAGCCTCCATGTCACCGAATGTAATTTTAACGACTAAATTGATAATTTCAATAACCAAATCAATACCTCTCTCTTTTCCACTTCTCCTCCCCTTCCTCTCATCCCCTTTTCGACTATATTCAGAGTGTGTTTGGGAAAACTGAAAAAAAAAAGATTACGCTGATAACCAATTTTTGTATAATCGATTATTGTGATAATCGATTATAATCGGAATCTGTTTTTGTTTGGATCTGTTTACTGAAAAGCGATTTTAAGGTAATTTATTTCGTTTGGGTGGTACAAAAAAATAACTTTTATATAATAAATTACAAAAAAGATATGAAATTATTTGTATGATTTAATAATATTTGTTTAGAAGTTAGTTTTATAGGGATAAATAAAGAAGAGAGTTTTAAGAATGAAAAATAATCAAATCACAATAATCTTAAACTAGAAAAAACTAGATGGCATAAAACAATTTTTTATCCTTAAATAAACTTTTTTTATAAATTTAATCAAAATATCAAATATAATAAATTATCTATAAAAACAACTTTTAAACTAAAAGACAATTAAAAGTAGGAAAAATAATATTTCCCGGATACACTCTCAATCACCTAAACTACAATAATAATAATAATAATAATAATAATAATAATAACACAAACAGAACCACAGTACCACCATCATTTTTCTCTTCATCTTCTTTCCCTGTCTCAAGCAAACACCACACAATAAACAACAATAGACGCCATACCAGTCACCTTGCTCAGCCGTTCAGACCACGAGCCGCACTACAAGCCACTTCGCACTACTGCTCGTCGTTCCTTGGACTACCGCGAATCTGAGGTGATCGCAGACTCCGCTCCTCTCGCCGCCAATCTCCGCCGTGACTGTACTTCTTTTGTGACACGACTAAGTCTCTCTTTGTCTTAGCTCTGTCTCTCCGTGTCTGAATGAGCGTATAAGGTGACAGCTGGAGAGAAACTTCCACAGTTTCAACTTTGAAGCTTTCTTTCAGATTCAAATACTTTTGAAGCCCATCCATCTCTTGTCTTGGGTTTCTGATAAAATCTGACATTGAGATCTGACGAAATTGAGTTTTTAGGTATGCTTGCTCGCATCAGCCTTTTATTGAGATATCCATTCATGGGTGCATTTCTAGTTCAAGTTACAAACTTTACGCCATGGTTTTTTTTTTTTTTTAAAACCTTTTTTACCATTTTTTTTATACTTATTTTTGTGATTCTAGATTTATGATGATTTGTGGATTCATCAAAGCAGGGAAGTCGAAGCGATTTACCAACTCAGGTTGACTTCTCAGTGTAATTGTGGTTGCTGGTTAGGACAATGTTTGGCTTATTTTTCTTCTGTTTGTGTTTTTGTTTAGATTAGAATGAGTGACCTTTTCATAAAATCAGTGTTTAGAGAATGATTGAACACCTTTTTGTTTAGATCCAAATCAGTGTTCATGGTTCACATTTGGTCCCTGAGGGAAAGAGAGAGGAGATGAAGAGAAGATGGGTAAGGAGAGGAGAGGAAGGAGAAGAGTGGGAACAGGGAGAAGGGAGTAAAGTGTATGGACATGATACTTGAAATTATCAATTTAGTCCTCAAAATTATATTTGGTGACATGATGGCCATTTGGATACTTAGGTGTCACTTCAGCCAAACTGTGTTAATTGACTGATGTTTGACCGTGGAACTTAATTGAATAATATTTTGTAATTGACGATTTACTCCATTCAAATGGGCTCAAGAGTTTCTCAGGAACTAAATTGATAATTATCAGAACAATATTTTTTTCTATATAAAACACTCGTACGGGCGAGAAGCTCTAATAAGACATACTCCTTCCCGTTTATATTATAAATAAAAAAATTAATATAATATATATATTAAGATGGTTTGTTAATTTTATTTAATTTAGTTAAAAAATTAAGATTTTATCTAAATTATTTTTTATTGTAATGAAAAGTTGATTGTACTGTTAGGAATAGAATGAGTTATTGAAAAATAAAATTTATATTAAATAATGAATATTTTAAAAATAATATCATTAAATGAGCCATTAAAAAATAATACTTATATAATATATGAAAAGTTTTGAGATTTTTTTAGTTATAATAAAAACCTTTATAAGAACCGGAGGGAGTAAGTTGTATTATGCAAAAAAGGGTACAAATATAACACTTTGAAAGTTTATTTATTTATTTATTCGGCACCGTTTAACTTTAGAAAACCCTGTCTTGAAAGATAGTTAATGATAAAAATATCCTTATTATAATATTATCAGTGTGTTTACTTAAAATGCTGAAGTTTACTCCCGTCTCCTTCTGCACACGGAGAGGACGAAGCACGCAAAGAGGAGGAAGAGCGTGAACCCACAACTGGTGTTAACTCGAATTGGAGAGGAGGTACGAAATTTTTTTCAGTAAGTATTTAGTCTCTGATATTCATTGTGTTTGGAGTTCATGATATGTGGCTGCCGGAGATTAAAAAAAAAGTGATTTGCAGGTTGCTCAGAATTCCGAGATGTTTCTACCATGTTTAATTTGCATCTATTTTAACCCGCCCTTTGATAATCTGTTTGTTAACTAAACTGAAATATATTGTTGCATCATGTTATACATCTTTGATTATTGATCAATGTAAGCTATTATTGACATAGAATTCCATCTAGCTTATACATTTCTTCTGGCATCTTCAATGGCGCAACTAATTGGAGTTACCTAACTCCTCTTTTTATGGACTCCATCATGCCATATTACCACTTTTTATTTTACATTACTTCATTCAACTCTTAAAATTAGAGCGCTTCTATAAGAACTAGTTGCTTTTATAAGCAATGATGCTCGCAAGTGGATGTCATGTCATTCGTGTTCCAATGGTATTACCATATAAGAACAGGTTCTCATATCTTTAGCAACTACACAATGATGTTTACAACTAGATGTCATATCACTCGTGTTCCGATGGTGTTACCATATAAGAGAGAGTTCTTATTTCTTAAGCAACTTCCACAGGATATGTTCTTATACTCTAATTTTATCTACCTTCATTATTGATATCAGACTAAGGGCCGACCTAAGGGTAAGGCCACACAAGCACTTGCTTTAGGCCCTCAACCCCTTAGCCCACTAACGAAAATAGTGTGATACCTACAAAAATTGTACATATGAGACCCTATCCATGATTTGTTTACTCCGAGGCCTCGTCTAGCTTCAGACCTCATCTTGCCTTGGGCTGGCCTTATATCAGACTACTGGATAAAGGTGTTAGGAAGTTGTTTTTCTAACTGTAAGTGTTCAATTATTGATAACTTTGTCTTGTGTCAAAAAAGGCCCTTTGAAGCGGCATAACAGTTGAATATCCACACCAAAAGTTCCCCTGGTCATATCTGCCTAGAGGCCAAGCCTACCAACTTTAACTAATCACTGCTGATTGCATCATGCAGCTACTTGCAAGATCATTAACTATTCCGATGCTAGAAAAGTAGAATTATGAAAAAGAAAGGTACTGAAACGTTTATTCTCCAATCCATGGGAAATTCTATTGGAACGAAACTTGCTAAATGCCACTACCATATACCAGATTTAGCAACCTCAGGATGCCATTCATCTTAGCTTTATATCTTTTGAATATGTACAATTGTGCATAATGAAAAATTGTAATTAGCAATCTACTTAATAAACTATTGGGGTTAAATAATTTTCACTAAGTGAAAATCAAACCAAGCTGAAGTTTACAAAAGAATTCGTTACTACTAAGACTTGTGCTGAATTCCTTAACACTGCAGCTTTCTAGTACTGAAATTTTGAAGCAATTTCAAGTCTGGTCTTCGTTGCTGTGCTATTGCTTGAACCCAAATGAATTGAACGTCATTGTAAATTCTTGCTTGATGCTATAGTACAATCGAACTTCACAGCAATTTTAATGCTATTGCTTGGCTGTTAATGTTTCCTGATTTCCATGAAGTATCTAATTAGCATAATCTTTACACTAGTTTTTGCATCATTTGAAGTTTGGACAAAACTTAGTGTATCGGTGTGGAACTTTTTTCATTTCTCAACACTTCCCCTTATGTCTAACTTGCTTGGCCCAGCTATGACCTACCTTTAATCTTGAGGCTGATCTTATACTTTAAGTTGAGCCTTTAGAGGCACAAGTCTTTCCTAATTCCCATGAAGTATTTAATTAGCATAATCTTTATACTAGTTTTGTATCATTTAATGTTTGGACAAGGTTTGGCCCAATTGTGACTTGCTTTTAATCTTTAGGTTGGGCTTGTACTTTAAGTTTGAGCCTTATAGGCCCACAAGTCCATCTTATTCTATTTTATGGGTTTGTGCGTCCAAGTCTTATAAAGCGAATGAATGAGCTAGGCTTTTCTAAGTGATTATGCTTGAGGGTGGTCACTTTGTCCAAAATAAATTAGAAAATTTAGACTTGCATACTCCAAGCTTTATATATTCACTTAATATATTTACTTAATTTGTTTCATTTCCAATCGATGTGAAACTTCTTTATTTTCCAACAAATACTGGAAGAAGAAGACACATGAGGTCAAGTATAAGCAAAAACTTGTTTGTTGATTCAACGTTTCCACCATACCCGGCACAAGTCTTCTACTTGGGATTTCCAATTGTGCTTCATGAGTGAATAATATCAAATTGAACAAGACAAAAGTACTTACGTAATTAGTAATTACTATGAAAATGTTAATTATGGATCACCCACATTTTCACATCTCTCCTAGCATAAATTATTAAAAATAAGATAAACCTAGCTATAATCAAATGACAAATGTTTAGATGTAAAGAGATGTGTAGAAACTTATCTTAACATTCTTCAATTATTATTACTACGACCTGGACCTGGCCCTGGCTCTCTCCCATTTCCCCTTTGTTCCATTTATCATCAAATTAACATAGTAGACAAGACAAAATACCTTCTTATGTTTCTTGACTATGTTTTTACTTTCATTTTTTATGAGCAGATAATGGCAGCTGTGAGCATTGCATCAACAGGGATTGTTCTTGAAGCACTCACAAATGATAATTACGAGAACTGGAGCACTCTCGTGAAAAACTATCTGGTGGGTCAAGGTCTATGGCAAGGTATTGTTGAGGGTGATTCTAAAATCGATCAGGTTTCAGATGGTGATTGGATATCCAAAAATGGCAGGGCTTTACATGCCATTCAACTCTCATGTGGGTCTGATACTCTTGGTAAAATAAGACAATTCAAAACAGCCAAAGATGCATGGAACCACTTGAAGGCCTCCTTCAGCGAAGATGTAAAAGCCTACCCAGATATTGAGCAAGGACAAGGATATGATCGTAATGTTTCAAAGCTCCACAGTGACGTGAAGAAAGGGTACTGGAATGATGCAAAATCTTACATCATAAGCAAACCTGATGTTATTTTCCAAACTTCATACTCTACTGGTAGGACGGTTCTTCATGTTGCAGTGGCTGCGGGGCAAGAGAAAATCGTGAAGGAGTTAGTTAAATTAGGTAACCAAAGATTGGTGAAAATGCAAGACAAGTGGGGATATACAGCACTTGCTCTTGCTGCTGAGTTAACAGACAATAAGAAGATAGCTGAGTGGATGGTTAATAAAGGAGGGAAAGAGTTGGTAACTATCAAAACCAAACATGATGATGATAGAGGTGAGAACATTCCACTACTTCTAGCTTTAGCAAAGGGTCATAAAGAAATGACAAGATATCTTTTCTCTGAGACTACCTGGTCAGTATTGCTTGAACACAAAGACGATTACGGTCCTAAACTTCTATCAGGATGCATCTCTGCTGAAATATTTGGTAAAGTTTATTTTGAAGCTTGCTTTCCTTTTTTAATTTGACTCTTGAAATCTAACATCTTGCCTTTTGAATAATAATAATAATACATTTGATTAAAGAAATAATATTGAATTTAATTGAAATGTATTGACAATGTAAATATTTTATACGTTGTCAACTAATTATATATATTGTCGCATTATTAAAGATATTTTATTCTTATAATTATGCTTGAGTGAAACCACACCCAACTTCTTACATCTATATACAATTCATGATACAGTTTACAAAGAAGTGGGATCTACTTCCTAGATACTAATTCCTATGAAGCTAGATACATTTAATAAGATAAAGCCCATAAAAAATGAGCGAAAGTGTAAAATGAAAAATAAAGATGTTTTCACTAAAGTGACCCGAAAATGTAAAGTGAGAAAGTAAGATGTTTTCATCCATGATTAGTTAAAATGAATTGATACATTGTATTACATGTTGATCTATGGTACTTCCATTACTCTTTGACTTTGATATTTCCAACAACAATCAATGACCAAGTGTTTAGTGCATTCATAAAACATAGGGTTAGCTGCAACGTTGTTTAGCACTCTGACATCTTTCGTGGGAGTGAAAATTTCCAGATTTGCATTCATTTGGTTCTTTCCTCTATTGTTGATGAAGTCTTGAAGAACTATAAGTATAATAATCATTACTATTAAAAACAATAAAAAATGTAAATTACAAATTACACTCCATAATAGTAATAAATACATAAAATGTTCACAGCACAAGCTAGTTTACATAACTGACAATTGAAATTACATATAGAAAATAAGTTAAAAAAAGTTCTAAGAAATAGTAGTGTCTCTAGATGAAATTTCAGCCTGGTGTAGTGAAAAGTCAATATTGAATTTAAAATTGAAATATTTGCATTGATTCTTAACAAATATTGTGAGTTTTATATATTATTTGGTTTACAGATGTTGCCGCAGCATTACTCCAACACCGCGTTGGCCGAGAATTACCCCTTAATCACAATTATGATCATCTGCGACCCTTATATGCATTAGCTCACATGCCTTCTGCATTTCGTAGTGGGATCAAACTTGGATTTTGGCGAGGATTTATTTACAAAAGTAAGTTCACATTTTATCTTTGAAAAATCTTTTACTGTATGCAATACAAAATATTATACCGAATACATTATATTTTCATTATAGTTTTGATGCTACAGAGATACGTAAACTTCAAGGACAAAAGTATTAAGATCGTATCACATTTTGAAGCAGATGAAGGACAAAAAATAAATACTTTAGCAGGTCTGAAAGCAATTTATCCTCAATGAATTATGAAATGCATGTGCAATAAAATTAATTTCTCTTCTTACTAAATAAGTTTTGCAATTCATCCTCATGTTATATGAAAAAGGGTATGGAGGAAAAACTAAGATTGTCTTGTCTACATCTTTTAGGTAAAATATGCAGATTGGTTCCAATATCGGTGCTCGCAAAGCTCTTAGGTATGTTATGTCACTTGTGTCACATCCCCTCTAGACATAGAGTGGGGCTATTAGCACTCAATTTTCTTGATCCATGCTCCCTTTTTAATTTCTTCAAACTTTGATTACCTAAAATGACCTTTACTAATTTTATCTTTCTTATAATTCAAACTTTCTGGTACTTATTCTTAACTATTTACACAATTGAATTAAAATTATTAATTTAGGCTATTTATGAAAATTTTTTCGTACAAAATTATTGTACTTTTATTGCTAGTACATTGTTATTGTTCTTTAAGAAATAATTTTCCTTCCTCTTCAATGCCATATTCAGGTCAAATTTTTGGACGATTTCAACTGTTCATTCAAACTTTTATACTTCTAAAGATCCGAGGTACATACATAAATGCTCTTAACTTTTGATACATATCTTTTATTTCCTTCAAATATCGATCATGTTGAAATGCATTTTATAAGGTTGTTTCCATGCTTCCTATTTTGCCTTCTGCTTAATTAATGTCCCCTTTTGAACTATCCAATGCTTTCAGGAATTAAGAAGATATATGAGATGAAAATGGACCATTACCTAGTACTTGAGATTCTAAAATGCTTGTGTGGAAGAGTATCAACAAAAACACGCGAATCGGACCTACATGCATGTTCAGCTTACGACTCTATGTTGCAAGCAGCCAAGTATGGAATTATTGAGTTCATAGATTCAATGCGACGAGCAAATCCTGACCTTCTATGGGCCACTGACAAAAATAAAAGAGGCATATTTTCACATGCAATTCTAAATCGTCAAGAAAATGTGTTCCAACTCATACATGAGATAACAGGGCTGAAAGAGATTATTGTATCCCGTGAAGATGTATTTGGCAATAACATGTTACACCTTGCCGCAGAATTAGGGCCCTCGTCTGTCCTTGGTGGCATATCCAATGCGGCTTTGCAAATGCAAAGAGAACTTCAGTGGTTTATGGTAGTCCATTCCTCACTTAATGAATGTCAGTTTTTTCAAATAATCATTTAGTTGGATGAGGAATGATCAACTTACGTCTGTGTGAGTCATTTTTATCGTCAACTCACTCCTAATCATTGAGTTTGTTTTCATCCAATGGTGTAAATTATTAAAATCATAATCACCGTTGAATGAAAATAAAACCAATGTCAGTGAAAAATTACTTACACTGATGATTGATGTAAACGGATCTTTTCTCTGATTGGATACAAGTGTAATACTAATTTAATGATAGTTTGAATATTCAGGTATATTAGTACTCTAAAGTGAAAATTGATGAATTATTACTACATGCAGGCGGTGAAGAGCATTGTGCCTGCCAAGTGTAGGGAAGCCAGAAATAAAGATGGGAAAAAGCCTTGTGAACTATTTACCAAAACCCATGAGGAGCTAGTGAAAGCTGGTGAGAAATGGGCAAAAGACACAGCAGGTTCTTTCACGATTGTGGGTGCTCTCATTGTTACCATTATGTTTGCTGCTGCCTTCACTGTCCCAGGAGGAAACAACCAGGACACTGGTATACCCATCTTTTTGGATAAGGATGCATTCAGTCTCTTCATTATAGCAGATGCACTCTCTCTTATCACATCTTCTTCTTCAGTCTTGATTTTTATTGGGATCCTTACATCACGTTACGCTGAGGAGGACTTTCGTATAAGATTGCTCATCAAGTTACTCTTTGGCCTCATCACCCTATTCTTGTCTGTGGCATCCATGATGTTAGCCTTTGGTGCTGCACTTGCTATGATGTTAAAAGGATACCATCGGCTTATAATTGTAGCCATGTTCCTTGCCATTATTCCGGTCTTGGTACTATTTCCCTCACAATTGATGCTTTCTTTTGAGATTCTCAATTCTACCATGAGATTTAATTTTCTCGCTAGAAAGAAGAAAAAGAGTCAGGATTGATAGTTTTTTCTTTTTCCTTTTTTGGGGTCTATTATTAGTACTTGTGATTGCCATATTCAATAAGTTATTACTTATCTGTGTATTTTGTTACTATCTTTCAAATTGCCCCAAGCATATTGCTATCTTGCATCACTTGCTTGCTTGAGACTATGTTGAAACTTGATACTTGAAAAAAAAAAAGGTCTATCATCAAACAAATAGGGTTTAGGTCGCTCATCTCCTGCATGTTATAACAACTTAGAGCCGTCATGCTATGTTTGGATGTTGGGGTTTTGGAGGGAAAATGAAGGGATGGCTTATTCTTTCTGATATATATGTTAGGGGTGTTAAAATCCAAACTGATAAAAAGGAAAAACCAAACAAGCATACCCAAAAGATTCACACATCATTCGCTAATTGGTCAACAAAGTTGACTTTTAAGTTTATTGATTTAACGACCGATTTATCGACCGATACTATTGTTACCACATAATTCGATTGCTAAATGCGTAATTCTAACCTTTTTTAGAAAACCATGTAATTGGTAGCAATTTCGGTTGCTAATTGCCATGGAGGTGGCGGTGGCACTTGACAATGACGATGGTGCCTTGTAGTGGCGGCTCATGACTAATGGTAACATAGAGGGAGAAATGGAGACAATGGGAGATAACAGAGGGAGAAATGGAGACGATGGGAGAAAGTGAGAAAGGGAAAGTAAATGAGAAAGGGCGGACACGCAAACTAATATGAAACTTACCAACGGTTTTATTCGTCGAAAAATCAAATATTAGTTCAAATTACTGATGGGTATTCCATCGAAAATATGTATACACATTACCGATGGATAGACCGTCCATATTTTTAAAATGCACTTACCAAGGGTTGTGGCGTTGGTAAGTTCCCGCACCTACTTTTGTGTAAAATCATGTGCTGGGATGAGATTTTTTATTACTAAAAAGGTCCAACAAAGTAAAAAAAAAAAAACTACCTTAGAAAACAATCCATCAAAATTAGAAAGTTTTTGAATACAACAAGTATTAAAAAGTCTTCATTGAATTTCACTAGATTTGGACCCACCTTTAATGCTATTAAAAATAATAATCAATACTTGTTCTGTTAGATAGCTTAGATGATTGATCAATATTCCTCGTCAACATAATCGGAACACCACCTTTAATACTATTTTAAAAAATCCCGATTGTCCTGATCGAATACTACAAGACTTATTTAGATTACTTAAGTGTGTGTTTGGATGGGGTATTTCAAAATTCCAAGGAATTTGAAATACAAGGTAATTTAATTACTCCAATTGAATTACTTTCATTTTGAAAATACTTTGTTTGGATAGGGTAATTCAAATACATTGTATTTTATTCATCAAAAAACAATATATTGTATTTTAAATTCTTTGTTTGGATAAAGCATTTCAATTACCTTCAATTACATATTTTTTAATATTCATTTAAAAAATTGGGATTTCAACTATCGGGGAGCTGGCGCCCCCCACCGGATGTCTGGGGGCCGACGCCCCCCAACCGGGTGTCCGAGGGCTGCCGCCCCCCGCACCAGGGGTCGGGTGCGGGGCCGGGTCTGGGTGGTTCGGGGCTAGCGTCGGTGGTAGGTGGCACATGAGTAAGGAGAGAGAATTTCAAAATACCACCTCTTCAGGTGGTATTTCAAATTCCTCAAATTTACCTTAAACAAAATACCCCCATAAAATCTTTTGTGATTTCTAAAATCTATCATATTTAATACCCAAACATAGTATTTATTATTTTTTTTACAAGAAGCAACTACTGCATTTCATTAATAATCAAGGTAGCAATACATGCTAGAACATCAAAGAAAAACTGAGAGCTAGCATTAACAATGGCCACTCTAGCTAGATTATGAGCAACCATATTAGTTCGCCTCCTAGTGAACTCTACATGAGAGTTTTGAAAAAAAGACAAGAATAAATCCTTAGAAGAAGAGATAACAACACCAAACTTTGAGATGTCAACACAGGCAGAATTAAATCCATCTACAACCAGCTTGGAGTCCAGTTCAAAAATCACCATATTCATTTTAATCTCGCACATCCAGTTAACAGCATGATAAAGGCCGATCGCTTCTCCCGAATGAACATCAACCAAAAGGGGGAAAAGCAAAGTTTGAGCCCTCAAAAACTGACAATTCTCATCTCTAAGACACATGCCAATATGATAAGCTTCAGGCTTATCTAGTTTTATAGCTAGTAAAGCCATGGTTTTTGTGCTAATTGTTCGAGTTTAATCTCGTTTTCGCCCAAATTTGGCTTTAATTGTCCTAGAGCATCATTTTGAGTCTCTCAAGTAGTTTTTAGGATATTTTGGTTAATTTTGAGTCAAATAAAACATTTAATGCTACTTTTATTTTCAGGTTAAAAGTGAAGCTCAAGGGAACTTGGAAAATCGAAGAAAACAAGCTAAAAGAGAAATTTCAAGGTCTAGCCCCGCGAGCCACAGCTGCAGCTGATCAGGAAAGTGGAAGACGTTCTGTCTCACCCCACGAGACAGTCTTTGCCCCGCGAATATTCAAATCTGCTTGCAGCCAAAGTCACGTGAACTAAAATTATGCTGGAGCCCACATGATGATTTTGAAGTTCAAATTAAATTAGATTTGAATTATTATGATTAAAAGATAATTCAATTGACATTGATAAAAGATTGAATCCAAATCTGATTGGATGTGGATAAAAATTACATTAAAAGAAACAAATTGGAATATTTCGCATTCATGGGAAGCTAGGTGAATATCTTTTGGCAATTGGATTTTAATTGAAAATTGAAGATAAGATTTTGATAAGCGACTTAAATGGAGATAAAAATTGAAGATATTAGAGGATCTGGTCAAGATAAATGTGATATGCTAAACATATGCGGGTCCCACGTGATACTTTGGTTTTGAATGGAATATGAAAGATTGAACACTTACAGAGGCAAGCGGCATTGGTTTTAAATTGACATGGAAAAGCTAAGTGGGACCTGTTCCTGCTGAGATCCGACTTGCCAGAATCTCGCCGTAGAACGTCAAACCAAGAGTGAACAATGGGGGTTGTTTTAGATTATGTCTTGACAGAATATCGTATTCCGGTCCTACGTATCCCAATGGGAATCAAAGCCAGATGTAGTTCTAGGTTCAACCCTTGGCCATACGGTGATCTCAATCCCTTAATCTTGTATCCGATGAATACCAGCGAGCAAGGACTCTTTAATAGTCTCTTGGTCGAGCTAGTTTCTCTAATACACTTAGGGTAGAGTCACCAGGGTTAGTGAAAAGTGAGTTTCTCTCTTGGGTTCTCCTCCTTTTATAATAGGATCCCCATATCTTTAAGAGATCTGGATTTATCTCCTTTTATCTCTTAAATCTTCTTTGAGATGTGATTTCCTTAATTTAAGGGATATTATCTCTTTTAACCGGATAAGGTTATGTGAGATAATATCAGGATTGATTAAGATAATATCTTAAATTGATCTCTTAACCGGATAAGGTTATTTGAGATAATATTAGGATTATTTAAGGATAATATCAATATCTTATCCCTTAATTTAAGGGATATTATCTCTTCTAACCGGATAAGGTTGTTTGAGATAATATCAGGATTAATAAAGATAATATCGATATTTTATCCTTCCCACCTTGGTTGGATCGGGTATCCAAGCTTGGTGGCCGGGTTTTACTCCTCGGCCAGTACACAAGTCTCCCCAAGCTTCGAGCTCAACGGAGCGTAGAAGTTTTCATAACAGGAGCCGAGCTTGGCTTTAAAATTATCCGAGTTCAGGATTTATTGAGTAAGACTTCTCCCCTTTTTGCCACAGTTCGATGGCCAATCTTCATACATCGGCTAACATTCGAGTTTAGCGGCTTTGGAAAGTGGGCCTAACAATCATTTCTCTTGATTTCCTGGTGGCCAAGCTTGATACCTCGGCCTTACGAGGTTAGAAACTTGGTCTCTTTAGCCTTTCAAGTTGGCAAGGTAAGTGACCGAGATTCACACTTCGGTGTATATACATCTTTTACTTTGGTGAACACCTCGGGCGACCGAGCTTCACGTTTCAAGTTGCCGAGCTTTACATTTCGGCCAATTCTTAAGTTCAGCGGGCTCGGTGGGCGAGTCTAGTAATCATTTCCCTTTGATTGTTTGGGTTTGGTGATCTAGCTTTATTTCTCGTCCAATATTTTAGTTTGGTAGGCTCGGTGGCCGAGTTTAACATCTCGACCAGTATATAAGCTCCCCAAGCTTTGAGCTCAGAAGAGCGCAAAAGCTTTATGAAAGCTCCCGAGCTTGTCCTTAGTGTCGATAAAGTACAGGATTTGCATAGATCCTCTTACTTGGACTAATCAAGCTCGGTGGACGAGTTTCACATCTCGGGCAGTACTCGAGTTTAGTGGTTGAGGTTCACATCTCGGCCAGTAACATGTTCTGAATAGAAGATACTTCAATCTTACCTTTGTTAAGACAAGTTTAGAAGCTGGTAGCTGAGATTCAACTTATCAATGATTCAGGCTCGAACCGATCTTTTGGAAAGTCAAGCTCAAACTCGGTCATTAGGAATTTACCTCAGGCTTGTATTTGAGTTGAAATTTTTGATGCTTTCAAGATGCTTATCTTGAGAGTTTGAACTTGACTCACCTTTTTCCGAATGTAGCTCGGTCTTTGAAGCTTTTGAGAGCTCTTAACATTTTCTTCGAGTAGCTCTTAACCCTTTCATCTGGTGGATTTTGAAATACCCACTAACTTGACACTTGACCTTGAATGTCATTATTTTTACCGATCTTGAAGGTGTATCTCAGAATAAACTTTCCTAATATCTTTTCCAATTTGTATGAGAAAATAGTTTTCATACAAGTTCTTCATAATAACAATCGAGCTGTAGGCTAAGAGATATCCTTTCTCTGTGATTTCCGAGAATATCCTTCCTTTATCCACATAAGCCCCCCAAGCTCCGAGCTTGAAATAAGAGAAAGAGCTTAAATGTCAACCCGCATATCTTAACACGCTTTTTGGTGCCGAGGACTTTGGATTATGATTCAGGAGCATTGCTCGGAAACTTGTTTTTTTGTAGAACCAAGTCTTTCTTGGGTTGTCGACTTACTTGGTCGAGCACTGCTCGTATTTTCGTCCGGAGCCAAGTCTTACTTGGGATTCCAGCTTATTGGGTCGAACACTACCAGGATTTCCTTCAAATCTTGGGTCTCTAATATGCATGATCTGCTATGGACATTACCTTGGTGCGAAGGTGTTTTGCTTGGTCTAGGATTTTTAGTGCAAGGGAGGAAGCATTGCTCGACCTCGACTTTTTTCAGTGCGTAGTGCGAGGGAGTATAGCTCGACCTCGGCTTTTTGGTGCGAGGGAGTAATGCTTCGCCTCGGCTTTTTGGGCTTCTGCCCTTTGTTCTTTACTAGACAATTTTAGCTCGGGCCCTTTAGTGGATTCTCAAATTATTAAGCCAGCATATGCTCGGATTTTACTAGAATAGGGCCCTGACGCAAGCATGAAAGCCGCGACCGCTTATGCTCTCCGAGTCTCCTCCATTACCCGTGTTTCGAGCCACGAGCTTTCTAATAATGAAAAGCATGAAGGCGGAAGCTGCCCGAACTTTGCGCACTGGGGATGAGCTTGAAAAGGCCGTGGCAAAGTGTGAAGAGCAAGCTTGGCTAATTGGGCAATTGAAAACTCGAAATCTGAGATAATATTAGGATTATTTAAGGATAATATCAATATCTTATCCCTTAATTTAAGGGATATTATCTCTTCTAACCGGATAAGGTTGTTTGAGATAATATCAGGATTAATAAAGATAATATCGATATTTTATCCTTCCCACCTTGGTTGGATCGGGTATCCAAGCTCGGTGACCGGGTTTTACTCCTCGGCCGGTACAGGACCCAAGGGCAATATTATGGTTTTTGAATTAAACTTGTATTGGAAGCAATTTGGCAAAAGGCCCACGCACAGGGAGACTTTTAATTGGATTGGAATTGCAATTTAAAAGATGAAGACATGTACACCGGGTAGCGGGATCTGGATTGCCTCCAGCCGCAACCTCTCCATCATCCCTCCAGCCTCTCTATCTTTCTCTTAACTCCATTCTCTCTTCTCATTATTTATCAATTTCTCTCTCCATGATCCAAATCCTCCCCCGTTAATTTTCTGCTGGAGAGGATGGAGGGATGGAGGCAATCCAAATTGCAAGTAGCGCAGGGGCACAAGCAAGGAGGTTCCAATACGAGAGTAAGGGGGTCTAGCGCAGCAACACCGCGTAGTCCCAGTACCAGATCATCATCTTCTTCTTTTCCTTGTTTCTCTTGGAGCTGCGTCTCCCTTAGTTTTAGGATTATTTTCTGATCTCTTTTCATTTATTTTGTTATGAACGTGATGAAGAGCTAATACTTTTTTCTAAGAGATTGATGAAGCCGCTCATGACGGCATAGTTCAATGTGATGTTTTCTTATTCTCTTCTCTCAATTCTTGCTTTCTAATTCTAATTTGATTGCGTTAATCAAAAGTGCACTTGGTTAACTGTTGAGTCGCCGACAAGTGTACCGGGTCGTCGTAAGTAATAAACACGATAAGTAATTACCGAGGTCGGACACAGGGATTGGGCTACCAATTCTACCAATTTGCAAGAAATTCAATACGTTTGACCAAGTAAAAGCAAGTGGTTGAGAAGAGAGAGAAAATAGGATAGCAATTTAAATCAACAAATCAATTAGAGATAAAGTAGGTAGCGATAAGATAAGAATTAAAATCTGGATTAAACATCTAAGGTCACAAATCCACCTACCCAATCATGCATAGTACCCAAGTGATGATGATCCCCTCCCTAAGTTCAATTGCAATGTCAACCAGGACCCCCAAATTCTCCTAATGACATTATCGTGCTCAATAGGACGTATTCAACGATTGAGTTAATTACTTGCTATGGTCTCATAACCCAATCATCAAACTCTATTAAATCTTGTTCCCTATAAGGCTGCACTGATCTCCTACTCACTCTCGTGCAATATTCAATCAGTGATCCCAATTCAAGTTCTAAACGCGAATTACCTATCAAGCCTCATCACGTTAACTAGTCAATCATGCATGCTTATGATCAACACAATAAATTCAGAATTGGAAAACATGAATTGAGGTAAAGGAGGGAAACATACATCACATTGAATGCTACACCGTCATGGGTGGTTTCATTGATCCCTTAGACAAGGGAATTAGTTCCTCATGCTTGTAACAATGCACAAACAATTGGAGTTCATCATAATTGTAAAATAAGAAAAGAACATAGGGAGACGCAGCTCCAGAGAATAAGGATTTGTCTCAAAAACGATCTAAAACAAGTGGTGAATAAAAGGTATCTCTAATCTGCCCTAAAACAGCCTATAAATAGAGGTTCTGGGTCTCGCCCGCTCGCGGGCGAGACCTGGTTCGCGAGGCGAATCTTATGAATCAGATCTTCAGAGATTGGTTTTCTCGCGAGGCGAGATGGTGATTCGCGAGGCGAGCGAGAAAGGGTGACATCTCTGGCACAGTCAGGCCTTCAGGCTCGCGAGGCGAGACAGAAAGGGTGACTGTTGCTGTTCAGGCTGGTCTTCAGGCTCGCGAGGCGAGATCCTGTCTCGCGAGGCGAAACTTCCAGAATTGCTTTTCCACTGTTTTCTTCATGTTCCTTGACTCTAAGAGTTTCACTTTTAACCTGAAACAATAAAAGGAAACGAAAAACATAATTCTACTCAAAATAAACTAAAAACTACTAAAAATGCATTAAACGAATCAAATTCTAACTTAGGAACAAAACAATGCCAATTTGGGAGATTAGCGAGGTTGACTCGCCCAATTAGGCACAAAATCTATCCCTTTTCTAGCTGGAAACTAGATGAGCCAGAGGCTAATCAAAACACCCCAAACTTAAACCTTGCTTGTCCCCAAGCAAGTTAAACAAACAATACAATCATATGGATTTACCTGAGTTAACCGAGCTTCCTGCAGTTATTCACAATTTCTATCTTGCAAATTCAATGTCCCCTCCCCTTATTCTTTATAGCTACCCCACTCATCAAGTGAACAAAGAGAGATCAGTCATGAATGCAGTCAATACGACTAAGCTAGGGATCCAGTAGTGTGCAAAGGAAGATCACCAAATTCAAATAATTGCCTTCCTGTCTAAGGGTATTTAGTAAACACTCTTGCGCTCAATTTGTCTACGTTAGACACATTCACTCTATTTCGCAATTCAAGAGCACTTTCCATGGATTTGATTTTCATCTAAACAAAGTTCCCACAAAATATGTATGCATCATCAAAAGGTCTTTCATAGGTTGTAATGAGGCCTGACTCAAGGTAAGATATGCAAAGGATAGAGGCTTAGTCCCTAGGATCAATGAGAGCATGAAACTAGTATTGCAACAATTGAATTTACTCTCATATTATTATTCTATTCCTTGCATTGGGTGGCTACAAACCTCTTCCTTTTTATACTTTTTCACTTTGCCCTTTTTGGCATATATTCAATATTTTTCATCACATTTTTTTTTTCTCAAGCCTTCGGCCTTTAATTTTGCTTTTCTTTTTCTCAACTATGATTCATGAACTTTATAGCCACCCCAAACTTAGTTCCACAACAACACTCACAAAGCTAAAATTCCATGCTCTCCTAAATCCTAGGATAGGGGAAAATCATGATTTTTCTGAGTTAATGGCTTGTAATGTAAGGTCATCAAGAACAATAGGCTTCAAGACTCAATGTGGGTAACTAGGGATCATTCATCAAGGTTGGTTCAATTTATAGCCAAGTAGTTATTTCAAAGAAAAATTGCCTAGATCAATTGATGCAACATATAAATATGCAAACCATGCACAGATTCAAGCAAATCCGAGAAGGTGCAACTTAAAAGTGATTCACACAATTAAAACAATGTTGGAGGCTCAAATTCCTCACCGGGTTATTTTGCAAATTATTTGACCGAGATACAATTCCCAAGCATACACCCCTTCAACCCCAAACTTACTGTACATCATGCATTCACAATAATCAAACTAAGTTCAACCTCTTTATTTTTACTAGGGGCTTTTCAACATTCAAAGCATCGAGAGGGGTTCATTGAATTTCTATTTTTGGTTAGTTCATGCATTCAACTTGAGAGTTTCCTCAATTAAATCCTTTTTTTTTTATTAACATGCATTCACAAGTGAAATTACTAATAAAGATAGAAAGAGAAGGAATAGAAAAAGAGAAAGGATAAGAAATTTTTATCTCAAGGGGGTCCGAGCGGACCCCATGCTTTCAGTTGATTGCCTTGCCTTTTTTCATCTCTCTACTACCCCGCTTCACAGCGCGGCTAGTTTCGGCCTCATCCTCATCCAATTGGTTGGCCCATGATATTCCGGGCTCTCCATATTGATCCATTCACAAGCAAACACGAAAGTTAAAGCAATAACATAAAAAAAAAGTAAATATATACAGCTATCCAAGTTTGTCAGTAAAAGGTCAGTAGACAGAGCTTCTAGCTAGCTATCAGTGTACAACCATATCGAAACTACTAGCTAGAACTCTAAATAAAGTAATGCAGGGGCCCGGATCACTGATCAAAATCAATGTCGTCCGCGCGGGTCATATGACCCTCTTACTTTCTGAAACTCAGAAAACACTCAACATAAAAGTTGTTCCTCTTTCTCTCTTATTTCCAACAAGCAAAAGATCATCAAAAACGGATAAGTGGATTGGGAGATAGAATCAAAATACCGAAACTACCCAGAATTCTCAGCAACCCACGAAACAGAAGAAATAAGTCCCTTTTCCTCCGGTGCCTCCTCATCCTCTGGTCCCTCGGGCACCCCCCCTGTGGCATAGCACCCTGGTCCCCAGGGTAGTCCTGCCACCCAAGCCGAGGGGACAGCTCCTCCTCGAAGGGGCATACGGGCACTCGACCCTCCTGCTGGGCCAATGACATCTCGCGGAAGAACTCCCGCAGCACCTCCTGATGCCGCCTCATCGCCTGCTGGTTCTGCAAGAGCAGAGCCATGTCCGTTGATCGTGGCCTCTGAGTGGGTAGGGGTGGCGGCCTCCTAGGTGGGGCCGGGGCTAAGTAACAGAAACGCCGGATGTACTCCCGGTCGATGGGCTGCCATGGGACCTTCTCCATCATCGTACTCACCGGCACCTCCGCCCGGCGGATGAGCTCGGTGATCGCGCCCCATGCCCTGTGCTCTCCTTCAAGACCCGTGAGTTCGCCTTCATCCGGATATCTCGTGGCGATGACTCCCCGACGTTGATCGTGCGGCCGTCAATATGCCGAGTAGAGGAGATGGGCTCGCGGCGTGGATCGTGGACTCGTGAGAGCTCACTCGAAGGTTGGCGTGTAAGAACGCCGACCGGACCTTGGCATTCGGGGTGAGGTCCGCCTCCTCAACCTCAAGAGGTTCCCCGACGTTCCCATCTCCCAGCGACTCCTTGACACAAAGCAGTGTCGACGATGGCCTCGAGCTAGGGCTCCGCACCGCGGAGAGCGTCGTACTCGCAGCCTCTTCTCTCGATGGGGATCCCCAAGCATGAGTTAATATCCGATGCTGATGAATGTAATGGGACCCCCGAACCTCCGTCACACAACTCGGAGTCGAAACCTCGAGTTTGAGAGCGTTAGCGTAAAATTCATGCACCGTTTGATATCATACCGGTGAGGAAGATCGACCAACACCTCCCAACCTCGGTTGCAGTATTCGCTCGGAGACGCCTGGCGTAGTTGTTGCCCACCGAGGACACACGCCGCTCTAAGACCATCTCCTTTCTCACCAAAGAGTCCCAATGCTTCCCGTGATCGGGGAGAGCGGAACCCGGGGAGAGTAGGAGGTGGCCCTAGATGAGGCGCCGGCCCTGAAGGCGACTCTATGTCGTCCCCCCGAGATGCGTGCTTCTTGCGCTTAACCTGCTTTTTGACAAGCGGTGTTCTTAGGCGGGGCCATAACCTCGAAAATCGAGAAAAATCCCAAAGAGTTCATAAATCAAGATTGCAGAATATGTATAACAAAGGCACAAATTCAGTGTAATTCTATCCTGCTAAACATCCCAATTGCTCACCCCACTGTCCCACTAACATGCAAATATGCAACGAATACCCTGACAAAGATCCCAACTATATTCCTAACACAACTAACCATAATACTCAGATCAATCATTAGGCAGTTAGTTTCAAATTGCATTCGTGGAATATTAAAGGACTCTAAGCCTTCATGATCAACATTCATCGTTTTACTCAGATCAGATAACAATGAGCAGTAACACTCCCTAGACTAGACAAGGTCATGATCATGGCGTCTACCCTACTACCAGTTATAACAGACAGTTAGTGCACAATGTGTGGTCGTGACTGTTTGAATTCCACAAAGCATAAACAAGCGAAGAGTGAAGTCAAGTGAGATGTTACTTACCTTGTAGAGATGAAGGAATGTGAATGCGTGAGTGTGAGAGTGTGAGAGTGAGTGAGGCAATGAAATGAGTGGGAATGAAGTTGAACCCACGCGAGAGAGGGAATGAACAGTGAAGGGTCGCAAAAGTGCTTCGCGATCCGCTCGCGGGGCTGATAAACTTTTCAGCTTTCGCGAGGGTGGGAAATTGTTCTCAACTAAATTAGAAAAAAGTTTTGCAGAATTACAAGAATAGTGAAAAAAAAATCTTTGCTATGAACATTTTAACATTCCTGAATACGCATCACTGAAAGAACTAATGTTTCCTAAATTTGATATGCATTCAATATAGCACAGTACTAAAGGATGCATGCTACCCATGAAAACAAAAAACACATTTGAACTTCATTTGATCCACAAAAAAATTAGCCATTGTATCTTAGACAAGATCATTTATATTAATCTCAAACTTACTGAGGTACTAGGGTCTAGTTGGTTCGTAACAGAAGGGGAAGCAGAATTGAGTGGCAGCGAGCCTGTAGATGTTGTAGGTGGCATGCTTGTGGATGCTGGAAGACCTCTTGAAAACTCATCCTTTAAAATTCCTAGATTGGCCCTACCCTGTTCAATCTGTGCAGAAGGCAAACCATGCAATTTAGACAAGTTAAGCCTATGTTGCTGCTCAGTAGATAGGTCACTAGGTTCCTTTTTCACATAAGACATAGATGACAACAAGCCCACATTTTGTTCTTTGTTTATTGGTGGTTGCCAAGCATTTGAAGTTTGTTGTGATGCTGCGTTATTTACCATAGGAGACATAGATCCACCAGGCAGTCTCTTGGGATCACTGAAAGAATTCTGCTGTTCAAGTTTTGGCATACCAATCACATTCAAACCTTGTGTTGCCCCACCTAAATGATTTGGACCAGTGCTTTGATGTGGAGTTTGACTCAAGTGTGAATCAAGCAGTTGTGGTTTGAGAGATGAACTGGAACTATTGGTTGTCCCAGAAAAAAGGTTATAATTACCAGCACTACTTCCATATGCAGATGAGAAGTGTAGATGTTGTTGCTGCTGCTTATTAAGCCCTTGCATATGAACTGATGATCTTTCTGTTTCTTGACTAGAAGTGGAAGATGGAAATTGGCTTGTTTGCAATCCTTGAGATTCTATCTTAGCATCCATTCGAGATTGGTCAGCAGCAGCATTCATACTTCTCTGATGCAGCTGTGCTAAAGCATGGGGATCATTCAATTGTCTTGCACCTGAACCAACAGTTGGCATCCTTACAGGGAGCTGCTGCCCAGCAGGTCCTTGGTTGGGCCTTGTCTATACCAACAGAAAAGGATGAATCTTAGAAAGAACTTGACATCAATATTTAACTGGTTTGATAAAAACCATCCTTAACACAAGACAAACCATGTTCACTACCTACCTGTGATTGCACTTTTGTTAATGCTATTCTAAGCATCTGGTCCCCTACAATACCTTTCATATGCCGCACAAAACTGTCCTTTGGAATTTCATCTTTCTATAACAAAAAACAACAAAATTGACAAAACAGAAAATTATTAGCAAAGATTAGCACATACAGAGAGGGGGGAACTCAGGACCTGATAGTGAGATTGGTTCGAGAAAGAAACCCACCTTCAATTTAGTAAATAGAGCTTGCAGGTGCATGGCTGTGTCTTTGGGAAGTTGGGGAATCAGGATTGGTAGCAACAGGCCAAATGGCACCTGTTTACTACGATTAATCTGGCTGCTTGGTTGCTCCGTGATGGCATCCTGTTGATTGCTCATCTGCTGCAACTTCGCATACTGAGATTCACTACTGGGGTTATGTGTTTGGACCACCTCGTGATTAACGACGGGATCTTTTCCAGAATTTTGAATTCCAATCATTTGAGAATTTTGGAGGGAAACTTGTGCAGTCTGCGCTTGGTGACATTCATCTTGAGACTGTTTCTGTGATAAAGGTGGATTATTTACAACCTGAGAATCAACATGCTGCGATTGTTCCACAAGAGATCCATGTTGCTTCTGCTCCACATCAGATGAAGGTTGCTCTTGCTGCTGTGCAGGTTTAGGCTCTTGATTTTGATTGTCTGTTCGGTTATCATGGCTAGAAGTTGGCCACTGTGGTATTGACTGACTGAATGTACTATTGCTTCCTTGAGACAAAACTGCAGCAATGATAGTAGCATGCAAAGCATGTGCAATTGAGAAACTATCAAGCAAATATAAAAAAATCACATGCTCCACAGTCAATTAGAACTAAAACTAAAACAAGCATGAAAATCAACAGTCATCAAAGGACAAGAAATCTAACCACACAGATATTTCATTATAGAAAGGACATCGTGATAATTTGTCATCGAAACAGAAAGATATTTAGTCCATAGATTTAGTTGCAAAACATCTCTTGGACCTTCATAACTGCTACTGGTCAAATTGCATTCAAATAAACACAAAGGATAAAAGGAGAACTCAACTTGAGACATCACTAATTAATTTTCATCAGCAACCAAAATACACCAATGTTCAAACACCGTAATCATACATTAAGTGTCTTTAGATCATTTTGATTTTTTTATATAAACAACAGACTCAAACATTGGTTTAAGGAGTAGTGAATTTGAATAGCATAATAAATAATAACAACAAAGAAATCAAATATGAACATAATATGAGAGAGAGAGTATTGAACACCAGAACTCAGAAAATTATGTATAAAAATGAGGGATACCAGCATCTGAACCGGATGGCTGAGGAGCAGATGCATCTCCTCCTATATCTCTATTTAAGGCTGCTTGGAAGGCTTCCAAGTCAACCCCTGAATGCATTGTTTCATCCTGTGGACATTCAAACAAGGTGGTATGATAAGTTAAGCCCCGATTCAATAAGACCGAGTGTTTCCTTAAAAGAAAATAATGAAAGAAAAGAAAACCTCATCATCTTCAAGAAGCTTCACAATAGACGGGTCCATAGCAATTTCACCACAATGTTATCTTGGATGATCTATTTAACCAACTGGACATCAGAAGTTTCATTACACTACATATTAGCGAATAAAGAAAGCAGATAAACTGAAAAATGGCATCATCAATATACCTATTAGGCTATATAAGAATTTTTACCACTTGTTCTACTGAAACATTTATAGCCTCATAACTAACAGGATCCAATTAGGGTTTGTTCATGGGCTTACAAGGATTACAAACATATAAACAAATATATGTAAAGAAATATTGGAGAAACCTTTTTCATAGAAGTTTAAGAAAGTTTCGTAGCATGTGTTTTTTATTCTTCCTTTCACTTTCCTCTACATGCAATACACTTTCTTACGAACCGAAGTATATTTATAAACCATGCCTAGCAAAATACCCAGTTGCAACTTCGGATTGGGAATTGGACAGAGAAAATTAACGAGAAAAATGAATGAAATAGGTTGAGTAAAAGCAACTGACCTGAGAGAGAGAAAGAGAGAGCAATAACGGCAGTGGGAAAATCGGTGCTGCTGTTGAGGTACCAAGAGCAGCAAGCACACGAAACAAAAGGAATTATCCAATTTCGATTTCTTTACAAAACCTAGCCCAATGGAAGAAAATGAAATGGAGAATAACACCATTCGAGAATGACACACAAGGAAACCAGGAATCTGATTATCAAAACAAGGATTTATTATTACCCTAGGTGGTATTTTATATTTTGGAGGGTTGAAATGTACATGTGCTAACATTATAATAGACCGTGGAGCAATGTTTTATAAGCAGGCCAAACGAAGGACGGAAAAGAAGAGCGGTTCAAGGTTCAACCAGTGGTCAACCATGTATCACTGTTTATATATTTATATATAAAATAAAATTACATAAAGAGATCAATCACAAGTAAAATTTCAAAGTTCAGACCCATTTCAGTAGAAACAACGGTTACTTCCATCTTGTCAAATTTCCAAATTTCAGAAAACATGAATAGTAAAAACAAGGTTCAGTAATCAGTAATCTTAGCTTCCCATTTTACACAGGATTTTGGGCACAATCTTTTTATTCATCTGACTTCCTGTTGGTATACTTGATGATAGTGTCAAATCTACATATATTGTCCACATATTAAAAGCAAACTACTTGCACTTACGGTACACACAACAATTACACAAAAATCTTGTAAGATCACAAAGTGGGAGTTTGATTTTCCTCTTGTTATCTTGCATTGTCTTCATTAACTCCTAATAATTTGTATGCGATTTTCAATTACTTGTTCCCCATAGTAACAAATAGTGAAGCCAACCTACAACATGTGGACTAAATGAAAGCAACGATATGAAATGAAAACTAATTGGAAACTTATTTCAGACTCATACAAATTAATAAACATTTCAGGATCTGAAGCTGAGTCAAACAAATAGCAGAGGAAAAGAAATTAACGGAAGAAGCTGAATCCAAACAAATAAAAAAAAACATAAAACCCTAATGATCTGAATAAAAGATCCATGACCCGTTTTAGATGCAGAAAAAGCTAACAGAGCAGTGGGAAGAAGAGAGTGGTTTTGGCGAAACCTGGAAAAGAAGAAATACCGTGGTCTCGTGCGAAGCGCGCGTGGGAAGAGATAACAGAGCAAAGAGAGGAAGAGAGGGTCGAAACGGAACAAGGTTGTCGTTGTGCGCCGTTGGTCTTGTCGGAAGAACAGCCTTCGTGGATTCTGGTCGCTGGAAGAACAGCTGTCGTGGGCCGCTAGTCTCAACAGAAGAAGCCGTGCCGCTGGCCTCACCTTCATCAGAATAGGAATTTAGAAATTCGACAGCACCACCTTTTCATTAGGTTTCTTTTTTTAGAAATTTATACAATAAATACTGAAAATTATTTTTGAAAACAAGAAAATAAGAATAGGAAACCGGAAACAAAGTAAATAGGCCTTAGATTTTTAGGATGTGTTTGATTTGCAAAAATTCAGGGGACTGGACAACACAAAAATTTTTGTGCCTTGTTTGATTTGAAAAGCGATCAGGGGACAGGACAAAAAAGGTGGTGAGGACAGAACAAAAACCCAAAATTTTGTCCCCCACCAAACCATGGGACAAAAAGTTGTCCAATAGACAGACTAACAAAAGACAAAATTATCCTTACATCTCTCTCCCTCTCTCTCATCTCTCTCTCCTCTCTATCTCTCTCTCCTCTTTCTTTCCTCCCTCTCTCTCTCCCTCCCTCCCTCTCTCCTCTCTCTCTCCTCTCTATCTCTTTCTCTCTCCTCTCTCTCTACATAATTATACAAAATTATATATTGTATATTTATATATTAAATAATATATATTATAAAGGGTATTCCGGTAAATTTAATATTATTTTGTTTGTGCTGTTCATTATCCATCAAACAATGTATAAGACAAAGAATTGTCCCGTAACTCAAGGATTTGTCCTGTACTGTCATGTCTGTCATGTCTGTCCTGTGCTGTCCAGATAACTTTGGCAAATCAAACGCACCCTTAATCCTTCAATTATTGGTCATGTACAATTTTGGTTCTTGTGTGTTTTTTTGAGCATATTTGATCCCCTATTTTTTCAATGTTGCGAATCATGTCCTTGTGTCCAATATCCATCAATTTTTTAATGATTAATAGAGAGAAACCACTTTTTTAAACGCATAGAACCTCTAGTTGAGCTTCTGTAGTAAAGGACCCTATGTGGAACAAAAAAATGTTTCGAAAAAAGGCATGAAACCAACAAATGTCATAGAAAAATCATTGAATCATGTCGAAACAGAAACAGAGGAGGGAGAAGCTCAATCAGAGGTTCTATGTGCTTAGATTCTCTATCATTGAAAAAATTGACGGACATTGAATAGCATGACTAAATTTGCAACGTTAAAAAAACAAGGGAACAAAATATGCTAAAAAAATCACAGGAAATGAACCGGTCAGTTTTCTGATTTTTATACTAGTTCAATTAGTTTTTTTTTTTTTATGTTTTTTACTGGTCAGGCTATTGTTACGGTTTTATGGTGCGATCAGGATCGGGGAGACGCCTGATCGACGATACAACTAGTCCAATTCAGCTGATTTTAAAAATATGGGTCACTGTCAATTTGGAGAGCTTTGATTTTAAGGTCAAATTCGTTTTCAACCATCGTCTTGAAATTGATAAAGGTTTGTTGGGCTTGGGATTTTGTACGAAGTAAGTATAGCCAAGTGTGCTTAGCAGAGGCATTACAAAAGTAGAGTAGCATCTATTGCCATTGAAGGGGGTATTGGTGAAGGGGGGCATGTATAAGAAAATATTAGTTGTAGTGATGCTATGTATACAGTTTCTGAAGAAGAAAATGAAAGTTTGAGCCTTTCCCATACAACATGTGCAAACAGATGGTATTTTATTCATATTAGCATATATGGTACATTGTTTGAGTGCATCAGCAATTATTCTAGGAGAGGAGTCGTGCATGCCAAGTATGAAATGTACAAGTAGAAACTGCCTTATTAAAGTTGGACAAATTATTACAAGAGTTTATAATAAATGTATAGGACTTCGATGTAGTGATCGAAACACGAGGAGTTGTAGATATGATGTTGTTGTCAAATAGAGATGGCAAAAGGACCCGACCTATCGGGTCAACCTGTATAACCCATTAAATTTGGTGGGTTGGGTTGGTATTCATAGGTTGTGTTTTCAGCAAGCATGACTCTTCCTTAATGATTATTGTGAAATTGATTTAAGCCACTTGGGGTTTCTTGAGAGTCTTGGTTCTGAGGGTCATATATGTAAAAGCACTGAAGTGCTATATGTCCATATTTGCAACAAACTTGACATTATGCCTTGTTGTAGGTTTGTCTTCCATGTCCTCTATTAGGATCTATCTCTTCTTCTGTATGAGATTATAAAATTACCAAAATTCGAACTGCTGCCTCTGCTACATTGAAAGGATTAAGAGGGAGCCAAAATGGCTTGGATGGACTGCATAGAAAACGGATTTGAGTTGGGTTTCTTATGTTTTCCTGATCTCTCTTCAAGGGCCATTAACAAGTTTTCTTTCTCGGGAATGACGTAAGAGTCGGTTCTTGAACGAATTGTAAAACATCATAAAATTCTAATATAATTAATTTGATAAAAAAAAAAGAGATTAAGTTATTAAAAAGTATAGTACGAATAAAATATAATTAAAAGGTTTAATGTATAGAATTTGTAAATATAAGAAATTATTAGAAATTGTTTAGTAAAAAGGAAAAAGAAAGTAAAATTGAATGTCAATTATGGGGAAGGGGCTGGTAACTCACATACAAAATTAAGGTTGGATTATTATATTAGAAAGGAAGGCCCACATTGATGATTTAAAAAAAAAAAAAGCAATAGGAAATGGGTCATTCTCGTGATGGTCATACAAGTGTAGGCTAAGTGGGTTTAATTGGATAAATAAAAGGTGATTTCTCTTCAACCTTGCAAAATTTTTGGGTAAAAATTACACCGCTGACATGGACCACTTACATGAAGTTGACACAGGGAAACACAAGAAGGGGGTTGAATTGTGTTTCTTAACAGATTTTCGAAATAGCATTTTCTCAAACACTTTTACAAGCAGACCAAAATAAACAGTACACAAACAGGAAAATGTTTTCGAAGAGTTAACAAACTCAGATTCAAAACCCCATAGTTAGTACAACCAAAAACTGTAAAAGATAAGGGTTTGAAGAATCACACAAGTATTTTATCCTAGTTCACTCTCTTCCAACCAAGGGCTACGTCCAGTCCCTTCTACCTGAAGGTTTTATCCACTATTCTCCAAATAGGTTACAAGTATTCAGCACCTCTTCAGGCTACAAGTATTCTTTCTCTACCAAGCCTCTTCAGGCTCTAACTCTAACAAAGAGATTTACAACTTTGATCTAAGAACTCACTATGTGTAAGGATTTGAAAGTTTAAGATCAACAAGAGGTTCGTGTATGTGTCTATGTATATGTCTCTGTGTATCTGTGTATATCTACTTTTTCTTCTTGAAATTCTTCAAGTATATATAGATGAAGTGCTTCTCTATCAGAAGATGTTGACTCCAGATTCTCCCAAGTAGTCATCATTCCTTTCTTCTTCTTCTTCTTGAAGAATTTCTTAAAAGGGGCCTTCTTGAGTTGAGGACATTCAGCCTTGATGTGACTAGGCTTCTTGCACTCATAGCGGACAATTGGACTTTTGTCTGTTGAAGTGGATTCTTTGAAGTTCTTGTCCTTGTTGAACCTTCTGAATGGCTTATCTCTCTTGAACTTCTTTTTCTGTAGGAGAAGCTTTATCTTCCTAGTCAGGAAAGGCAATTCTTCATCACTCTCAGAATCCTCGTGTTCAGACAGGTCAGCATCACTGGATGACTCGTCTGCCTTTAGAGCCTTGGAAACTTTTGCTGACTTTTGATCATCTTTCAGAGCAATTGACTTGCCCTTCTTTGGTGCAACTTCATCTCCAAGTTCTTGCTCATGAACAATGAGTGTTCCAAGAAGTTCATCCATAGTCAAGGTAGTGAGATCCTTGGCTTGAGAGATAGCAGTGACCAAAGGTCTCCACTGTTTAGGTAGACTTCTCAGAATCTTTCCAACCTTCTCAACATTGGTATAGACTTTGCCAAGAGATTTTAAAGTGTTGACTATAGTTTGAAATCTTCATATCATTTGAGCAACAGATTCTCCTTCCTCCATGACAAACAGTTCATACTTTCTGACAAGTATGACAATCTTTGACTCTTTGACTTTGGCTGTTCCTTCATGTGTGATAGCTAAAGTGTCCCATATTTCTTTGGCAGAGTCACAAGCACATACCTTCTCAAACTCCTCAGGACTGAGAGCACAAATGATGTTATATCTAGCTTTGTGGTTCAGCTCCCATTTTGTCTTTTCTGCAGTAGTCCACTGAGCTTTTGGTTTGTCAGTGTTATCATCATTCTTGGGAATGAATGGACCATCTGTAATGACATCCCAAAGATCAGAGTTTGTAGATAGAATGAACCATTGAAATCTATCTTTCCAATAGTTGTAGTTTTCTCCATTGAAGTAAGGAGGTCTGGTTAGGGAAGCTCCTTCAGTCTGGTGACTTCCACTTGCACTAGCTCCAGCAGTCATGTCTATTCTTCAAGACCTTTTACCTCTACACTGTTAGATGCTCAACCCAGAGGTTGAGCTCTGATACCAACTGAAATAGACAACTATAAACACGAGAAGGGGAGTTGAATTGTGTTTATCTGAATTTAAACAAAGTTGAAATCTTTTCGCATACAGAAGCTTGGTTCAGACGAGTGGAAAGATACAGGACAGACGAGTGACCTGTCTGATGAAATTTTAACAGTGACTTAGACAAACACACCACTTGAAAAACGAATAAGAAAACTAAGGCAACTAAAGAGTTTATATGGAAAGAGAGATTGACACAACTATTTATCCTGTTTCACTCTTCAAATCAAAGAGCTACGTCCAATCCTTGGCAGCACCAAGTTTTATCCACTATAACTGATCAGGTTACAGACTCCAAGTATTGTTTGCACACCTAGCCTCTTCAGGCTCCAAGACAAGTATTCTTTGCACACCTAGCCTCTTCAGGCTCACTCAGGTTTTTTTTGAGAGATTTGGTTTGTAATAAATACAACTTCAGATAGACAGATTGATCAGCCTCTGGCTCGACTAGTTTTTAACTAGTAAGACCATAGGTTTTATTTGAGTTTAATCTCGTTTTCGCCCCAATTTGGATGTATTTGTCCTCAAGCATCATTTTGAGTCTCTAAAGTAGTTTTAGGGTAATTTAGCTGTTTTAGAGTCAAATAAAGCACTTACTACTACCTCTTGTTTTCAGGTTAATAAAAGAAGCAATTCTGGAGTTTTTCGCCCCGCGAGAGGCTACTCGCCTCGCGAGCATGAAGCCTCACTATGCCAGAAATGTCATCCTCTCTGTCTCGCCCCGCGAGAAATCCAAACCCTGAAGGACAGAGACCATCACGGCCTAGCCGTGATGAAGGTCATGGCTGTGACAGATTGGAATTTGAAGTCTCGCTTCGCGAATCCTCATCTCGCCTCGCGAGAATGCCAAACACTGAAGAGTTGTTCATAATATTCGCCTCGCGAATCATGTCTCGCCTCGCGAGCGAGCGCAACCCAGAATCTGTATTTATATCTGTTTTAGGGCAGAACTGATATATCTTCTCATCATCTTCTTTTCTTTTAGATTAGGACGGCTGCGAAATTAGGTTTAGAGTTTTGTGTTCCCTTTGTAATGGAGAGCCAGTCTCCTTTGATCAATCTGCTGTAATCGGGTTTCACCGCCACTTGAGGTTTTGTAATTCCTAAACTTAATGCTATTCTCTTTCAATATTTGTTCTATATGTTCTGTTTGCTTAATTCAGAATTGTATAGAGTATGTATTGATTTGTTTCGATGATTGTGTGTTCCTAAACTTAATCGCGTTTGCTTAATTCGCGTGTGTTCAATTCGTGTTTGCTTAATTCACGAAGGGCTTAATCCGTTTGCTTAATTCGGAATTAGGAACATATGTCTCGTAGCGTCGGTTTCGCTTGTTAATTGATGTTACAATCGAAAAGAGATTAGAATCCGCTTAGGGCATGGAATTATGTGAATCAATGATAGTGGGAAACCGAAAGCAGTAGGTTGATCGTTTAGTTTATTTGATAAATATTTAGTTTGCATAGTTTTCTGCTTGGTTTTCTTTATTTAATTTCAAATCCAAAACCCCCCAAAAACTGACTTTTCTGTTAACAACAACCCAAGAGTCCTTGTGAGACGAAACTCGAGTTGTCGCCCCCTATCTACATATTTTTACAAACCGCTCGCTTTTTGACGCGTGCGCGACAGCGTGTCACAGATCTTTCACTAATACTCAGAGTGGTATAAATGTAAAGCTTAGGAAAGTCTGCGTAATAACTTCAAATGATTGAAGAATACAAAATGAAAGAATGAAGATATTAATGCGCAGAGTAATGGCTCTTTAATGCTATGTGTATTCTCTATACTTCATCTTCAATGACTTCTGTATTTATAGTCTTCAAGCATTTAGGATCTGTTAGAGATATTCCCTCAGATGTTGGCTTCAAGCAGAACTTCATTAAATGCAATAGAGTCGTTCTGGGCAGCCATTAATGCAATAGGAACTTTGGTTGTACTCTAACACGAAGGATCATGGCTTTATGCATCGTGATACAGCCATATCAGAGTTGTGCAGAGAGCTTTTTGTACTTTACTGAGTACAATTTACTTTTCGTGTAAGGACCAGAGGTACTAGGGAATAAAGCATGTTGGAAGCATTCTTTAACTGGTCTTTGGTTTTGATAACCGAGGTTGCTTGAGAGAGTAACTTCTGACTTTTCTTGAAAAGCGTGAGACTGAGTAGGAGATAAGGCTTCAAGTCTCTTTCTGTTGGGACAGCTAACAAAAGCTTGTTTGGTCCTTGATTCTTCAATGAGTAACCTCAGACAAGTGTAGGAACTCGTGGGGAGATGTTGAGTCACCGGCAAGTGTACCGGGTCGTCGTAAGTAATAAACACGGTAAGTAATTACCGAGGTCGGACACAGAGATTGTGCTACCAATTCTACCAATTTGCAAGAAATTCGATACGTTTGACCAAGTAAAAGCAAGTGGTTGAGAAGAGAGAGAAAATAGGACAGCAATTTAAATCAACAAATCAATTAGAGATAAAGTAGGTAGCGATAAGATAAGATAAGAATTAAAATCTGGATTAAACATCTAAGGTCACAAATCACCTATCCAATCATCCATAGTACCCAAGTGATGATGATCCCCTCCCTAAGTTCAATTGCAATGTCAACCAGGACCCCCAAATTCTCCTAATGACACTATCGTGCTCAATAGGACGTATTCAACGATTGAGTTAATTACTTGCTACGGTCTCATAACCCAATCATCAAACTCTATTAAATCTTGTTCCCTATAAGGTTGCACTGATCTCCTACTCACTCTCGTGCAATATTCAATCAGTGATCCCAATTCAAGTTCTAAACGCGAATTACCTATCAAGCCTCATCACGTTAACTAGTCAATCATGCATGCTTATGATCAACGCAATAAATTCAGAATTGAAAAACATGAATTGAGGTAAAGGAGGGAAACATACATCACATTGAACGCTACACCGTCATGGGTGGTTTCATTGATCCCTTAGACAAGGGAATTAGTTCCTCATGCTTGTAACAACGCACAAACAATTGGAGTTCATCATAATTGTAAAATAGGAAAAGAACATAGGGAGACGCAGCTCCATAGAATAAGGATTTGTCTCAAAAACGATCTAAAACAAGTGGTGAACAAAAGGTATCTCTAATCTGCCCTAAAATAGCCTATAAATAGAGGTTCTGGGACTCGCCCGCTCGCGGGGCGAGACCTGGTTCGCGAGGCGAATCTTATGAATCAGATCTTCAGAGATTGGTTTTCTCGCGAGGCGAGATGGTGATTCGCGAGGCGAGACAGAAAGGGTGACATCTCTGGCACAGTCAGGCCTTCAGGCTCGCGAGGCGAGATGGTGATTAGCGAGGCGAGACAGAAAGGGTGACTCTTGCTGTTCAGGCTGGTCTTCAGGCTCGCGAGGCGAGATCCTATCTCGCGAGGCGAAACTTCCAGAATTGTTTTTCCACTGTTTTCTTCATTTTCCTTGACACTAAGAGTTTCACTTTTAACCTGAAACAATAAAAGGAAACGAAAAGCGTAATTCTACTCAAAATAAACTAAAAACTACTAAAAATGCATTAAACGAATCAAATTCTAACTTAGGAACAAAACAAGGCCAATTTGGGAGATTAGCGAGGTTGACTCGCCCAATTAGGCACAAAATCTACCCTTTTTCTAACTGGAAACTAGATGAGCCAGAGGCTTATCAAAACACCCCAAACTTAAACCTTGCTTGTCCCCAAGCAAGTTAAACAAACAATACAATCATATGGATTTAACTGAGTTAACCGAGCTTCCTGCAGTTATTCACAATTTCTATCTTGCAAATTCAATGTCCCCTCCCCTTATTCTTTATAGCTACCCCACTCATCAAGTGAACAAAGAGAGATCAGTCATGAATGCAGTCAATACGACTAAGCTAGGGATCCAATAGTGTGCAAAGGAAGATCACCAAATTCAAATAATTGCCTTCCTCTCTAAGGGTATTTAGTAAACACTCTTGCGCTCAATTTGTCTACATTAGCAACATTCACTCTATTTCACAATTCAAGAGCACTTTCCATGGATTTGATTTTCATCTAAACAAAGTTCCCACAAAAATATGTATGCATCATCAAAAGGTCTTTCATAGGTTGTAATGAGGCCTGGCTCAAGGTAAGATATGCAAAGGATAGAGGCTTAGTCCCTAGGATCAATGAGAGCATGAAACTAGCATTGCAACAATTGAATTTACTCTCATATTATTATTCTATTCCTTGCATTGGGTGGCTACAAACCTCTTCCTTTTTATACTTTTTCACTTTGCCCTTTTTGGCATATATTCAATACTTTTCATCACATTTTTTTTCTCAAGCCTTCGGCCTTTAATTTTGCTTTTCTTTTTCTCAACTATGATTCATGAACTTTGTAGCCACCCCAAACTTAGTTCCACAAAAACACTCACAAAGCTAAAATTCCATGCTCTCCTAAATCCTAGGATAGGGGAAAATCATGGTTTTTCTGAGTTAATGGCTTGTAATGTAAGGTCATCAAGAACAATAGGCTTCAAGGCTCAATGTGGCTAACTAGGGATCATTCATCAAGGTTGGTTCAATTTATGGCCAAGTAGTTATTTCAAAGAAAAATTGCCTAGATCATTTGATGCAACATATAAATATGCAATCCAGGCACAGATTCAAGCAAATCCGAGAAGGTGCAACTTAAAAGTGATTCACACAATTAAAATAATGTTGGAGGCTCAAATTCCTCACCGGGTTATTTTGCAAATTATTTGACCGAGATACAATTCCCTAGCATGCACCCCTTCAACCCCAAACTTATTGTGCATCCTGCATTCACAATAATCAAACTAAGTTCAACCTCTTTATTTTTACTAGGGGCTTTTCAATATTCAAAGCATCGAGAGGGGTTCATTGAATTTCTATTTTTGGTTAGTTCATGCATTCAACTTGAGAGTTTTCTCAATTAAATCCATTTTTTTATTAACATGCATTCACAAGTGAAATTACTAATAAGATTAGAAGGAAAAGGAATAGAAAAAGAGAAAGGATAAGAAATTTTTATCTCAAGGGGGTCCGAGCGGACCCCATGCTTTCAGTTGATTGTCTTGCGTCTTTTCATCTCTCTACTACCCCGCTTCACAGCGCGGCTAGTTTTGGTCTCATCCTCATCCAATTGGTTGGCCCATGATATTCCGGGCTCTCCATGTTGATCCATTCACAAGCAAACACGAAAGTTAAAGCAATAACATAAAAAAAAGTAAATATATACAGCTATCCAAGTTTGTCAGTAAAAGGTCAGTAGACAGAGTTTCTAGCTAGCTATCAGTGTACAACCATATCGAAACTACTAGCTAGAACTTTAAATAAAGTAATGCAGGGGCCCGGATCACTGATCAAAATCAATGTCGTCCGCCGGGTCACCCTGGTCCTCCGGTGCCTCCTCATCCTCTGGTCCCTCGGGCACCCCCCTATGGCATAGCACCCTGGTCCCCAGGGTAGTCCTGCCACCCAAGCCGAGGGGACAGCTCCTCCTTGGAGGGGTATACGGGCACCCGACCCTCCTGCTGGGCCAATGACATCTCCCGGAAGAACTCCCGCAGCACCTCCTGATCTCGCCTCATCGCCTACTGGTTCTGCAAGAGCAGAGCCATGTCCGCTGATTGTGGCCTCTGAGTGGGTAAGGGTGGCGGCCTCCTAGGTGGGGCCGGGGCTAAGTAACAGAAACGCTGGATGTACTCCCGGTCGATGGGCTGCCGCGGGACCTTCTCCATCACTGTACTCACCGGCACCCCCGCCCGGCGGATGAGCTTGGTGATCAGCAACCCATGCCCCAAGCTCTCCTTCAGCACCCGAGAGTTCGCCTTCATCTGGACATATGTGGCGATGACTCCCCCGACGTTGATCTTGCGACCCGTCAGTATGCCGTAGAGGAGATGGGCTCTGGCGGCGGTGACTGTGGAATCATGAGAGCTCACTTGAAGGTTGGCATGTAAGAACGCCGACCAGACCTTGGCATTCGGGGTGAGGTCCTGCCTGCTCAACCTCAAGAGGTTCCCCGACGTTCCCATCTCCCAGGCAGCTCCTTGGACACAGCAGGTGTCGACGATGGCCTGAGCTAGGGCCTGCACCGCGGGGAGCTGCTCGTACTCGCAGGCCTCCTCTCCGATGGGGATCCCCAAGCATGAGTTAATATCCGATGCAGTGAATGTAATGGGACCCCCTGAACCTCCGTCACACAACTCGGGTCTGAAACCTCGAGTTTGAGAACGTTGGCGTAAAATTCATGCACCAGTTTGATATCATACCGGTGAGGAAGATCAGCCAACACCTCCCAACCTCGGTTGCGTATCTGCTCGGAGACGCTGGCGTAGTTGTTGCCCACCAGGGACACACGCCGCTCTAAGACCATCTCCTTCTCACCACCAGGTCCCAATGCTTCCTGTGATCAGGAGAGCGGAACCTGGGAGAGTAGGAGGTGGCCCTAGATGAGGCGCCCGGCCCTGAAGGCAACTCTATGTCGTCCCCCTGAGCAGATGCGTGCTTCTTACGCTTAACCGGCTGCTTTTCGACAGCGGTGTTCTTAGGCGGGGCCATAACCTGAAAATCAAAAAAATCCCAGTACAGTTCATAAATCAGTATTGCAGAATATGTATAACAGAGGCACAAATTCAGTGTAATTCTATCCTGCTAAACATCCCAATTGCTCACCCCACTGTCCCACTAACATGCAAATATGAGACGAATACCCAGACAGCATCCCAACTATATTCCTAACACAACTAACCATAATACTCAGATCAATCATTAGGCAGTTAGTTTCAAATTGCATTCGTGGAATATTAAAGGACTCTAAGCCTTCATGATCAACATTCATCGTTTTACTCAGATCAGATGACAATGAGCAGTAACACTCCCTAGACTAGACAAGGTCATGATCATGGCGTCTACCCTACTACCAGTTATAACAGACAGTTAGTGCACAGTGTGTGGTCGTGACTGGTTGAATTCCACAAAGCATAAACAAGCGAAGAGTGAAGTCAAGTAAGATGTTACTTACCTTGTAGAGATGAAGGAATGCGAATGCGTGAGGGTGAGAGTGTGAGAGTGAGTGAGGCAGTGAAATGAGTGGGAATGAAGTTGAACCCACGCGAGAGAGGGAATGAACAGTGAAGGTTCGCGAAAGTGCTTCGCGATCCGCTCGTGGGGCTGATAAACTTTTCAGCTTTCGCGAGGCGAGAGACTCCTCGTGACGCGAATTTTAAATTTTCCCCCAAATTGAAAACCCTAGTTGCAGATTCGCGAGGCGATATATCACTCGCAAGGTGAATCTGGAAAAATTGTTCTTCACACTTTCCAGAATCGCGAGGCGAGTAATAGCGCGCGAGGCGAATCTGGAATTTCAACAGCTGATGATGCCCAGATTCGCGAGGCAAAAGTGGCTCTCGCGATGCGAGACAGAAGCGTGAGGAAACCTCTGAGATTCAGGGCTTCTGTCTCGTGAGGCCACTGTGGATTCGCGGGGCGAATATGGTTTTTTTTTTCTTTGCAGAAGAGAAAATGACACAAACTTAAAAAAAATAAAGGATATCTAGCTTGGGTTGCCTCCCAAGTAGCGCTTGTTTAACGTCCCGAGCCTAACTCAAGTCACCCTTAAGGGTTAATCCAGAAGAAGAACTTGCTTGCCATTTGGGATTGATTCCCCATGGTAATGCTTTAGCCTTTGCCCATTTACCTTGAAGTTGCCAGAGGCCCCTTCTAATTCTACTGCTCCGTGTGGAAAAACTTTGAGGACCTTGAATGGTCCCGACCACCTTGATTTTAGCTTTCCAAGAAAGAGTCTCAACCTTGAATTATAAAGAAATACCATTTGTCCGGGCTCAAACCTCCTAGGCAAGATGTGCTTGTCATGCCATGCCTTAGTCCGCTCTTTGTATATTCTTGCATTTTCATATGCTTGCATGCGGATCTCGGACAACTCATTTAAGTCCAAAAGCCTTTTTTCACCGGCCTTCGTCAAATCAAAGTTGAGTTCTCGAATTGCCCAATAAGACTTTTCCTCCAATTCCACCGGCAAGTGGCATGCCTTTCCAAACACCAAATTGTTAGGAGACCTTCCAATTGGAGTCTTGAAGGCGGTTCTATAAGCCCATAAAGCATCATCTAACCTTTTTGACCAATCCTTCCGTGAGGAGTTGACGGTTTTCTCAAGAATACGCTTCAACTCACGGTTGGATACCTCTGCTTGCCCATTTGTTTGGGGATGACAAGGAGTAGAGACCCTATGCTCGACCCCATACTTCTCAAGAAGCTTGTGCATTTGATTGTTACAAAAGTGGGATTGATAGTGTGATTTTACATCATGTTTTCTATATACTTTTGCATGCATTTTTCATATAGATTAGGCATTCTTTATTTGATTTTAGTTAGATTTTCCCTTGGAACGGGTGAAGCGGTTTCTTGGTGTTGTTTTGCAGGAATTAATGTAAAAATGCTCAGAAATTAGCCTTGATGGAGCTTGGATGAAAAAGAGCCTGAAAAGAGAAGAAATTGAGCCAAGCGAGTCTCGGTGATTCGCCCCGCGAGACTGGATTCGCCTCGCGACCCTGAGAGCTGACTGTTCCAGCAGAATGTCATCTTTCTGGTTCGCCACGCGAACCACGTTTCGCCTCGCGAGTCTGGAAACCAGAAGCCATCACGCCCAGGCCCTGATGCTCCTCACGGGCATATTGAAGAACCATTTTACTGGCTCGCGACGCGAATCAACTCTCGCCTCGTGAGAGCCCATTTCTCAGCAACAGCAGATTTTAATATTCGCCTCGCGAGTGAGCGCAGAACTGATTGGTATAAGTTGCTGTTTTAGGGCAGAAAAGGCAGTTTTGGGGATCTCCTGGAGGAGGCACTTGGAGTTGCGGCTAGATTAGGGTTCCAGCCCTAGAAGGGGAGATTTCCTTGCTCTGGGAATGGAGGAAGCTTGGAGGATTCTTCTATGAGTGTTCTCCATCCCTTCTCTCATTCTCTTTTGTATTTCCTTTTATCATGAGTAGTTAAATCCCCTATTGTTGGGGTTAGATGATTACTTTTCTGAACTTGTTTGTAAATTGATTTGGTTGTTTAATGCAAGTTTCTATTTCTTTATGAGTATGTGATTCTGTGCTTAATGCTTTCCTTGGATTAGCTACCCATAGGAATGATATGTTGCTTTGATAGACAATTGACAGATTGATGTTAAGGCATGCTCATGAATCATATGCCAAGTAGTTCAAGAATCTAGACATAGGTGTTGGATGCTTGCAATCTTATAAGTCTTGACTTAATGCAAAATCTCAGGTTAATCCACCTAAGACATTAGGGTTTAATTTGGGGTTTTAGGCTCAATGCACCTAAGACATTAGGCTTGAGTATTTTAGAAAAGGCTTGATTGTCATTATTGAATTAGAACTTGTGTTAGAAGCCATTTCATTGCAATTAAGGGAGGATTAGTGTAGTCTAACCCTGACAATTCTAGCCACATCTCTGTTTGCATACCAAGTGTTCGATAAAATTCCCAAAAGACCAAAAATATTGTTTTGCTTTATTTATTTTATGTTTTGATCTTTTCATACCTTAGTTTAGTCTAGATAGTTGTTAAGCTTGTGAATTGGTAATTGGCAACCGATCCCTGTGGATACGATAACCGGTCTCACCACCGTATTACTTGTTTGCGACAAGGTGCACTTGCCTTTATTCTAAAAATAACGCATCAAGTTTTTGGCGCCGTTGCCGGGGATCGGCTTTGCCAATATCATTAGTAACAAATGAGACAACTAATTTAGACATTTTCTTAATTTTTATTTCCTGTGTATATTTGATTTTTCCTTTGTATATTTAAATTTTTTTTCTCTTGAGTTTTATTTGTTCAAGGTGGATTGCAACACATGGAGATTTACTATTTTCCTACCTTGGATGGAGTTACAAAATATTCCTTTGGGCCTAATGTAGTCATGGGAGACTACAGGCTCTGGGGAGATCGATGCCCTCATGCACAAGCTTATAGTGTAATCATGAAGCATGAGGAGGAATGGGAATGGAATGAGCAAACGCCTTTGAAATCTGCTCTAGACCAATATTCCCAAGGACTATCCATCTCTGAGGCCAAAGCAAGAGCCAATTATGATTGTATCGATGCTCTGATGCAAAGCTTCAAAATGCAAGTGGGGGAGATTTGCAAACAGTTAGTACAATACCCACCTGAAGCATTGTTTGAGCAGAATATGGTTTTTGGGATAGTTCGAAGTGAAGACGGAGTGGTAGTGGATTCCACCATGCTTGCTAAGGAATCTGAATTTTCTGCATTGGACAAATATGTTGGCTTGCATGCATGTGTGGACGCTGCAAAACTAACCCCTTCCACTTGTCTGTCAAATATCCTCCTGAAGACACCATTTGACCGGAGGGAAAGTGAATCCATTACTGCAGTTACAGAGGTCAATGGTGATTTCACACACTGGCTGGGGGGGAATTGAGAATAAAGTCATATTACTGTTGCAATCACCACCCCAATTTCCATTTGATCCGGGAGGAGGATCCAGGTGGATGCTTTTTAATAAGTCAAGCTAGTGACATTAAAGAAGCGCTAATTGGGAGGCAACCTAATTTTTATTGTCCTTTTTCCTTCTTGTTTAGTTAGATTTGATTTTAGATTTTAAACTCTTGAATAATTTGAGAAGATCAAGAGTTTTCTTTTACTAATAAAATTGCCAAGTGATTCCAGGGTAAGAAGGAAGGAGGGAAGAGCAAGAAGACAAGAAAAAGCAACCCAACTTTCAAGCAGTTTCTGACTGAAATGAAAGCCAACACCCGCTACCGCCTCGGTGAGCCGTTCCAATTTTTCTCCCCTCTCTAACTTAATTATTTACATTGGGGACAATGTAAATTCTTAAGCTTGGGGTAGGGGTATTTTGCATTTGCATTTTGCATGTTGCATTCATATAGTCTTGCATGATAGCTTTGCATGATCACACAATTAGATTGCCCTTGCTTAGATTTTGTATCCGATTGTGAGAACTAAGTGCCAAATAACTTGTGATAGTGAATTATTGAACCCAATTTTTCATTCTTGTGATATGGCTGCAAATGAAAATGCTTGAGATAATCTTGGATAGTTGATAATTAGCACATGGTTCTGAGGATTTGTGTTTTTCATTGATTCTGAACTAAAATGTGAGATTTTGAGCCAAAGGGGTACTCACTAAAATTTACCCCATTCTTTGTGTTAGAGTGTTATTCCTCTTGGTTTGTTATTCTCTAGAACTTGACTTGAAACCATTTTGAAGCTTAAATTTTTTTTGAAAATGATTGAGGCAATAGGTATTTTTTTTCTGGCCTTCTGAGCTTTGAATGATGAAATGCTACCCCTTAGTTGCCCAATTTTGAGCCTACAAAAGAATAAAATGCTTTTCTTGGTACCCTGAAATGTTTTGATAAATATGTTTGATAGGGACCTTATAAAGTATTACAAAAGGGTAGAAAGGTAGTAGAAAGAGTTTGGGATGAAAAGAATCAATATTTCTCTTGAGTTGAAAAATTTCCCCTTCTCCAAGCAAAAAGAAAAGTAAAAGAAAAAGAAAAAATAAAGTAGAGAAGGGGATGACAAAAAAAAAAAGAGAAATAAAAAGAAAAAGAAAGAAAAGAAAGGTGGAAAAATAAATCGAAAACCCAAGAAGGTATTTTAGAAGGTCATGTTTGCAATGTTTGATGTTTATGTAACCTTTTGAAATGTCCTTTTCTTGTTATCCCCACCTAACGATTAATCCCATGGCCATGTTACAACCAAAGAAAAGACCTCTTGATTCTAATTTGTTTTCATTAATAAAGTAGAGATTTGGTTGATAGTCAAGCCTATGGTAGGATTCATTCCTTGAGGAAAATTGAGTGAAATGCCTTATTCCCCTAAACACAGGAGTGGTGAGGAAAGAGAACCAAGCAAATGAACAAGCTTGGGGTGAGCTTCAAGTGAGAAAGAGTGCCTAAATCAATGAAAACATGAGTCTAATGAACCTAAGCCTCTAATTGGACTTGAATTGATTGTCTCTTGCTGAATTGTTTGAATTGCCAATTGCTTGGATCATTTACTCGGGTTCTTAGTTCACTATTCATATTCTGTTTATTCTTCTGGCCTTAGTGATTGCTTGAGGACAAGCAATTGAATAAGCTTGGGGTGATTTGATAGTGTGATTTTACATCATGTTTTCTATATACTTTTGCATGCATTTTTCATATAGATTAGGCATTCTTTATTTGATTTTAGTTAGATTTTCCCTTGGAACGGGTGAAGCGGTTTCTTGGTGTTGTTTTGCAGGAATTAATGTAAAAATGATCAGAAATTAGCCTTGATGGAGCTTGGATGAAAAAGAGCCTGAAAAGAGAAGAAATTGAGCCAAGCATAATTCTGGTGATTCGCCCCGCGAGACTGGATTCGCCTCGCGACCCTGAGAGCTGACTGTTCCAGCAGAATGTCATCTTTCTGGTTCGCCACGCGAACCACGTTTCGCCTCGCGAGTCTGGAAACCAGAAGCCATCACGCCCAGGCCCTGATGCTCCTCACGGGCATATTGAAGAACCATTTTACTGGCTCGCGACGCGAATCAACTCTCGCCTCGCGAGAGCCCATTTCTCAGCGAGAGCAGATTTTAATATTTGCCTCGCGAGAAGTCATTCGCCTCGCGAGTGAGCGCAGAACTGATTGGTATAAGTTGTTGTTTTAGGGCAGAAAAGGCAGTTTTTGGGGAGTTTTTGGGAGCTCTTGGAGGAGGCACTTGGAGCTGCGGCTAGATTAGGGTTCCAGCCCTAGAAGGGGAGATTTCCTTGCTCTGGGAATGGAGGAAGCTTGGAGGATTCTTCTATGAGTGTTCTCCATCCCTTCTCTCATTCTCTTTTGTATTTCCTTTTATCATGAGTAGTTAAATCCCCTATTGTTGGGGTTAGATGATTACTTTTCTGAACTTGTTTGTAAATTGATTTGGTTGTTTAATGCAAGTTTCTATTTCTTTATGAGTATGTGATTCTGTGCTTAATGCTTTCCTTGGATTAGCTACCCATAGGAATGATATGTTGCTTTGATAGACAATTGACAGATTGATGTTAAGGCATGCTCATGAATCATATGCCAAGTAGTTCAAGAATCTAGACATAGGTGTTGGATGCTTGCAATCTTATAAGTCTTGACTTAATGCAAAATCTCAGGTTAATCCACCTAAGACATTAGGGTTTAATTTGGGGTTTTAGGCTCAATGCACCTAAGACATTAGGCTTGAGTATTTTAGAAAAGGCTTGATTGTCATTATTGAATTAGAACTTGTGTTAGAAGCCATTTCATTGCAATTAAGGGAGGATTAGTGTAGTCTAACCCTGACAATTCTAGCCACATCTCTGTTTGCATACCAAGTGTTCGATAAAATTCCCAAAAGACCAAAAATATTGTTTTGCTTTCTTTATTTTATGTTTTGATCTTTTCATACCTTAGTTTAGTCTAGATAGTTGTTAAGCTTGTGAATTGGTAATTGGCAACCGATCCCTGTGGATACGATAACCGGTCTCACCACCGTATTACTTGTTTGCGACAAGGTGCACTTGCCTTTATTCTAAAAATAACGCATCAAGTTTTTAACACTCTAGGGACCCCAAACCTCGAGAAGATATTGCGCCTTAGGAATTCCATGACTACCCGTGCATCATCCGTAGTTGTTGGGATTGCTTCTACCCACTTTGACACGTAGTCCACCGCCACCAAAATGTATTGATAGGAGAAAGATGGTGGGAATGGTCCCATGAAATCTATCCCCCACACATCAAAGAGCTCTACTTCAAGCATGCAATTCAAGGGGAGTTCATGCCGCTTAGAGATGTTGCCAATTCTTTGGCAACGATCACAGTTCTCAACAAAGGTGTGGGCATCCTTGAAGAGCGTTGGCCAATAAAACCCGCTTTGGAGGATTTTTTCTGTGGTCTTCTTTCCCCCATAATGCCCACCATAATCCGAGCTATGACAATGCCACAACACGTTTCCGATTTGGTCATGGTGAATGCACCTTCTTAGGATCCCATCCGAGCATTGCTTGAAAAGATAGGGGTCCTCCCACACATAATACTTTGCATCCGAGAAGAACTTCTTCCTTTGTTGATTAGTCCAACCTTGCGGAACAACATTTGAAGATTTGAAGTTGGCCATGTCCGCGAACCAAGGAGAGAAATTTTCAATGAGTGCAAACAGTTTTTCATCAGGAAATTCTTCCTTGATGTCTAACAATTCCTCCTCGGTGTCGGGATTGACCAACCTAGATAAGTGGTCCGCCACACCATTGTCGGATCCCTTCCTGTCCTTAATCTCTAGATCAAATTCCTGCAAAATAAGAATCCACCGAATTAATCTAGGTTTGGCCTCTTGTTTTGTCATCAAGTGTTTTATGGTCGCATGATCGGTGAAAACAACAATCTTAGACCCCACAATATAGGATCTAAACTTATCTAAAGCAAAAACCACAGCAAGTAGTTCCTTTTCAGTGGTGGAATAATTAGCTTGTGCCTCATTCAAAACTTTACTTGCGTAATAAATGACATGAGCTAACTTTTCCACCCTTTGTCCCAAAACAGCCCCCACCGCATAATCACTAGCATCACACATGATTTCAAATGGTAAATTCCAATTAGGTGCAGTAATTATGGGTGCAGTGACAAGCATATTTTTCAAAATAGTGAAAGCATTTAAACAAGAAGCATTAAACTCAAAGGATACATCTTTCGCAAGAAGGTCACAAAGCGACTTTGAGTTTTTGGAGAAGTCCTTGATGAATCTCTGGTAGAACCCGGCATGACCCAAGAAACTCCTCACCCCTTTTACATTGGTTGGTGGGGGAAGCTTCTCAATCAACTCAATCTTGGCTTTATCAACCTCAATCCCCCTTTGGGAGATTTTGTGCCCCAAGACTATACCTTCCTTGACCATGAAGTGGCATTTCTCCCAATTGAGCACAAGGTTAGTCTCTTGGCACCTTTTAAGAACCAAAGTCAAGTTCTTCAAGCAATTGTCATATGAGGTCCCAAAGACCGAGAAGTCATCCATGAACACCTCAATGCATTTCTCCACCATGTCCGAGAAAATAGAAAGCATGCACCTTTGGAAAGTAGTAGGAGCGTTGCACAATCCAAAGGGCATCCTCCTATAGGCAAAGACTCCATAGGGACAAGTGAAGGCCGTCTTCTCTTGGTCTTGAGGATCCACCACAATTTGATTATAGCCAGAGTAACCATCTAAGAAACAATAGTACTCATATCCGGCTAACCTTTCAAGCATTTGATCAATGAAGGGAATAGGGAAGTGATCTTTCCTTGTTGCCTCATTTAGACTTCTATAATCGATACATACTCTCCACCCCGTGATGGTCCTTGTTGGGATCAATTCATTGCTTTCATTGACCACCACGGTTGTGCCACCTTTCTTTGGGACCACATGAATTGGACTAACCCAATTGCTATCGGAGATTGGATAGATGATTCCGGCATCTAAAAGTTTAATCACTTCCTTACGCACAACTTCTTTCATGATGGGATTTAACCGTCTTTGTGGTTGAACCACCGGCTTATAATCATCCTCCATCAAAATCTTATGCATGCATAGGGAAGGGCTTATACCTTTTAGGTCCGAAATCTTCCACCCAATGGCGGATTTGTGTTCCCTAAGAACTCTCAATAGCTTTTCTTCTTCATCCTTTTTCAAGGCATTGCTAATGATTACCAGATGTTGTCCCTTCTCCCCCAAGAATGCATACCTTAAGTGGGTTGGGAGTTGCTTCAACTCCGGTGCTTTGTTATCTTATTCCATTCCTTCGTTGCTGAGCTTCTCCTTTGCACATTCATCCTTTGGGAGACTCGGTAAGGCTTCCATGTTTTTTAAGCACTCAAGATAGTCCTCATCCCCCAAAGGGTCTTCTTCCTCACTATCATCATCATGGGATTCTACCAACACTTGTGCAAGTGAAGAACCATGGGCTTCTCTAGTGGCCTTTGCCTTGACAATTGAGTCCACCATATCCACTCAATACACATCCGACCTCTCAGCGGGGTGCTTCATTGCTTCAAAGACATTGAAGACTACATTCTCATCTTGCACCCTTAGGGTGAGTTTCCCTTGTTGCACATCTATCAAAGCACGCCCAATAGCCAAGAAGGGCCTACCCAATATGAGAGGGATCTCGGCATCTTCATCCATATCAAGCACCACAAAATCCGCCTGAAATATGAACTTGTCCACCTTCACTAACAAATCTTCGACCACCCCATAAGGATATTTTATAGAACGATCGGCTAGTTGGAGTGACATCCGTGTATCTTTGGCTTCTTTGATCCCCAACTTCTTCATCATAGAGAGGGGCATCAAGTTGATGCTTGCCCCTAGATCACACAACGCCTTTCCTAGAGTCATCTCCCCAATGGTGCATGGTATAGAAAAAGAACCGGGATCCTTCAACTTTGGAGGTAGTTTTCTTTGAAGAATGGCACTACACTCCTTGGTCAAAGCAACCATTTCCTCATCCACTATTTTCCGCTTCTTGGAGAGAAGCTCCTTCATAAACCGGGCATAAGATGGCATTTGTTCCAAGGCTTCCGCAAATGGAATGTTAATTTGAAGTTTGCGGAAGACATCAAAAAATTTATTGAACTGTTTATCTTGTAGAGGCTTCTTCAATCTTTCAGGATATGGTACCTTCATGAAGGGCAGGAGGTCTTTGGGTTCAACCCACTTCTTTCTTCGGAACTCTTCATCTACAAGTTTTAACCTTCCCCCTTGCTCTGGTGCCTTGTCACTTGCCAACTCCTCTTTTTTAGGTTGCTCTTCCTCAACATGTGGTTGTTCCGAGGCCTCAGCTTCCTGAGAACTAGTTGCACCCCTGTTAGATCCCAACACCCTACCGCTTCTAGTTGCTACGGCATTGCATTGGTTCTTAGGGTTGTTCTCGGTATCACCTGGGAAAGTGTCTGGGAGACGCTCATTTAGTTGCTTTGCGAGCTGAGCCATCTGCGTCTCTAGATTCTGAATTGCCGACCATGTATGAGTTGCCAACTTGTCAATGGATGTGCTTGTATTGATTGACAACTTCTCAATTGCCTCATTCGTCTTTTCTATAGCCAACTCCCAAGGTTGCCTTCCACCATCTGTTGTTTGCAATTGATTAGGCCCTGGAAGAGCCTGCTGAGTATTGCATTGATGGATTCCATAGTTTGGCCTCTGATTCTGTTGAGGTTGTTGTTGCCCGACTAGACCACCACTAGCATTACTCCAAGCGAAACTCGGATGGTCTCTCCTCATATAACCCCTATTCTGATTCGATCGTAATCATTACATGCATTCCTCTGATAGTTATTCTGGGGCATGCTGTCATAGAAATTGTGGCATGAGTCCACATGTTCTTGAGAGAAGTTGAACGGACAACTCTGAATGTCATGATCTCCATTACAATTATCACAATCCGGAGGCATTCCTTCGTGTATCACATTAACCTTTTTGTTCCCAGACAATGCCGCATTTTGCAACTTCAACTGTTTATTTTGCTCTAGAATGGCTTCTATTGTTGCAGAACTGACTCCACTTGAGGTTTCCCTACCATGGTTGTAATCATTGTTCGACATCTTCTTAAATAACGCCCATCCATCCTCAGCTGATAAATAAGAAAAAGAACCGCCCGCTGCGGCATCACAATTCATCTGGTAGCGCCCCCTTAACCCGTTAAAGAAATGTTGAACCTTGGAGACCGGGTCAAAGAAAGCCGAAGGACATCTTCTAAAGAGCACATTATACCTCTCCCAAGCTTCATTATAAGATTCATCTTCTGTCTGCCTGAAAGATGTGACGGCTACTCTTGCTTGTGCCGCTTTCTGAGGAGGAAAATATTTAGTGAGGAATTTTTGGGCCATTTGCTCCCATGTTGTGATACTGTTGCGATCCAAGCTATCAAACCAATAATCGCGAGCGGTATCCCTAAGAGAGAGAGGGAATAGCCGCAAGCGAAACTCATCTTGAGAAACTCCTCTTGTCTTCTGCATGTCACAAGCTTCAAGGAAGCGAGTGATGTATCCATGAGGGTCTTGTTTGCCACCCGCATCAAATTGATTCTCACGGATATGGGCTGTGACACATCCTTCCACTCTGAAGGAATCTGTATTGAGGTTACCCCTCACGATAGAAGAAGCACAATCATCCAAATTGGGTAGATTGTACTCGAAGAGAGGCTTGTAAGGAGGAGGAGGAGGAGGGTTTGCTTCGGCCATCCCCTCAAAATTAATTGCTTCAAGCCTCTTTCCTTCTCTGGCTTCTTTCCTTAATCGCTTCTCGGTCTTGGTGATCTCCGAATCAAATAGCAAGTCCTCTTGTGAAAGGGTACCTCGCATACAAAAACTAGGCAAGACCAAGTGGAATCAAAGAAGTAGAGAGAAATGATAGTAAATAAATAATAGAAAATAAAAATAAAAATAGCTTAACCAAATAATCAAACTTCCCAAAAATTAGGAAAATTGGTTGTGCCAATCCCCGGCAACGACGCCAAAAACTTGTTGAGTCACCGGCAAGTGTACCGGGTCGTCGTAAGTAATAAATACGGTAAGTAATTACTGAGGTCGGACACAGGGATTGGGCTACCAATTCTACCAATTTGCAAGAAATTCGATACGTTTGACCAAGTAAAAGCAAGTGGTTGAGAAGAGAGAGAAAATAGGATAGCAATTTAAATCAACAAATCAATTAGAGATAAAGTAGGTAGCGATAAGATAAGATAAGAATTAAAATCTGGATTAAACATCTAAGGTCACAAATCCACCTACACAATCATGCATAGTACCCAAGTGATGATGATCCCCTCCCTAAGTTCAATTGCAATGTCAACCAGGACCCCCAAATTCTCCTAATGACACTATTGTGCTCAATAGGACGTATTCAACGATTGAGTTAATTACTTTCTACGGTCTCATAACCCAATCATCAAACTCTATTAAATCTTGTTCCCTATATAAGGTTGCACTGATCTCCTACTCACTCTCGTGCAATATTCAATCAGTGATCCCAATTCAAGTTCTAAACGCGAATTACCTATCAAGCCTCATCACGTTAACTAGTCAATCATGCGTGCTTATGATCAACGCAATAAATTCAGAATTGGAAAACATAAATTGAGGTAAAGGAGGGAAACATACATCACATTGAATGCTACACCGTCATGGGTGGTTTCATTGATCCCTTAGACAAGGGAATTAGTTCCTCATGCTTGTAACAAAGCACAAACAATTGGAGTTCATCATAATTGTAAAATAGGAAAAGAACATAGGGAGACGCAGCTCCAGAGAATAAGGATTTGTCTCAAAAACGATCTAAAACAAGTGGTGAACAAAAGGTATCTCTAATCTGCCCTAAAACAGCCTATAAATAGAGGTTCTGGGTCTCGCCCGCTCGCGGGGCGAGACCTGGTTCGCGAGGCGAATCTTATGAATCAGATCTTCAGAGATTGGTTTTCTCGCGAGGCGAGATGGTGATTCGCAAGGCGAGACAAAAAGGGTGACATCTCTGGCACAGTCATGCCTTCTGGCTCGCGAGGCGAGATGGTGATTCGCGAGGCGAGACAGAAAGGGTGACTGTTGCTGTTCAGGCTGGTCTTCAGGCTCGCGAGGCGAGATCCTGTCTCGCGAGGCGAAACTTACAGAATTGCTTTTCCACTGTTTTCTTCATTTTCCTTGACTCTAAGAGCTTCACTTTTAACCTGAAACAATAAAAGGAAACGAAAAGCGTAATTCTACTCAAAATAAACTAAAAACTACTAAAAATGCATTAAACGAATCAAATTCTAACTTAGGAACAAAACAAGGCCAATTTGGGAGATTAGAGAGGTTGACTCGCCCAATTAGGCACAAAATCTACCCCTTTTCTAGCTGGAAACTAGATGAGCCAGAGGCTTATCATTAACTTGTTAGTGTGATGAGACTTGATAGGTAATTCACGCTTAGGACTTGAATTAGGAACACCGGTTGAATATTGCATTGATAGTGGGTAGGATATTGGCGCAACCACATAGGGAACAAGAACTTAATCTAATCTAACTGTAGGTTATGAGACTTGGTAGGTAATTAATTTACAGTTTAGATACGTCCTTTAGAGCATTGATAGTGTCTTTAGGAGAATTTGGGGGTCCCGGTTGGCAAGGAAATTGAACTTAGGGATAGAAGATAATCACTTGAATCTATTGCTTAATTGGGTAGGTGAATTCGTGAATTTAGATCTCACTATCATAATCTAGATAATTGATTAGATAACATCTTTTATTTTGATTTAATTTAGATAATTGATATCTGGTTTAGATAATAGATTTTATCCCAACAAACTCTTTCTTTCTCCTCTTTGACTTGGTCAATTATTAGTTATCTTCTTCAAATTTATATAAATTGGTCACCCAATCCTTGTGTTCGATACTCGGTAAATACTTACCATTTTAATTATTACTTGCTTCGATCCGGTACATTTGCCGGAGCGCAACAAGTTTTTGGCGCCATTGCCGGGGATTGGCCTAACCAATTTTCTTTATTTGGAGAAAATAATTATTTTTGAACAAGTCCAATTTTTCTTTTTATTATTATTATTATTATTATTATTATTATTATTATTATTATTATTATTATTATTATTATTATTATTATTATTATTATTATTATTATTATTATTATTATTATTATCTTTCCAAGTTTTGTGTATACAAGGTACCGTTCTAGCCGGAAGATTTGCTATACAACCCATAAAGTCGTAGGACAAAAAAAAAGGGTGAAGCCACACATGGACCATCATTACTATCCAAGCTGGAAATATCAACTTGATTGGCTCGTGCTTGATGGGATTGTCAATAAGCATGTGAAGATATACTCAAAAGAAGAATGGAATTCTTATTTGTCATCTTTGCAATCACCTCCACACTTCAAGCTGGATCCTGATTTGCTAAAGATTTTTTGGGATATACATGCTTATTGTTTAAGCCTAAGCATAGAGCGTGTGAAGGAGGAAGTTAGTCCCATGATTCAGAAGGCTAAAATGCGACCAGGGGAACATGCTAGAAAGATAGCGGCATCGCTAAGTGACAACTTTCATAAGTTAGAAGAGCAAGCTAGTGAAATTTATAAATTGCTAGCAGAAAAGCCTCAAGAGACTCAAATTGTAGAGAATGTTGTTACTAGCATGGACTTGAATGAAGATGAAGTGGTGGTGGAAAATGATTCAAAAGGAGAGGATCGTGAAGAGGAGTGCAAGGAGGAAATATCTCCTATTGTTCCTTTGCGAGGGACAGATGAGACCAATCATGTGGTAAATACTTCTCTCACCATTCCTACCGAGGAGCATCAAAATCCAGAATTGGATAAGTATGTTGGTTTGTATGCATGCGTGGATATAACAAAGTTGGTGCCTTCTATTTGTCTACCACATTACTTTGTGATAATACCAACTTTGGAGTTCGAGTCATTGCCTACGCATTGGGAATTTTCATCAACAGCGGCAAAGGCTCTAAGGTCGCCTCAAAAAGTTATGGTTCTAGTGCTTCATGGAGGATTTATTTACATAAAGGCCATTCATGGAGTAGGTGACTTACCATTTGACCCGGGAGGAAGTGAGCTCATCATAGCAATTAAATAAGTCAATGAAATCTCCCCACACTTGTTTCCTCCATCTCCACTCCACAAGCCATGGTATCCAGGAGGAAGGACTTATATTTTGAGCATCTCTTGGCCTTTGTACCACAGGCTATGGAATCCGGGTGGAAGCGTCTTCATGAGTTTTTCTAAACCCTTCTCTTTTTAATTACCTTTCTTTTCTTTGCTTTGAGTCATATGTGTTTAAGTCTTGTGTTGGTAAGCTTGAAGGAATTTTATTGAATTTTGCATAAATGGTTTGCATGAAAAATGTTGATTTTTTGTATGATTTCCCCTAATGATTTGAAATTTTGAAAATTGATCCCCATGAAAAATTAAAAAATAAACTTTGAGAAATTTTATTGTGATTGCATGATTTATGACATGTTTGGGGTGAAGGGGTGCACACATTAGGGATGTATCTCGGTCAAATAATTTTCTAAAATGTCCAGGCGAGGAATTTGAGCCTCCAACATTATTTTTAAATTGTATGAATCACTTTTATGTTGCACTTTCCCGGATTTGCTTGAATCTCTTCATAGTTTGCATGTTTATATGTTTGCATCAAATGATTTAGGCAACTTTCTTTGAAATAACTACCTGGCCTAAAGAGAACCATCCCTAATGCATGTTCCCTACTTAGCCACATTGAGCCTAATAGCCTATTGTTTCTTAATGACCATATGTTATAAACAAAAAATCCGAAAAAACCATGTTAACCCAATCTTAGGATTAGGAGAGCATGGATGCTTAGCAAGACAAAGGTTGTAGGAAACTAAGTTTGGGATGGCTACAAGGGTTTGATATGTTATTTTGGGTTGAGAGAAAGGAAAATAAAGGTTGAAGCCAAAGGCAAAAAGAAAGGAAAAAAAAGTAAAAAGATGTCAAAAAGGATATTAAAAGGAAAAAGTTGTAGCCACCTAAGTAAAAAAAATGGAAAAAGGAATTAGAGGGAAAATAAAAGTGTAAAAGGTTTCATGCTCTCTTAGTTCATAGGGACTTAGCTTTGATCCTTTACATGTCCTACCTTGAGCCAGTCCACATTACAACCTTTAAAAGACCTTTTGATGTTGCATGCAAGTTTTTGTGGGAACCTTGTTAAGATGAAAAAAAAAATCATGGAAAATGCTCTTAAAATGTGAAATTGAGTGAAAGTTGTTATCGTAGACAAATTGAGCGAATGAGTGAAATACTAAATGCCCTTGTGAGGAAAGCAATTGTTGAAATTGGTGGTCTCCATTTTTGTGTGTAACTTGGATCCTTTGCTTAGATTGATGATTGCATGAATGATGAATTTTTCTTTGATTAAAGTAAATGAATATGGGGATTACATTGATGAAAAGAGGGAAACATTGAAATAGAAAATTGAATTGATAAAATTGCATGAAATTTGTGCGAAAACAATTGAGTCCATTTAGCTTACCCAATTTTGAGTATTTTTGAGTTTTAGTTTGCTTGGGGACAAGCAAAGTTTAAGTTTGGGGTATTTTGATAAGCCTCTGGCTTATCTAGTGTTATAGCTAGTAAGGCCATGGTTTTTGTGCTAATTGTTCGAGTTTAATATCGTTTTCGTCCAAATTTGGCTTTAATTGTCCTAGAGCATCATTTTGAGTCTCTCAAGTAGTTTTTAGGATATTTTAGTTACTTTTGAGTCAAATAAAGCGTTTAATGCTACTTTTATTTTCAGGTTAAAAGTGAAGCTCAAGGGAACTTGGAAAATCGAAGAAAACAAGCTAAAAGAGAAATTTCAAGGTCTCGTCCCGCGAGCCAGAGCTGCAGCTAATCAGGAAAGTGGAAGACGTTCTATCTCGCCCCACGAATATTCAAATCTGCTTGCAGTCAAAGTCACGAGAACTACAATTATACAGGAGTCCACATGATGGTTTTGAAGTCCAAATCAAATTAGATTTGGATTATTATGATTAAAAGATAATTCAATTGAGATTGATAAATGATTGGATCCAAATCTAATTGGATGTGGATAAAAATTGCATTAAAAGAAACAGATTGGAATATCTTGCATTTATGGGAAGCTACATGAATATCTTTTGGCTATTGGATTTTAATTGAAAATTGAAGATAAGATTTTGATAAGCTACTTGAATGGAGATAAAAATTGAAGATATTAGAGGATCTGGTCAAGATAAATGTGATATTGTTAGTTGATATCTCAAAATAACTTAGAAGATCAAGACTTTCAGTTAGAAGAATCGGTTAGAAGTTAGTTACTTCTGTTTTAACCAACTTGCTGCAGCATAACTGATGGAGCTCAAACAGATCTTGAAGCTGATTGTATCTCTATATAAAGCATAGGCTATAGACTATGTAAAAAGTATTAGAGATGGTTCTGATATGCTTTGTATTTCTCTGTAACTTGTTTTGTAATCAAGAGGGTGAGTGATCAAGAGGTTGGCGTGTGAAAAGTAGAGTGAAGGAAAGACTTGGGGAACTTTGTCCTGTCTGCTTACAGGGTGAAAACACAAAGGGCCAAGGGTAGAATTCTATTAAGGCTAGCTTGATCTTGTAACCTTGATTCAATCATAGTGGAATATCTTTGTTCTCTCCCCGTGGATGTAGGCCCCACCGAATGAACCACGTTAATCTTTGATGTGAATCTTTCTTCTCTTTTATCTTTGTTAACTTTCAGTTTCTGCCAATTGCCTGTTATTTTGCATTGTTGTTCTCTGGTACTGCTGTGTTCTTGTTGTCTTGTTTCAATGCTAAACCACAACAAGTGGCACCGTCTGTGGGAAAGGAGCTGAAAAGTGAAAGAAGGAAGATCTCATCATGGGTTCAACAAAGTTTGACATTGAGGAATTTTCTGGTACAAACGATTTTGGACTGTGGAGGATAAAGATGCAAGCTGTTCTTATGCAGCAGGGTCTTGGAGGCACTCTTAAAGGTGAAGCTGCTCTTCCAATGAATCTTTCCCCAACTCAGAAGGAGGAGATGATCGATAAAGCAAGAAGCATTATGATATTGGAGACAAACCTCTTAGAGAAGTTGCAATAGAAACAACAGCAGCAACCTTATGGTTGAAGCTTGAATCTCTCTACATGACCAAGTCAATAGCTAACCGATTATTCCTAGAACAACAATTATTCTCATTTAAAATGAGTGAAGAGAGGCCTGTAGCAGAGCAGATTGCAGATTACAATAAGATTCTTGATGACCTTGAGAATCTTGATGTGAAAATGGAGGATGAAGATAAAGCATTGATTCTGCTGAGTACTTTACCAAGCTCCTATGAATATTTTAAGGATGCAATATTGTTTGGCAGAGATCAAACAATTACACTTGATGAGGTGCAATCATCCATTAGAACAAAAGAGTTTCAAAAGAGGCAAGAAGCCAAGATAGAAAGCAATGCAGAAGGCTTGAACATTGTGAGAGGTAGACATGAAAGAAGGAATGGAAAGAAAGGCAAGCACAGATCAAAATCAAAGAATCAAGACAAATCCAAGTATAAGTGCTTTCATTGTCACAAGAAGGGTCACTTCAAGAAGTAGTGCCCTGAGAGGAAAAATAAAGGAGCAAAGACATCTCAACCATCAGGTGATGCTGCCATTGTGTCATCAGGCTATGAATCTTCTGGATATGAGTCAGCAGAAGCTTTGGTGTTGGCAAATACAGAATCAGAAAAGGGTTGGGTGCTAGATTCTGGATGCACCTATCACATGTGTCCAAGAAAAGACTATTTTGAGTCTTTAACCCTACAAGATGGTGGAGTAGTCCTATTGGGGAACAATAAGCCATGTAAAGTTCAAGGCCAAGGCTCAATTCGGCTAAAGATGTTTAGTGGACAAGAGATAATTGTCTTAGGTGTCAGGTATGTACTAGAGCTTAAAAGAAACTTACTTTCAATTAGTATGTTTGATAGTTTAGGTTACATAACCAATATTGAACATGGCATGCTTAAACTTTACAAAAATAGCAAAATTATAGCTAAAGGCATAAAGAAAAATGATCTATAGATATTAGATGGCTCTACTATTATTGCTCAGGCTGCAGTAGCTAGTCATACACTCACTGATAAGACTAAGTTGTGGCACATGAGGCTTGGACACATTAGTGAAAAGGGCTTAAAAGAATTAAGCAAACAAAACCTCCTAGATAATGATGAAATAGGAAAACTAGATTTCTGTGATCACTGTATTCTAGGCAAGGCACATAGAGTCAGTTTTAACACTAGACTGCACACAACAAAATCCATTTTTGAATATGCACATTCAGACTTATGGGGGCCTGCTAGAACCATGACTCATGGAGGTGGTTATTACTTTCTAACTATCATAGATGATTATTATAGGAGAGTATGGATTTATATACTCAGGAATAAAAGTGACACTTTTGAAAGGTTTAAAGATTGGTACATTGAAATAGAAACCAAAACAGGAAACAAATTAAAATGCTTAAGGACTGACAATGGCTTGGAATTCCTTTCAGAGCAGTTTAACAATTTCTGCAGGAAATTAGGCATACAAAGACATAGGACTGTTGCAGGTACACCACAGCAGAATGGATTGGCAGAAAGAATGAACAGGACTATACTTGAAAGAGTGAGATGCATGATTCAAAGTGCTGGTCTTCCAAAAAACTTTTGGGGTGATGCTGCTATGACTGCAGTGTATCTTATCAATATGTGTCCAGCATCTGCTAAAGGATTTAAAACTCCTATAGAACTATGGAGAGGCAAACCTTCAAATTACACCAACTTGAGAATATTTGGTGCATTAGCCTTTGCTCACATCAAACAAGACAAGCTTGGTGCTAGAGCAATAAAGTGTGTGTTTATTGGCTACCCCACTAGAATCAAAGGTTACAAACTATGGAGATTAGAACCTGGAGAACCAAAGCGCATAATCAGTAGAGATGTGGTCTTTGATGAAACAAGAATGGCCATGCTATCAAAGAATCAACCATCAAACTGTCCTACGAATGTTTCAGAGACTACTCAACTTGAGGTGGAGTTGCCAACAACCAGAAATATCAATGAAGCTGCACAGAATGAAACAGAACCTGAGGAACATCAACCTCAACCAGTTGAAAATTACTACAATCTTGTCAGAGATAGAGCAAGAAGAAATATAGTTCCTCCAAGAAGATTTAGACAAGCAGATCTCATATGCTATGCTCTAAGCATAGGTGAAGAAGGTCAAACAAGTGAGCCAAACAACTACACATAAGTTGTTAATGACAAACACAGAGAAGAATGGCTGATAGCAATGGAAGAAAAGATGAAATATCTTGAACAAAACAAGACTTGTATTCTAGTTGATCCACCTAAAGGTCAAAGGATTGTAGGTTGTAAATGGATCTTCAAGAAAAAGGAAGATGCTCAAAATGCCAACAAGACTAGATTCAAAGCAAGACTTGTGGCCAAGGGGTTCTCTCAAATTGAGGGAATAGACTACAATGAAAATTTTTCACCAGTAGTCAAGCATTGCTCTATAAGAATTCTGTTGTTTTGGCTTCAACGACTCAAGAGGGGGGGTGAATTGAGTTATCAAAAATTCTCCATTTTCAAAAACTTTACTTTTCAAATCAGAGTTGCCTCAGGATCTTTTACAAAAACAATGAAGGGCTTTTTATGAAATCTTGAATAGAAGGTGATGAGGATAAGAAAGATTGATTCAGAATTAATAGATCACAGAATAGGTTCAGGTTCAAAAACTCAATAATAACAAAATACAGAAACTGATTAAGCCTTTAAAGATTAAGAACAAGTTATGCAAGTTTCAGATACAATCATTAACAATCAAGAACAAACTTGCAGGTTTCAGTTTCAGTGATTAAGAAACAGAAATTAAGCTATTCGAATTTGATCACATATGATGCAAGATTCAATTCAAATATTGATCCTTGAGAATAGAATTGAATACACAGTTATTATTACAGTTTACTCAAGGTTCAATACTGATTGTGCAGATCAAGAACTGATATCAATTGAATACTTAGAACATCACGATCACAGTTATATGCGCAAGACAGAAATTAAAGAGTTTGAGTTTAGAGATACCACACAATCAGTTTTATCCTGGTTCAGTCACCACCACTGTGACCTACATCCAGTCCCCATTCCACCTGCGGGTTTTCACACACTAACACAACAAGCTTTAGCCAGGTAGCTTGAAAAACCTTTACACCACAGAGCACTCATTCACCTCGAGATACCACACTCTTGTGAAGAGCCTCAATGTTCTTCCTTAGGGATACCTCACCCTAATCACTCAGAGAGACTCCCTCTCTCTTTACAATCAAATAGAACGAACAATTGATTCCTAACTCTCAATAGTCAGATATACAAATTGAAGCACTTATGAGAATGAAACACTCTTTTCACAATAGGCTCAAGAAAGATGATGAATGATTTTCACAATTGATCTCTCAAATTGATTTCGTGTAATTCTGATATGTTATGATATATTATGAAAGTGTTCCTTTGATCCCTCTATATATAGGAAAACAAGTTATAGTCATTGGGATCAATCAAAACAGATTTGGATCTGATAGCAGAATCTGTTTTCTTGATTCTGATTCTGATTCTTGAACAGGGGTTGAGTACATGGCTGTATTAACCAATTTCATACTGACAGGTCTGATAATTTTGAAATAAGATTCTACATCGACGTCGTCTTCAATCCTCAGGGCTCGTAGTTGATAGTACACGAGCTCCATATGCCACATCATTGGACGGATACTCCTTTAACTGGTTGAACGTAACCTAGTAGACGAGCTCCATATGCCACGTCATTGGACAGAGCTTCTCATTAAGGACTTAGCAAGTCCAAATACTTGTGTGGACGAGCGCTTATGTCACTTTAGTGGACGAGCGCTTCTATCACTTGTGTGGACGAGTACTTCTGTCACTTTAGTGGACGAGCACTTCTGTCACTTTAGTGGACGAGCGCTTCTATCAATTCGGTGGACGAGCACTTCTGTGTCTTTAGTGGACGAGCAGTATTAGAATCTTGTGTATTTTGAGTTTATCAGACTAAAAATACAGGGGATCCATTCCCGAACCTCTATACATCCATTGATTACATGGCTGTACCTGACAAATAATTTTCTTATTTCCAAAAATCATTTTCATTAACAAAAACTTATTCCTTTTAATGCAGGTTATGAAAATTGATTTTCTTCATGCATCTTTTTAGTTGAGCTATTTTGTGATTTAGAGATTTCTTTCTCTTACAAATCATCTAAGACTTAAGTCTAAAATTCTCCGTTAAGCTTGGTCTTGACGATCATTTGATCTTTGACTTTGCTCTTTTGATTTCTACATGCAGCTCCTTGATTCCTTCAACTTCTTCCTTGAATATTTTCCTTGAATTTGCTTAATGAACTTGTTGATCACTGCTTGATACCTGTCTTTGCAATTTGACACTAAAACACTTGCACGCACATTAAATTGTATTTGTCATATATCAAAATCTCTAAGTTATTGAGTCTTACAAATTCTTCTTGCATTGGCTACTCAATTTGATCTTGAATTAGAGCAGTTAGATGTTAAAACTGCTTTCCTCCATGGAAACTTAGAAGAAACAATATATATGCATCAATCATAGGGCTTTGCTAAAGACAAAAACAAGGTTTGCTTGTTGAAGAAATCTTTATATGGTCTCAAGCAAAGTCCTAGGCAATGGAACAAAAGGTTTGATGACTTCATAATGAGGATTGGTTTCCAAAGAAGCAACTATGATAGTTATGTGTACTTTCTAAAAGAAAATGCAGAAGTAATCATGTATCTATTATTATATGTTGATGATATACTTCTTGCAGGATCTAGTAGAATAGAAATCGAAAGGATAAAAGCTGAATTGAAGTCAGAGTTTGACGTGAAGGAACTTGGAGAAGCTAGAAAAATCTTAGGAATGGATATCTGCAGAAACAGGAAAACTGGAGAGCTGCTTTTGTCTCAGCAAGGATATATGCAGAAGGTGGTCAGAAGGTACAAAATGCATGAATCCAAATCAGTTGGAACACCATTAGCACAACTTGATAAATTGTCGGTACAGCAAGGGCCTAAAACAGAAGAGGAAAGGCAAAAGATGACATCAATTCCATATGCAAATGCTGTTGGCAGCATCATGTATGGAATGGTGTGTTGCAGGCCAGATTTGGCTTATGCTGTAAATGTGGTAAGCAGGTTCATGGCAGACCCTGGACTAACTCACTAGAAAGCCATGAAGTGGATACTAAGGTATTTAAATGGCACTCTAAGCTCTGGACTGTTGTTCAGAAGAAGTATTCTTACCGAGGATATGATAAAAGGCTATGTGGATTCAGATTATGCTGGAAACATTGACACAAGAAAATCTCTGTCAGGATATGTTTTTACAATGTTTGGAACTGCCATCAATTGGAGATCAATTCCGCAATCAGTGGTGGCTTTATCAACAACTCAAGCAGAATTCATAGCACTCACAGAAGGGGTAAAAGAAGCAATATGGTTAAAGGGAATCGTTGGTGAAATCGGAGTGCCACAGAGCTGTGTCACAATTTTGTGATAGCCAAAGTGCTATCCATCTCTCTAAACATCGATCAAGTATACCATGAAAAGTCTAAACATATTGATATTAAACTTCATTTCATAAGGGATGTAACTGAGGCAAAGGAAATTCTTGTTGAGAAAGTTTTAACAGAAGATAATCTAGCTGATGTCTTAACTAAGTCCCTACCGTTTTCCAAGTTCAAGCATTGCTTGAACTTGATTAATTTTCAGTAAGAAGAAAGTGGTCTGGTGAGAGAACAAAGCTGTGCAAACTATGACTGAATGGTTTTAGAGACAAGGTGGAGATTTGTTAGTTGGTGTCTCAAAATCAGTTAGAAGATCAAGGCTTTCAGTTAGAAGAATCAGTTAGAAGTTAGTTACTTCTGTTTTAACCAACTTGCTGCAGCATACCTGATGGAGCTCAAACAGATCTTGAAGCTGATTGTATCTCTATATAAAGCATAGGTTATAGACTATGTTAAAAGTATTAGAGATGGTTCTGATATGTTTTGTATTTCTCTGTAACTTGTTTTGTAATCAAGAGGGTGAGTGATCAAGAGGTTGGCGTGTGAAAAGTAGAGTGAAGGAAAGACTTGGGGAACTTTGTCCTGTCTGCTTACAGGGTGAAAACACAAAGGGTCAAGGGTAGAATTCTATTGAGGCTAGCTTGATCTTGTAACCTCGCTACAATCGTAGTGGAATATCTTTGTTCTCTCCCCATGGATGTAGGTCCCACCGGCTGAATCACGTTAATCTTTGGTGTGAATCTTTCTTCTCTTTTATCTTTGTTAACTTTCAGTTTCTGCCAATTGCCTGTTATTTTGCATTGTTGTTCTCTGGTACTGCTGCGTTCTTGTTCTCTTGTTTCAGTGCTAAACCACAATAGATATGCTAAACAACCGCGGGTCCCTCGTGATACTTTGGTTTTGAATGGAATGTGAAAGATTGAACACGTACTGAGGCAAGCAGCATTGGTTTTAATTTGACATTGAAAAGCTAAGTGGGACCCAAGGGCAATATTGTAGTTTTTGAATTAAACTTGTATTGGAAGCAATTTGGCAAAAGGCCCACGCACAAGGAGACTTTTAATTGGATTGGAATTGCAATTTAAAGGATGAAGACCTGCACTATATATATGTTGATGCAAACTATCTCTCACACTCGAAAGAAAAGATCAGAGAATGAAAAATAGAATACAAGACTGATGTGTGAATGTGCATCATCATTCTCAAATTTCATTCATTTTGCTGTATTTATACAAACCATAAGTCCCACATTTGGCTGGGATAGATTCTAACTACTTTAGCTATTTTACCTCTAACAAACTAACTGAATTAACAACCATAACTACCATTCTAACTAACTGAATTACACCAACACACCCCCTAATTCAGATTAGTCATAGGCTGCACTCCTAGCATACTTCTCAATTCTGCAAACCTTGCATTCTTCAGAGGCTTAGTCAGTATGTCAGGAACTTGTACATTAGTACTGCAGTGCTGCATCATCAGTTTACCCTTGCTGACTTGATCACGAAGGAAGTGATACTTGGTTTCTATGTGTTTGCTCCTGCCATGAGCAATTGGATGTTTTGCCAAGTCAACAGCTGACTTGTTGTCAATTAGGAGCTTCACTGGATTAGCTTCTCTCAACTTCAGTTCTTCTAGTAATGTTTCCAGCCATAGAGCTTGACAAGCACCTATTGAGGCTGCAACATATTCAGCCTCACAGGATGATAAGGCAACAACTGTTTGCTTCTTTGAACACCAACTTATTGGCTTGTCTCCAATTATAAACACATAGCCTGTGGTGCTTTTCCTATCATCTTTGTCACCACACCAATCAGAGTCACAATAGCCAAACAATTCGGCTGCACTTCCACTTGAGTTGTTAGGATAAAGAATGCCAAATCCAAGAGTTCCTTTGACATATCTAAGGATCCTCTTGGTTGCAGTGAGATGAGACACCTTTGGATGCTCCATGTATCTACTAATCATACCAACACTATAGGCTAAGTCAGGTCTAGTGTTGCACAGGTATCTTAAGGAACCTACCATTTGCTTGTAGTGAGTAGGATCCACTGCTCCATCGGTACCATCCTTTTGCAGCTTGATTCCAGCCTCTGCAGGTGTGCTTGCAGGATTACAATCGAGCATACTAAACCTCTTTAGTACATCTTCAGCATATTTCCTTTGGCTCATGAAGATACCCTTGCTTGTATGAGTAAATTCAATGCCAAGGAAATAGGATAGCACCCCTAAATCACTCATTTCAAATTCCTTCATGATTCTGTTTTTGAACTCAGCAATTTCAACTTCACTGCTTCCTGTTACCAGCAGATCATCAACATATAAGCATACTATAAGTGTGTTTGCTGTAGAAGCATGCCTGACATACACACCATGTTCTGTGGTGCATTTTACAAATCTCAGTTGCTTTAGAAAGCCATCAATTCTCATATTCCAGGCTCTTGGGGCCTGTTTTAGGCCATATAGAGCCTTCTTCAACTTGTAAACTTTGTCTTCATGCCCTTTTACAATGTAGCCAGGGGGCTGAGAAACATATACTTCCTCCTCTAGTGGACCATTTAAAAAGGCAGATTTCACATCAAGTTGGTACAATGACCAACCTTTGAGGCTTGCCAATGCAACCACAAGTCTTATTGTTTCAATTCGTGCAACAGGTGCAAAAACTTCATAGAAATCCAGACCAGGTTTCTGTAGGAAACCTTTAGCAACTAACCTGGCCTTATGCTTGGCAATATCACCATTAGGCTTCACTTTTGTTTTGTAAACCCATTTTACATCAATAGGTTTCTTCTGTTTTGGCAAGGTCACCAATTCCCAGGTCTCATTCTTTTCAATTGATCTGATTTCCTCCAGCATGGCATTTCTCCAATTTGAACTTTCCATAGCCTGCTCAAAACTGACAGGCTTAGCTTCTGCTAACAGTGCAAAGTGCACTAGCTCACCTTCTGTTGTAATTGAAGAATCTGGAAGCAGCTCATACTCATTGAATCTTGGTGGTGCATGTCTTTCTCTTTGTGACCTTCTGATCTGAGTTTCTGCAGCAACTTCCACATCTTCTTGATCATCTTCACACTACATCAGTATGCTGTTAGCATTATTATCAACCTTGCCTGCTTCCCAATTCCAATTTTTCTTTTCATCAATCACAACATCACTACTGATCACAATTTTCTTCTTCTTAGGGTCAAACAACTTATAAGATCCAGTTGAATGATAACCTAGAAGGATCATCTGCTCAGCTCTATCATCAAGTTTCTTTCTAAGTTGTTCAGGTACATGCCTATAGCATAATGAACCAAAAATTCGAAAGTGGCTTACATTAGGCATGTTACCTGACCATGCTTCCTCAGGTGTCATTCCTTGCAGCCTCTTGGTTGGACTTCTATCCAAGATATAGGCTGCAGTTGCCACTGCTTCACCCCAAAAATAGGCAGGCATTTTCTTTGCTTTCAGCATGCTTCTTGTCATATCAAGAAGAGTTCTATTTCTCCTTTATGCAGTTCCATTATGTTGAGGTGTATATGGAGCTATCGCCTCATGTATGATTCCCTCTTGGTCACAGAATTTCTGAAATTCATATGAGACATACTCACCTCCTCCATCAGTCCTCAACACCTTGATTGCCTTCCCACTTTGCTTTTCAACCATTAATTTGAACTTTTGAAAAGCACTTAACACATCATTCTTCCTTTTAATGAGATACAACCACATTTTCCTTGTAAACTCATCAATAAAGGAAACAAAATAACTGTTGCCACCAAGAGAAGTTACCTCAAAGGGACCACACACATCTGAGGAAATGACAGCAAGTTTCTCATTTGCCCTGGTTGGAATTTCATATTTGTAAGATTTCCTTGTCTGCTTGGACTCACAGAAATCAGCACACACTTCCTTTGGCTGCACAATGGTGGGAAGGCCTTTAACCATGTTCTTGCTCTTTAACAGGCCAAGACTTCTGAAATTCAGATGTCCAAACCTGTGATGCCACAGCCAAGTTTCACTGCTGCATTCACTGGCTAGACACTGATGCTGCATCACTTGAACACCAATCTTGAAAGTCCTATTTTTTGACAAAGGAGCTTTCAGGACTAGTCTTCCTTTGTTATCAAACACCTTCAATTGACTATGCTCCATTTTCATTGAGTAGCCTCTTTCCAGTAACTGACCAAGACTTAGTAGATTGTTCTTCATATTGGGAACATACAATACATCAGCAATGGCAGCATGCTGTCCATTCTTCTGCTGGATCATTACTCTCCCTATTCCTTCAGTAGTTACAGCGCTATTGTCAGCAAATCTGACCTTGCTCTTCACATTCTCATCAAGGTTTGTGAACCATTCCTTATGGCCAGACATATGATTAGAACATCCTGTATCAAGATACCATAACTCAGATTTTGCATTTTCTGAGCTAGTGGTAGCCATCAAGAGGACTTCATCTGAGTCAGAATCTTCCTCATGAGCCATTTGTGCCTCTTCACGCTTTCTTGGCACCTTCTTGCCTCTGCACTCATTTGAATAATGACCATATTTCTGACAGTTGTAGCACTGCACATCCTTTCTTGGAACTCTTCTTTTATCATTGTTTCTGCTCCCCTCATATTTCTTGGAGCTTTCATCATTGTGATTCTGCTCAATGCTACTGCCTTGGCCTTTTTCTTGATTCTTCCATTTGTTGTTTTTCCACTTTCCTTTGCCCTTGTAATTCTTTCCCCCATCTCCTCCTTTCTGTTTGGACTGAGCTTGAAGAGCTTGCTCAGTCTTCACAGGATTTCTCTCATTGAGCCTCAGCTCTCGGGCTTCAAGAGATGCCTGAAGCTCTTCAATTCTCATAGTAGCCAGATCCTTGGATTCTTCCAATACAACAACCACTTGATCAAATCTAGTGGTTAGTGTTCTCAACACCTTTTCAATTATCATTACAGTTGATAGAGTCTCACCACAAGATTTCATTTGGTTTGTAAGTGCTATCAATCTAGTAAAGTACTCACCTACACTTTCTTGATCAGTCATCTGCAGCAGCTCATACTGCCTTCTTAGGGCCTGCAGTTTGACTTTCTTTAACTTGTCAACACCCTCAAAGAACCGAGTCAAGTTGTCCCATGCTTGCTTTGCAGTTTCTGCTGATGAAATCTTCTCCCAGTTATCAGAATCCATGCATTGTTGAATCAAGAAGAGGGCTTTAGCATCCTTCTTCAGGCTTACTTGATGGGCAGTTCTTTGTTCATCAATGGGATTCCTGGGCAGTTCCCTGTATCCATCATTCACAATTTCAAGAACTTCTTGAAATCGAAAAAGAACTCTCATTTGTGCCTTCCATCTGTCATAGTTCTTCGAGGTCAAGGTTGGGAGATTCAAGGAAATATTTCCATTAGATGCCATGCTGTTCTTTCAGGAACCAGGATCAAGAAACACAGCTCTAGATACCACTGTTGATGCAAACTATCTCTCACACTCGAAAGAAAAGATCAGAGAATGAAAAATAGAATACAAGACTGATGTGTGAATGTGCATCATCATTCTCAAATTTCATTCATTTTGCTGTATTTATACAAACCATAAGTCCCACATTTGGCTGGGATAGACTCTAACTACTTTAGCTATTTTACCTCTAACAAACTAACTGAATTAACAACCATAACTACCATTCTAACTAACTGAATTACACCAATAATATAGAGTGCAGCGCTGCACACACACCAGGTAGCGCAGGGGCGCAAGTCAGGAGGTTCCAGTACGAGAGCAGGGGGTCTAGCACAGCAACACAGCGCGTAGTCCCGGTACCAGATAATCTTCTTCTTCTTTTCCTTGTTTTTCTTGGAGTTGCGTCTCCCTTAGTTTTAGAATTATTTTTTGTTCTCTTTTCATTTATTTCGTTATGAACGTGATAAAGAGTTATTCCTCTTTTCTGAGGGATTGATGAAGCCGCTCATGACGGCATAGTTCAATATGATAACACCAGTTGAATATTAAATTTATAGTGGGTAGGAGATTGATACAACCACATAGGGAACAAGAACTTAATCTAATCTAACTATAGGTTATGAGACTTGGTAGGTAATTAATTTACAGTTTAGATACGTCCTTTAGAGCTCTGATAGTGTCTTTAGGAGAATTTGGGGGTCCCGGTTGACAAGGAAATTGAACTTAGGGATAGAAGATAATCACTTGAATCTATTGCTTAATTGGGTAGGTGAATTCGTGAACTTAGATCTAACTATCATAATATAGATAATTGACTAGATAACATCTTTTTATTTTGATTTAATTTAGATAATTGATATTTGATTTAGATAATAGATTTTATCCCAACAAACTCTCCCCCTCTCCTCTTTGACTTGGTCAATTATTAGTTATCTTCTTCAAATTTAGATAAATTGATCATCCAATCCTTACGTTGGATACTCGGTAAATACTTACCGTTCTAATTATTACTTGCTTCTTACACTTGCAAGAGCGCCACACAATACCTACCTTGTTAACTTCTTTGAAGAAAGAAACATCAACATTACACTTTACAAAACCACAAGGAGGCTTGCACCATTTTTCCAACTCAGCGGCTGGACCTCTAGGAGATTGAGTCTGGGCACCAAAGGAACGAGCTTGGTTCCATTCCTCATAAACAAACTGAGCCATAGGCCAAGAAATACATTCAGGTGGAGAAAGCTGCGCCAACATGGAGAAAAAACAGCCCCTGAAGTCATTTGCGAATACCAAGTTACTAGAAACGAGGACCTAGAGATTTGCTCTCCTCCAAACAGACTCACTCTTAGAACAAGAAACAAGAATATGCCATGAATTTTCAGTGTTGATTTCACACCATGGGCAAAAAGAGGGACAGTTTACACCACATTCAATGATCCTATTCCTAGTAGGAAGGCAATTCCTCTCCACTCTCCAAAGGAAATTCTTTATCTTGGAGGGAAAATGAAGGCTCCACAAATCTTTCCAAGCCCCTTCCACTTTGAGATGGTTTACGTCCAGCATATTATTCATGCAAAACCTGTATGCTGACCTCACTGTGTAGAGGCCATTACGCTCAGGGCCCCAGTATCTTCGACCGTTTCTCACAGGTTGGAGAAGAGGCATGTGAAGTACTGCTTCAACCGAGTCATTGGACAAGCATGCACGAAGAAGTGCCACGTTCCAGTTCTTGTTACCTTCCTGCATGAGATCATTGACGCTAGAGACTTGATTCATGGCCAAGGGGTTGGCTGATTTGACCACAACTGAATCCCTTGTCCATTTATCATTCCAGACACTTATGCTTCTACCATCACCAATTCTCCATTTGACTCCTTCTTTGATAACAACCCTTGCCTCACACAAACCACGCCATACATAACTCCAGTTGTTACCCATATTAGCTTCCAAAAATCACAATGTGGAAAATATTTAGCTTTGAATAGCTTTGTTACAAGGGTGTAAGGTTGAGATAAAAATCTCCACCCCTATTTACCAAGAAGCGCCACATTAAAAGCATATAAATTCCTGAAGCCCATGCCACCATCTGTAACGTCCCGATTTCTGTCTTTCTATAACAGTAAATACATGTAAATGTGTGTTTATTTTTTATAAAACCCAGAGAATGATTTTGGATAAACTAAAATCATTGTCTTGCTCTACCTTAGCATAGAAGGCCACGGTAAAATTTTTGGTTGAAAATTCGGATTTAAAGCGGTTGGCGTTTTTTCACCGATAAAGAAAAGTTTCATCGAGCACAAAACTTAATTTTGACCCGTGAACAAAACAGTTAGTATTTTTATCGTTTTTCCAATGATCTTGGTTATTTTTAAAAATTTACGTTCGGAAATAAAATATAATATTTTATCCGTACGAAATCTTCGAAAAATACGATCGGAAACTGTAATCGGGTAAACAACGGAGCAGGATGGGGAGATGAGATGACCAATGTGACTAGTTGGAGATGGAGTGACTTGTTAATTGATGGCTCATGTCACATCAAGGAAAAGTTATCATTACACTTTTTGAATATATCAAATTCTAATCCAAAAACCCATTTTTCCTTACTTTTTCCAACCAAAACGGCCTTAACCAAACTTGAAGCTCAAGTTCCCCCTTCTCTCTTCCTCTCGACGGCTCACACCCCTCTTTCCCCTATATATATACTCATTTTCTTCCTTCTCAAGTTTACACTCACATTAACTTACTTTCTATCTCAAAGCTTCATTGATTTTCTTCAAGAAACTCATCATCTTCATCCATTTCTTCAAGCTTCAAGGGTAATACTCTATACTCTTACTCATCTAAGTTCTTTCCTTCTTATATTTGTTGAGTTTATGCCATATGTTTCCATTTACCATTCTTAGATCCAAAACTTCAAAAATCTCTAGAAATTAGTAGAAAAATCCATTTGAGTTGAAACCAATTTCTATGGACTCACAATAACCTCTATATTATTTATCTAAGAGCTTACATCAAACAAAATTTCCTTCCCTATTTTCCTAGCAAGGCCGAAACTATATTGTTGGGGAACAAGGAAGTTTTGTTTCAACTTTTCAAAGCATGATCATTGATTTGAAATCTTTACTACCTTTTGATGTTAAATCTAAGAGCTTGAAAAGTTTGAAAATTTCTAGCCTATTTTATGAACCATGGCCGAAACCCTAAGCTAGAGGCTTAGAGAGATTTTTGTTCAATCCTTGTAAAATGATCATGATTATGAATCTCTAATACTTAAGGATCATTAATCCATGAGTTTGAGAAATTTTGAAAATCTCTAACCTTACTTTTATACCTAGGCCGAACCTATGCCTAGGGGAGATTAGATGTTTTTGGTTGTTTTTAACTTGTGTTATGTGTTGGAATCTTTAGACTTCCGTGACGAAGCAAGTCGAGGAATATCGTAGCACTCAACAAAGAATGAAAGACCTTGTTTGCTTTAGAATCAGGTAAGGGGAGCTTACTAAGGGATTTTTCCCGATAGCTATATGCTATTATTTGTGGTCTATTAAGTTGTTTTAAATTTTATTGTAATTTCCTGAGTTTATCTGATGTGGTTAAAATTGTCTGTTTTACATATCTGAGCTTGATGATTTATTTGTAGAAATGTGTTATAGCTTGGAGATATGGCATGAACTGTATTATTTGAAATGATGTTGAAGTGAAAATTATACTGTTGTGGTTTGTTGTCTGAGAAGCCTGACATTCGTCAGTGCTCAATCAATTATTGAGATAAAAGCCTTAAAAAGCCTTATGAGGAATTTTGACAATGATAGTATTTAGTTGATGATTTCTTTTGATAAAAGAGAAAGTAATCGATAATTACAAGGATGAAATCATAAAAATATTTCAGTACGTTATCTTTTTCAAAATATAGATGAAAAATTATTTTAAGAAATTTATGTGTCAATTTCTTTTGATGAAAGAACAAGAATAAGAATGGAATTGAGAAAGAAATACATTTTAGTACGTTATCATTTTCAAAGATGAGATGAAAATCATTTTAAGAACTAAGCGTTGAAATATTTTAAAGTTAGAAGGAAAAGTATTTAACTTATAAGTTTCTTTTCATATAAACGGAAACGATTTCGAAAGGTGTTTATAAAATAGAATTCATGATAAAAATGATTTAAAAATATTTTCGGGTTAGCAATGATTTTAGAAAAGGATTTTTACAAAGTTAGGATGTTGTTTCGAAAAAGGGAAGAATTTCAAAAGAAGGTGGGTTTAAGGAAAAAATGGATTTACCTATAACTTAGTGTTTCTAAATGAATTTCAACGAAAAGGATTTCTGGAAAATTTTACTTTTGAAAATATTCCAGCAAGCTTGGATAAGTTGCTGAAGTTTCATTTTGTATTTGTGTTTCACTAAACGAAAAAGAATAAATACGTTGGAAAGTGAATCTAGTATACGAGACGTTGGAATACTAGTGTTCTGTAATTTACACGTAGATCTTTGATCCGTGTCACGTTGTTGTGGACTGTGTGTCCTATTCACGTTGTTGTGGATTGTGTGTCCTAATTACGTTGTTGTGGACTGTGTGTCCTAATCACGTTATGATAAACGTTATTAAAGGTGAATGTTGTTTTCTATGACCACAAGCCCACACTGGTGCATCTGTTTAGGACATTGTGATTGAGCAGTCGGACTTCGTGTCCCGTGTTGATATTGAAGAATTTTAAAGTTAAAGATTTTATGAATAGTCGTTAGCCTTTGAGCTTCGACAAGGAAAGAATGTACACACATAAACCTTGAGAATAAAATGATTTTTACATGCATTTGTTTGGCAGACGTGCCATGTTACCAGTGAGAAATCATTGAGTCATGTGTTGGCCAATGAATTTTGGGGAAATACGCCCATGAACTACGATAACCATTGGTTGTTGTGTGATCTGCCAATGCGTGGACAGAAGCTTCCCGTTTATCGTAGTGACAATTGAGATGTCATAACTTGTGTGCAATAACCATTGGCTGCTGAGTGATCTCCCAATGAGTTACAAAGGTGTTGGGCATTGGATTCTTTTCGTTGACAATGACCAATGTAAAAATCTTGATCAACTTAAACGAAAAATGAAGTTGATATCTCATGAGATTAAGTTAGAGCATGAATATTGAAGTGTCATGCATTTTTTTTGAAATGACGATGACTGTTCAGGTATGAAACCCATTGATATAAAACTTGTTTACTTCTGAGAATTTTATGATATATGACTTTATATATCTATTTGATGTTTTGTGTGTCATACATGTGTTTATCGTGTTTAAATCCATATATTGGTATCTCACCCTTACAAATATATCAGGTTTTCTTCTGGTTTTTGTTGTTGTACCTTGGTACTCTAGTACAGATGGTGCAGAGGAGTTTTCCTAAGTCACTCGGAGACTTAGATCTAGATGTTTGAAGAAGCTGTTGATCGTGGGATGACCACGGGGGTCTTTCCAATAAATGTCTTGTAGAGCGATCAGCTTAGGAGTCTTGGTTGGGTTGTATATTTAAAAAAGGGCAGTAAATGTGGTGTTATACATTAGTCTTTAGTTTAATTTTCTATTTTTGAAAATCGAAACTTTTTGAGAGAAGTTGTATGTCATGGCTACTTTGTTTTGAATGTGATTTTACTGTTTAGATGTATGTAACTCGGTTTTTCAGAGTTATCCATAGAAGAAAATTTTTATACCCCAATTTTCTGACTTAAAAGAAAGCAACTTTTCGAAAACAACAAGCAAATTACTTTTTAATTTATTTCCGCATGTGTTTACAAAGTAATGCCCAGGACCGTGTTACAAGTGGTATCAGATCTGGTCGAGTCTTTTGGGAACCTTGGGGAATAGGTCCGTTAGGTTTTGGTTGTGTGATCTCTGGTTGGATCTTGTTTGAAATTGTTTCCTTGCCGGAACAATGTGTGTTGACACACAAGTATGTATGTTTGATGGGTTCTAATTGGGTTGGGACCTTGTGATAACTCATGTTTATTAAATGGTACTTATGTTCATGTTGACACGTTCTTTTATCCCTTGGGGATTGTGTCAAACATTTGAATGAGGTACCTATCGTGGAAGATTTTCTAGGAGTATTCCCTGAGAATGTTCTAGGTTTGCCGTTGCAAAGGATATTGAGTTTTCAATCGATCTAGTTCCTAGATACGGATTGATCTCTACTACTTTGTGTAGGATGCCACCTACAAAGTTAATCGAGTTAGACGACTTGATCCAAACTAGAAGACCTACGACCTAAACAGTTGATGAGACTGAGTCTTTTCCGTAGGCCCCAATATTGTTGAAGGTTTGAGAATCTGCATGGATTTATAATGACTCAACAAAGTGAAGATTATGAACGAGTATTCTCTGCCGTGCGTAGTTGATATTAACAAGGAGTTGTTGTCTACTCAAAGATCGACTTGAGGATGAGTTATCATCATATTGAAGTAAGGCCCTATTAAAGATTTTGCCGTGGATTCAGCTCATGCAGAAAAGTCAACTCTTCGTATGTTATATAGATTGATTAAGCTGTCCATGATCGTGCATGATTCAGGGTGAACACACTAAGTGTGTAAAGATATGTGTGTTAGTTGGAACCAAGGCAAATCGATTTGAAATTTTGACCTTAAACGAGTGTCTCATGATTTAGAAACTCTTCACTGTACTATTTGATCCTTATGATTTTGTAAGTCAACATTTGTTTCTCGAGTTCTACGGTTGTATTAGACAATCACAGCGGTGAAGTTTATGTGTGTCAGATAGATTTTTCTGATTTTGATTTGAAATCTACCAGGACTCATAAATTTGTTATGCTAGTCCATAAATTTCAATTTATTCTAATTGATTTCCTTATTTGTGAGCAATTGTACTCACACTTCTAAATAACCCTTAGTGTATTAGACATTTGAGTAGATGGAATTGATATCATCCATTGGTCTAGATATTTTCACGTTTCGTTGAAAGAATTTGTTATGACCATTTCTCGAGTTATAACACAAACAACTTGGTGAAACTTAGTCTAATCACTTTTACTTTGGTAAATGTTGAAATAGACAACTATAAACATGAGAAGGGGGGTTGAATTGTGTTTATCAGAATTTAAGCAAAGCTGAAATCTTTTCGCAAACAGAAAGCTAGATTTGACGAGTGGAAGAATACAGGATGGATGGATGACTTTTGCAAATACACCACTGATAGACGCAAGAAAAACTAAAGCAATTAAAGAGTTTATGAAAGAGAGATTAACACGGTGATTTATCCTGGTTCACTCTTCAAATCAAAGAGCCACGTCCAGTCCTTGGCAGCACCAAGATTTATCCACTATAACTGATAAGGTTACAGACTCAAGTATTATTTGCACACCTAGCCTCTTCAGGCTCAAGACAAGTATTATTTGCACACCTAGCCTCTTCAGGCTCAAGACAAGTTTTATTTTCACACCTAGCCTCTTCAGGCTCACTTAGGTTTGTTTGAGAGATTGGGTTTGTAAAAAATACAACTTCTCACAAGTAGATCTTTCACTAACACTCAGAGAGTGGTTTAAATGTGAAGTCTAGGAAAGTCTGCGTAATAACTTCAAATGTTTGAAGAATACAGAATGAAAGAATGAAAGAATTAATAAGCAGAGAAATGGCGTTTTAATGCAGTGTGTATTCTCTATATCTTCATCTTCAATGACTTCTGAATTTATAGTCTTCAAACATTTAGGATCCGTTAGAGATATTCTCTTAGATGTTGGCTTCAAGCGGAACTTCATTAAATGCAATAGAGTCGTTCTGACTTCTGAGCACCGATTAATGCAATAGAGTTGTTCTGAGCAGCCATTAATGCAATAGGAACATTGGTTGTACTCCAACATGTAGGATCATGGCTTTATGCATTGAGATACAGCCATGTCAGATTTGGGCAGAGAGCTTTTTGTACTTTGCTGAGTAAACTCCCCTTTTTGTGGAATAAAGCATGTTGGACGCATTCTTTTAGATTATCCAAGGTTACTTGAGAGAGTAGTCTTCTTTTCTCGATAATCGTGAAACTGAGTAGGAGAGAAGTCTTCAAGTCTCTTTCTGGCTTTTGAAAAACGATTCTGATAATCCTCAGAGAATTCCGCGTTCATAAGATAAGTGCTTCCATCTTGAAAATAATCACGTCTATCTAGTCATTTGAGTTTTCATTCGGGCTAGTAGATCAGCTCCATATTAAGGACTCAGCAAGTCCAAAGACTAGTGGACGAGCGCTTCTGTCACCTTTAGTGGACGAGAGCCTTTGTTACTTTAGTGGACGAGAGTCTTAGTTACTCTAGTGGACGAGAGCCTCTGTTACTTTAGTGGACGAGAGTCTCTGTTAGTCTGGTGGACGAGAGTGTTAGTTACTCTGATGGACGAGAGTCTTTTGCCACGTCATTGGACGGATACAATTTGACTTTAATGGACGCGCTGTTCTGATACTTTAATGGACGCGTTGTTCTGATACTTTAATGGACGAGCTCCAAGTGCCACGTCATTGGACGGATAATTCTGATACCTCACTGGACGAGCTTTTCTGATACTTTGATGGACGCGCTATTCTGATACTTTTAGTGGACGCGGCCTTCTGATACTTTTAGTGGACGCGGGTTTCTTTCTCTTGCGTTTTTGGACGTGCGATTCAAACACTACAGTGCTGGACGTTTGTTTAAAAACACTTGTGTGTTGGACGTGAGTTTTTATCTTCAAACAGTGTTGGAAGAATGATTCTCTTATTTAATCTGTACACTCGATAGATAGGTTAGCAACCAATATGAAGGTTAATTAAATCATTAACCAATGTTTAGTTCTCATCAAAACTTAGGGAAATGCACATCAGACATTTTAGAGACTTAACAAAGGTGACCCAGTATGATTTTTAGCTAGACTGTTTTTCTTTTTAAATTCGTCATTTTGTAAATTCTTTGTACTAAGAATGAATCCTCTCGGAATTAGAAACTATTCACCCTTTGATTTTCTAAATCCGCTGGAAGTTCTTGTGGAAGAATGAACTTTATTAGATTCATGTTTGTAAATATGTATTGATCATGTATTTTTACACCCACGAACCTAATTGAAGAATCTTTTTCTATACTGGATGTTCCTGTATCTTTCAAATTGATAAAATTCTTCTCTATGTCTTTCTGAAAGTGAGATCAAGAAATTTCTTTTCTTGAAGATTTCTTTCAGCGATCTTTAAGACCGTGTTTGGTGGTAGTTCGATAGAACTTATCACTTGTTGATCAATATTTACTCTATATCTTTTCAAAAATGTCATTGACGTGTGACCCATCTCGTGATTCATGAGAATGGGTATCTAATTCATACAGGATGTCATAGTTAATTGAGTACAGTGAAAGAGAGATAACTGGATGTTTGAGATCTTTCTTGTTAAAGATGATGGCGTCATAATGAATCTCGTTCTGTGTTTACCCAGGACCTCTAAGAGTTTGTAATTCGTTTGGATGATCAATGTCATGCTAACGAGGAAGGCATCTTGCTTACATGTCAAGATCCGCTGTGCAGTGGAGAAGTAAACCGAAGAATGTATCAGAGGACTGTTCAGACTTCATGGAGTATCTTCCAATATCATTCTAAATGAAGACCCGAAGTTTACCAACATTTATTGGTAAAGTTTGCTGTGAGTGTTGAGGACCCAGTTGAGGCTAAGTCCAACTAATCACCCTCAAGCCAATGGACAAATAAGGAACGATCTATCCTTAGAAGGTTAATGGAGGAGTAGGTTTAGTACCTAAGTACGATCATTCCTATAGTATGAATTTTACTAAGATGTAGAGTGGTTTGGCAAGTGAGAACCCCTAAGCTTGATGTCACAAAGTTAGGACGATTTCAATAGATCTTATCATGATTTGAGACATAATGCTACTAAAGGAATCTAGAGTAATGATTAGATGCTTGTAGCTAAGTTGACTGTATGAGTTGAATGTTTGAAAGGAAAGTATCTATAGTAATTTCACTTAAGTCGATTCGAATCGAAAGAGGTAAAATCGTGGGTTATATAAGTTGTTAGGAAAATTCAAAGTTGATGAGTTAGATAATCCAACCTGGCGGGTTGTATTTTGATTTCAGTTAATCTTAAGTATTATGAAGTTTTGATTAGAGACTTGAAGTATGTGATGTTGATATAATCTGAAAAGGTAGATTATGTTCAGAGGGGATGAGACTACAATTGGATACCTTGGGTAGGAAGTTGATACATGTTGCAGTAAAGTTAGTTTTGATCTTGATGATAACGATGAGAGTAAGATGTGTGGAAAGCAGTTTTCTAGCGTACCCGTAATTGAGAATATGAATGATTAAGTTTTGATTTTACTCTTCATGTGAGAGGAATGTAAATCTTAGATGGAATCTTGGTGTTAACCGGGAGAATTAAGGATGTAGAGAATTATTATTTTTTGGATTAGTATTTACGGAAGGAGAGTATGAATTGAGGATAATCGATTTTACGTTGAGGATGAAGAGAACAAAGAATAAGTATGAATTTCACTATTAAGTTAAATCATGTAAGGGAAAGTGAATACAGGAAGTACGATGTAGGATCTTGGGATTATGATATAATTACAAGATCCTATCTGGTTTCGAGTTACATAATTTCGAGGACGAAATTCTGTTTAGTGGGGTGGTAATGTAACGCCCCGATTTCTGTCTTTCTATAACAGTAAATACATGTATATGTGTGTTTATTTTTTATAAAACCCAGAGAATGATTTTAGATAAACTAAAATCATTGTCTTGCTCTACCTTACCGTAGAATGCCACGGTAAAATTTTCGGTTGAAAATTTAGACAAAAATCGGTCTGTGTTTTCATTGACAGTAAAAATTTACTGAGAAGAAAACCTAATTTTGATCCATGAACGAAATGGTTAGTGTTTTTATCGTGTTTCCAGTGATCTAGGTTATTTTTAAAAATTTACGTTCGAAAATAAAATAAAATATTTTATTCGTGCGAAATCTTCGAAAAATACGATCGGAAACTGTAATCGGGTAAACAACGGAGCAGGATGGGGAGCTGAGATGACCAATGTGACTAGTTGGAGATGGAGTGACTTGTTGATTGATGGCTCATGTCACATCAAGGAAAAGTTATCATTACACTTTTTGAATATATCAAATTCTAATCCAAAAACCCATTTTTCCTTACTTTTTCCAACCAAACCAACCTTAACCAAACTTGAAGCTCAAATTCCCCCTTCTCTCTTCCTCTCCACGGCTCACACCCCTCTTTCCCCTATATATATACTCATTTTCTTCCTTCTCAAGTTTACACTCACATTAACATACTTTCTATCTCAAAGCTTCATTGATTTTCTTCAAGAAACTCATCATCTTCATCCATTTCTTCAAGCTTCAAGGGTAATACTCTATACTCTTACTCATCTAAGTTCTTTCCTTCTCATATTTGTTGAGTTTATGCCATATGTTTCCATTTACCATTCTTAGATCCAAAACTTCTAAAACCTCTAGAAATTAGTAGAAAATCCATTTGAGTTGAAACCAATTTCTATGGACTCACAATGACCTCTATATTATTTATCTAAGAGCTTATATCAAACAAAAATTTCCTTCCCTATTTTCCTAGCAAGGCCGAAACTATGTTGTTGGGGAACAAGGAAGTTTTGTTTCAACTTTCAAAGCATGATCATTGATTTGAACTCTTTACTACCTTTTGATGTTAAATCTAAGAGCTTGAAAAGTTTGAAAATTTCTAGCCTATTTTATGAACCATGGCCGAAACCCTAAGCTAGTGGCTTAGAGAGATTTTTGTTCAATCCTTGTAAAATGATCATTGATTATGAATCTCTAATACTTAAGGATCATTAATCCATGAGTTTGAGAAATTTTGATAATCTCTAACCTTACTTTTGTACCTGGGCCGAACCTATGCCTAGGGGAGATTAGATGTTTTTGGTTGTTTTTAACTTGTGTTATGTGTTGGAATCTTTAGACTTCCGTCACGAAGCAAGTCGAGGGAGATTGTAGCACTCAACAAAGAACGAAAGACCTTGTTTGCTTTGGTATCAGGTAAAGGGAGCTTACTTGAGGGATTTTCCCGATAGCTATATGCTATTATTTGTGGTCTGTTAAGTTGTTTTAAATTTTATTGTGATTTCCCTAGTTTAGCTGATGTGGTTAAAATTGTCTGTTTTACATATCTGAGCTTGATGATTTATTTGTAGAAATGTGTTATAGCTTGGAGATATGGCATGAACTGTATTATCTAAAATGATGTTGATGTGAAAATTATACTGTTGTGGTTTGTTGTCTGAGAAGCCTGACATTCGTCAGTGCTCAATCAATTATTGAGATAAAAGCCTTAAAAAGCCTTATGAAGAATTTTGGCAATGATAATATTTAGTTGATGATTTCTTTTGATAAAAGAGAAAGTAATGGATAATTACAAGGATAAAATCGTAAAAATATTTTAGTACGTTACCTTTTTCAAAATGTAGATGAAAAGTTATTTTAAGAAATTTTGTGTCAATTTCTTTTGATGAAAGAAGAAGAATAAGAATGGAATTGAGAAAGAAATACATTTTAGTACGTTATCATTTTCAAAGATGAGGTGAAAATCATTTTAAGAACTAAGCGTTGAAATATTTTAAAGTTAGAAGGAAAAACATATAACTTATAAGTTTCTTTTCATATAAACGGAAACGATTTCGAAAGGTGTTTATAAAATATAATTCATGATAAAAATGATTTGAAAATATTTTCGGGTTAGCAATGATTTTTGAAAAGGATTTTTACAAAGTTAGGATGTTGTTTCAAAAAAGGGAAGAATTTCAAAAGAAGGTGGGTTTAAGGAAAAAGTGGATTTATCTATAACTTAGTGTTTCTACATGAATTTCAATGAAAAGGATTTCTGGAAAAATTTACTTTTGAAAATATTTTGGCAAGCTTGGACAAGTTGCTGAAGTTTCATTTTGTATTTGTGTTTCATTGAAAGAAAAAGAATAAATACGTTGGAAAGTGAATCTAGTATACGAGACGTCGGAATACTAGTGTTCTGTAATTTATACGTAGATCTTTGATCAGTGTCACGTTGTTGTGGACCGTGTGTCCTATTCACGTTGTTGTGGACTGTGTGTCCTAATTACGTTGTTGTGGACTGTGTGTCCTAATCACATTGTGATAAACGTTATTAAAGGTGAATGTTGTTTTCTATGACCACAAGCCCAGACTGGTGCATCGGTTTAGGGCGTTGTGCTTGAGCACTTGGACTTCGTGTCCTGTGTTGATGTTGAAGAATTTTAAAGTTAAAGATTTTATGAATAGTCGTTAGCCTTTGAGCTTCGACAAGGAAAGAATGTACACACAGATAAACCTTGAGAATAAAATGATTTTTACATACATTTGTTTGGCAGACGTGCCATGTTACCAGTGAGAAATCATTGAGTCATGTGTTGGCCAATGATTTTTTGGGAAATACGCCCATGAACTACGATAACCATTGGTTGCTGTGTGATCTGCCAATGTGTGGACCGAAGTTTCCCGTTTATCGTAATGACAATTGAGATGTCATAACTTGTGCGCAATAACCATTGGCTGCTGAGTGATCTACCAATGAGTTACAAAGGTGTTGGGCATTGGATTCTTTTCGTTGACAATGATCCATGTAAAAAGCTTGATCAAATTAAACGAAAAATGGAGTTGATATCTCATGAGATTAAGTTAGAGCCTGAATATTGAAGTGTCATGCATTTTTTTAAAATGACGATGACTGTTCGGGTATGAAACCCATTGATATAATACTTGTTTACTTCTCAGAATTTTATGATATATGACTTTATATGTCTATTTGATGTTTTGTGTGTCATACATGTGGTTATCGTGTTTAAATCCATATATTGGTGTCTCACCCTTACAAATATATCAGGTTTTCTTCTGGTTTTTGCTGTTGTACCTTTGTACTCTAGTACAGATGGTGCAGAGGAGTTTTCCTAAGTCACTCGGAGACTTAAATCTAGATGTTTGAAGAAGCTTTTGATCGTGGGATGACCACGGGGGTCTTTCCAATAAATGTCTTGTAGAGCAATCAGCTTAGGGGTCTTGGTTGGGTTGTATATTTGAAAAGGACAGTAAATGTGGTGTTATACATTAGTTTTTAGTATAATTTTCTATTTTTGAAAATCGAAACTTTTTGAGAGAAGTTGTATGTCATGGCGACTTTGTTATGAATGTGATTTTACCGTTTAGATGTATGTATCTCGGTTTTTCAGAGTTATCTGCAAAAGAAAATTTTTATACCCCAATTTTCTGACTTAAAAGAAAACAACTTTCCGAAAACAACCAGCAAATTACTTTTTAATTTATTTCCGCATGTGTTTACAAAGTAATGCCCAGGGGGTGTTACACCATCAGCTTTATGCATAGCCAATTTATCCCAAGAGAGTCATTTAATTCCTTTGCTATTAGTGCCACCACTACCCCACCAAAAGGAATTCATTAGTTTCTGAATCTCATCTCCAAGAGAAGGAGGAATAAGAAAAATGCTCATAAAATATGTAGGGATAGACTGCAACACTGATTTGTTCATTACTTCCTTCCTAGCTTTTGATAAAGATCGACCACCCCAAGAACTTATTTTGCGCCAAACCCGATCCTTAATAAAACTGAAAAGAGCTTTCTTACTTCGACCTATCATGGAGGGGAGACCCAAATACTTCCCAGTGCCTAAACAAATTTGGACACCTAGAAGATTGGCAATGAAATCACACATTCCCTCCCCCGTGTTTCTACTATAAAAAACCTCAGATTTCTGATAGTTAATTACCTGACCAGAGGCAGCTTCATAAGTGGTAAGGATCTCTTTCAAAATGGTGGCCCTCACTCTCCTTAGCTTTACAGAAAAGAAAACAATCATCCGCAAAGAGAAGATGAGAAATTATAGGAGCTCCTCTACAAATCTTCACCCCATGCAAGGTGCCTCTGCTCTCTGCCTGATTAAGTAAAGTTGTCAGACCCTCAGAGCAAAGAATAAACAGAGAGGGATAAAGTGGATCCCCTTGGCGGAGACCTCTACCTGGATGAATATGACCAATAGGCTCCTGATTAACTACTAATGAGTAGCTAACTGTCTCCACACAAAACATAATCCAATTAATCCATTTATCAACAAACCCCATACGCCTCATAACTGCACGCAGGTAGCCCCAATAAATTCTGTCATACGCCTTGCTCATATCTATTTTTAAAGCATGTTAGTGCAGCTGAGATTTTTGTTGTACACCAGTATTTTGTGATGTTTAATGTTATATTATATTATTTAGTAGTTGGTTGATACTTTTGATTAAGTGTAAGGTGACCCATACTTAGTAGAGTGTCTTTAGGTGATGTTAGGTGCAGCAGAGCACCATACTTTGTTTTAGTGAAAAGCTTAATATGTTATCATCAAAAATATTATTGCATGAATGTATGAATCAGTTTACGTTTTCAGATTTTCTTGAATGCTATCAATTGGTATCTAGAGCTCTCTGTTCTTTAGGGACCTGTGAGAGAAAGCTTGAAAAAAATTGGAGAGAAAACGTAAGAGAGAAACCAGAATATACAGTGTGAGGGAAACCCAAAAACTTCACCAGAAAACCCAACCTTTACTTGATGGCTTCAACTAATATTTCACTACCTGCACCTCCTGTGTTTACAGGAAAGAATTATGAAATATGGGCTGTGAAGATGAGGGCTCAATTAAAACGCTATGATATTTGGGATGTGGTGGAGACAGGTGCTGAACCACCACCTTTGCAAGTAAATCCCACTGTTGCTGATATGAGATATCATAGTGAGCAGGTTGCCAAACGAGCTAAGGCTCTCACAATCCTGCACTCAGCTGTGAATGATGATATCTTTATGAGAATCTCAAATTTGGATACAGCAAAGGAAGTTTGGGATAAGCTTGAGGAGGAGTTCTTTGGAAATGAGAGAACCAAGCATATGCAAGTTCTTAATCTCGAAAGAGAGTTTGAAGCCTTGAAGATGAATGAGTCTGAAACCATAAAAGATTTCATGACCAAGATTATGAGAGTTGTAAATCAGATCAGATTGATGGGAGAAGAACTTCTTGATAGCAGAATTGTAGAAAAAGTTTTGGTGGTTTTACTTGAAAGGTTTGAATCCAAGATTTCTTCACTTGAAGAGGCAAAAGATCTTTCTAAGATAAGCTTGACAGAGCTAGTGAATGCTCTTCATGCTCAAGAACAAAGAAGACTTCTTAGACAGGAGGAAACATTAGAAACAACTTTGCAAGTCAGAAACAAGGGTAAAGTTCTATCAGTCAAAAGTGAAAAGAGATTTGTTGGAGAGCATTCTGGAAAAGATTCAAAAAAAAAGGAAAGGTTTCCCAAGTGTGGAATCTACAAAAGAACTAGTCGCAAAGAGAGTGATTGTTGGTACAAAGGGAAAACACCACCACCAATCCAATGTAGATAATGTAATAGAAATGGCCATATTGAGAGGTTTTGTAGACTGAAGCAACAACAACAAAATCTACAAAGCCAACCATCTCAGAAGGCTAATGTCACTGAAACTGAAGCTGATGAAGAACTATTATTCATGGCCAAGACTACAAGGAGTTTAGAGGATGGTGACACTTGGTTCATTGACAGTGGTTGCACTCAACACATGACAAGCAAACCAGAATTTTTCTCAAAACTGGAATCAGCTGTAGGATCAGTGAAAATTGGAAATAATGGAGACAAAGTTGCTATCATTGGCAAAGGAACTGTGGGGATTCATACTGCAACAGGTATCAAATACATTTCTAATGTTCTTTTAGTACCTGAACTTGATCAAAACTTGTTGAGTGTGGGTCAAATGATGCAAAATGGTTATTCCTTGTTGTTTAAAGAAGGAAGTTGTGTGGTTACTGATGTTAATGGTCATGAATCATTTGAAGTGAAGATGAGAAAAAGAAGTTTCCCTATAAGTTGGAATTTAATCACTGAACAAGAGTGTAAATTCAGCAAGACTGAACTTGATTCTAAGCTTTGGCATAAGAGATTTGGCCACTATAATTTGAAATCCATTCAGTTTGCTCAGTATGTTCAGAAGTATGTGAAGGCTGTCAACTTGGTAAGCAACATAGATTGCCTTTTCCTAGTTCAGCTACATGGGGAGCAAGTGAAAAGCATCAATTGGTTCACTCGGATGTTTGTGGACCTATGAAAACTACCTCACTCAATGGCAGCAAGTATTTCATTCTTTTCATAGATGATTTTACAAGAATGGCATGGGCTTACTTTCTTAAGCAGAATTCTGAAGTTTTTTCTGTTTTTAAGAAATTTAAAGCCTTTGTTGAAGCTCAAAGTGGTTGTTTCTTGAAGAAAATCAGAACCGACAATGGTAAGGAGTATACTTCAGCTGAATTTAATATGTTTTGTGATGATTTGGGAGTTGAGCACCAACTTACAGTGAGCTATTCACCGCAACAGAATGGAGTTGCCGAGAGAAAAAACAGATCAGTTCTTGAAATGGCTAGATGTATGATTTTTGAAAAGAAATTGCCAAAGACCTTTTGGGCAGAGGCAGTCAACACAGCTGTATACCTCCAAAATAGGCTTCCTACAAGGGCAGTAGAAGGGATGACACCTATTGAGACTTGGGGAGGCATCAAGCCATCCATTAACCATCTAAGAGTATTTGGTTCATTTTGCTATACTCTTGTACCAGATGTGAAAAGAAGCAAATTGGATGAAAAGGCAGAAAAAGGAATTATAATAGGCTATAGCTCACAATCAAAGGGCTATAGAGTCTATAACATTGAATTTGGAAAAGTTCTCATTAGTGGAGATGTTAAAGTGCATGAAGATGCTTGTTGGAATTGAGAGACTTCTCAAGTTGATAGGTATTCAGTTTTGCCTTCTCTTGAGAATGCAAATGAAGATCAAGATCATGAAGATGTAGATGATGAGTTTGCTGTAAGGGGTATCAGACCTCTATCTGAAATTTATTAGAGATGTAATAGTGCTGCACTTGAACCTACAAGCTATGAAGATGCTAGCAAAGTGGAGGAATGGAAACATTCCATGAAGGAGGAGATAACTACCATTGAAAACAGCAATACTTGGCAACTGGTTGACAAACCTGAAGACAAGAATGTCACTGGAGTAAAATGGGTTTATAGGGTAAATCTAAACCCCAATGGATCCATAAACAAATATAAGGCCAGACTTGTTGTAAAAGGCTATGTTCAGCAATTTGGGATTGATTATATGGATACTTTTGCACTAGTAGCAATAATGGATACAATTCATGTTCTTGTAGCTTTGGCTGCACAAATGAAGTGGAAAATTTGGCATTTAGATGTTAAATCGGCATTCCTAAATGGAAGCCTAGCTGAAGAGATTTATGTAGCTCAACCTGAAGGATTTGTTGTGGAAGGAAGTGAAGATAAGGTGTATAAGCTTCATAAGGCCTTGTATGGGCTAAAACAAGCTCCTAGAGCTTGGTACAACAAAATTGATAACTACTTCTGCAATCAAGGCTTTAGGAGGAGTGAAAATGATGCAACTCTTTATGTAAGAAGGTTTCTGGATGGTGGTTCTTTAATTGTCTCTTTGTATGTTGATGACTTGCTAGTCACAAGCAATAATCAACAAGAAGTGCAAAAGTTTATGGAGGAAATGAAAAATCAATTCGAAATGTCAGGCTTAGGAGAAATGAACTACTTTCTAGGCTTGGAAGTGCATCAATTCAAGGATGGGATTTTTCTGAATCAAGAAAAGTATGCTCATGAATTGTTGAAGAAGTTTAGAATGGAAAACTGCAAATTTGCTCTTACTCCTTTAATGCAGAATGTAAAACTCTCAAAGGAAGATGGAGCTGAAAAGATAGATGCTTCTCTCTATAGAAGCTTGATTGGTAGCCTACTTTATCCCACCGCATCAAGACCAGATCTTATGTATGTTGCTAGTTTCTTTGTCAAGATTTATGCAAAGTCCTAGTAAGACACATTTTGCAACCTGCAAAGAGAGTGCTTAGATACTTGAGAGGCGTTACTCAGCTTGGAATTTGGTACAAGCCAAGTGAAAATGGAAGCTTATTGGGATATGTTGATAGTGATTGGGCTGGAAACCTTGATGACATGAAGAGTACTACTGGTTATACATTTTCCTTAGGCTCTGGCATGTTCTCTTGGAATTCAAAGAAACAAGAAATTGTAGCTCAATCCACTACTGTTTGAATATGTAGCAAGAAATTGCAACAACAAATCAAGCTATTTGGCTAAGAAAAATTCTAAAGGATTTGGGAGCAGAGCAACAGGAAGCTACAGAGATTAATTGTGATAGCAAATCAGCAATTGCTATTGCAGAAAATCCAGTTCAACATGGAAAGACCAAGCATATTCAAGTGAAGTTTCATGCTATACGTGAAGCTGTTAAAAATCATGAGATTAAGCTAGTTCATTGTTGTTCTGATCTTCAAGTTGTTGATATACTCAGTAAAGCTCATCCTAGAGCTAGATTTGAAAGACTTAGAGAATTGCTTGGAGTGTCCATCAAAAATCTCAAGGAGGAGTGTTAGTGTAGCTGAGATTTTTGCTGTACACCAGTATTTTGTGATGTTTAATGTTATATTATATTATTTAGTAGTTGGTTGATACTTTTGACTAAGTGTAAGGTGACCCATACTTAATAGAGTGTCTTTAGGTGATGTTAGGTGCAGTTGGCAGAGTACCATACGTTTTAGAGAAAAGCTTAATATGTTATGTATCAAAAATATTATTGCATGAATGTATGAATCAGTTTACGTTTTCAGATTTTATTGGATGCTAACATAGCCACCTCCCCAACTCTTCCCAAAGTCTTACTCGTCATAAAATGAATAATCTCCACCGCCATCATAGCATTATCGAGTATAGACCGCCCTGGAACAAAAGCCGACTGAACATCTGAAACACATTTATGAAGAATTGGTTTTAGCCTGTTTGCAAGAACCTTGGACAAAATCTTATATATGACATTGCATAGAGAAATAGGGCGCCAGTCTTTCATGGATTTTGGGTTATCATGTTTTGGGATAAGGGTTATATAGGTATCATTAATAGAACTAGGAAAAGAGCCCCTCTCTAACCATGAACAGCTTGCTTCAAAAATCTCATCACCACAAAGCTCGCAAGACCTTTTGTAGAATGCTGGATTAAAATCATCAGGCCCTGGAGACTTATCAACATGCATCTGATTAAGAGCTACATGAAACTCTTCTTTAGTAAAGCGCTGCACCAACCTCACGTTATCATCATCAGAAACACATGGACTAATAGCGTCCACAATAGGCTGGTAGGTTCCCTCACGGTGCAGAAAAAGATCATCAAAATAGCTTCTAGCAATGTTTCTAATTTGCACTGGATCATCCGTAATGAAGTCACCATCACCACGAAGCTTGCAGATTCTATTATTTGTAACCAACCTCTTTTAACAACTTCAGAAAAATCTTGCTCAGGTAACCATGTATTTTCAAAGCGAAAGCGTTTCCTTGGAGGCAACAATAATGGAGGATCACGCTGCAAGAGGATTGGGGTCTGATCAGAAATAGGAGCAATTAAATTAAGAAGACAGACTTGACGGAATAAATCTAACCAGACCTGATTAGCCATAGCCCTGTCAAGTCTCTCCTCCACAACATCATCCGTTCCCTTCCTTGCACTCCTGGTAAACTAGTAACCTTCTAGCTTTATATCGATAAGGCTCGCTGCTTGGACCGCCTCCCTAAAACCATTCATAAGATAGTTAGGATGGTCAACCCTACCAAGTTTATCATTAGCAGAAAGAAGATCATTAAAATCCCCAATGACACACCAAGGCAGAGTGGAAACATCAGCTAACCTTCTCAGCAGAGCCCAAGACTCTCTCCTACGAGTACGATCAGCAAAACCATTGAAACCTGTAATTCTCCATCTTCCCTTCGGAGCATCATTCACAACCACATCAACATGATGGAGAGAGAAACTAGTTATCTCACACTGAATAGAATTCTTCCAAAAAACGCAACACCACCACCCCTAGCTTCCCTATCCAAAACATCCATCAAACCCAATTCTCCTTCTAACCTCCTCAACTTTATTAGCATTAACTAACGTTTCAAACAAAAAAAATTAAATTCTGGCTTATGCGTCCGAATAAGGTTCTTCAAGGCAGGAACTACTCTCAGATGATCTAAACCTCGACAATTACAGTTAAGGATCGTCATTATTTCTGATAGGCCCGGGGACCAGGACCTACCGAAAAAAAAAAGACCAGGCTCTCGAGAAACATACATGCTAGAATTACCAGAACTGGGCACAATCTCTCCCCTCCTTTTAAGTGGTCCATTCACTCCACCCTCCACTTCATGCTCATGCACGTACGTCTCATCAAGGGTATTAATTGCCAAGGCTCTTTGTTGCACGTGATGAATATTACTTTCTCCTCCAGCCGTTACAAATACTTCTCTCTCCTCATAATTACTACTGGATCCGTGAACAAATTTGTTAATACTCAAATTTGAATTTGATTTGAAAATCTCCTCTTCATGATAGCTATCCCTTGATCCTCTCCCATTCCCCATACTTTTCTCGCCAGCATCATATCGTTCCTGATTATCATAACCGAAATTAGTGGCACGGGGATCTCCTTCAGGATTCCTCAGATAGTGGCTGCTCCCATAACCACTTCCCCGCCTGTTCTCCGTGTGAAGCTCCGCCCCCCAGCCCCGGCTTCCGTCGTCATTTACCATGGTGAATCTCCTGTCACAAAAGTTCTCACTGTGGCCAAGCAATCCACAGAGAAAGCAAAACACTCCTAGCTTTTCATACTTAAAAACCACAATGCTCCACTCTCCTCCTTCCACCTTAACTTCATGTGCTTTCTTCAATGGGTTCCTAACATCAATCATCACTCTGATCCTCATATACTTGCGCCAGATATTTGAATTATTGGACTGATCATATTCCAAGAAAGAGCCAATAAAATTTCCGAGATATTTGCCTACTGGTTCAGTCATTAATCCCAATAGGAGATTATGGGCTTGAATCCAGAAAGCAATATGAAACAGTGGGATATTTGCCATACAACTCCTAGGTTCCCCCTTCCTAGCACAAGAAGATGGTTGTCAAAGCTCCACGACCCTCCATTAAAGGCCCTATCCATGTCCAGCCGGTGATAAAACTGGAATAGATACAGGCCCTTCTCCGTTTCCGAGATCGTCACACCTCTCCCAGGCCTCCAGACGTCCGCCAACACCACCTGCATCACATTCAGTCGGATTGTGCAATCAATGAGGAAGCGACAGATAGGCAAAGGTCTTGCCTCTGCCGTCGGAGCCCCTTGTCTCATCCCCTCCTCCCTGACAAACACGCCTCCCTCCTCATCATCACCACCGAGTGACACCGAGTGACAGCCCCTCCATGTTAAGTGCCATTAGAGAATAACAAGCAAGCGCCCACAGAACTCCCTAGGTCAGAGAGAAAAACAAAAATTTTTAGTTGTTAATTAGTGTCCCCCAAACAAAGAATTTTAGAGTGATGTATTTTAATTACCCTTTTAAAATATTTTATCCTCTATAAATATCTCATCCAAACACATCCTTAGTGTGTGTTTGGATTCATCCAAGCACACCCTTAGTGTGTGTTTGATTGGGTTATTTCAAAATTCCAAGGAATTTGAAATACAAAGCAATTCAATTACTTTCATTTTAAAAATACTTTGATTGAATATGGTAATTAAAATGCCTTGTATTTTAAATTCTTTGTTTCGATAAAGCATTTCAATTACCTTCAATTATATATTTTTTTAAAATATTCATTTAAAAAATTGGGATTTCAACTGTCCGAGAGCCGACGTGCCGTATCCGATGTCCGGGGGCCAGCGTCCCCCACCGGGTGTTCAGGGGAAGTCACCCCCAAACCAGGTGTCCGGGGGTCGTCCCCCCCGAACCGGGTGTCCGGGGGCCGGCGCCCCCCATTAGGTGTCCAAAGCCAGGCCCCGGTGGTGGTAGGGGCCGTGGCCGAGTCTTGGGGGGTCCGGGTGGTTCGGGGACCGATGTCGGTGGTAGGTGGCATATGAGTAAAAAGAGGGAATTTCAAAATACCATATTTTTAGGTGGTATTTCAAATTCCTCAAATTTATATCAAACAAAATACCCTCGTAAAATACCTTGGTTCCTCAAAACCTTCATATTTAATACCCAAACAAAATATTTTAGAATAAAGTATTTTAATTACCCTTTTAAAATACTCCACCATATACAAATACCTATTCCAAACATATCCTTAAAGTATTGATTAAATACTATAAAACTTTTTTTTTACACAAACAAGTCTTTTAAAATCTCAATCTATTACGTAACAAAAGTTGGGTCCGTCGTTTGGTCACGCAATTCTGATGGACGTGACCGTGTTTTTTGGGTCTGATCCAATGATATAAGCCCAGCCCTAGCTTTGATTCTGGACTTGGCAGATTATTCTAGCACTTTCTGCTCTGTCCATTTCTCTCCCCAACACACATTTTCTTACATTATTAGGACGCACAACATAAATATTTATTTTATTTATATAATAACTCCTCTCTATCTATCTATCTATCTTTCTCTTTCCCTTTCAATCTTCATCGTGCAGATTAAAACGGAATGCTTCAAAGCCCAAACCTTTTGATCTGATTCGTTTAGAAATGGACGCAGAGATGATGGAGGTATCGCAGGCGTCAAGCTCCGGCGAGAACGACGTCGTTCGTGATTTACTCACATTGGCTCGGCAGCTTATTAATCAAGGCAAACCTTCCCAGGCACTACAAGCGGTAAAATAATCTTTCTTTCTCTTCATTTCAATTACTATTTTGCATAACTTTTCTCTTCAATTCACCCCTTTATTTTCTTTTTTAATTCTTGTTGTAACTGGGTTATTTGATTTTTTTAATTCTGGTTTGCTATAAAAATGATTTTTTTTTTTTTTTGTTAGTTTGTTTATTTTTTAATATATAGAACATTGGGGGGACCTGAAATTTGATACTGGGGTATCTAACTTGTGTGCCAAACTCCCTTAAAAACCTTGGGAAGGGTGGAAGAATTGCTGGCAACTTCGCTTAACTGATCAGTGGGACGTAATATATGCTGTTTATTCTTGTGGCTTTCTGCAGGGGCATTCCAACTACTAGTAGAACAATCCAAGTACACCTTATCTCTTATCTGTGCTCAAAACATACCAAATTGCTATGGCTTTGGTTATTCAAATGTTTTATTTCTGATTAAACTATATTTTTGAGAACCTCAGTCAAGAATATTTCTTTTCCACCTTCATAATAATAAAGTTTTCAAGTTTCATTCACAGAATTTATTGTTGGTATCCTTTATGTCCTAGGATGGTTTTTTAATGTCTTATACCAAATATGTTAAACTTTTATTCCAGACTCACTTTCCTAGGAATATCAAAATATGTTTGATACCAAACATCGCCCATGTTTGGGAGTTTTTAAAATGAGGGAAGGAAAATGGGAGATTATCGTGCAACTCTGAAACCCTCCATTACTAATTTTCGTTAACGTTTTAAAGTTCCCCCAATTTGGAGGACTTTGGAGGTTTCTCAACATCCAATTAAGGGGAAGGAAACTTATTAATCAACCTCCTTAATCTTCCCTTCCCTCCGTTTTCTTTTGATTGGTCCGCTCCTTTATCCTCCCAACTCCCAAACATACCCCAAACTACCCGGATAGAACTACCTAAATACACATTTACAAGCTATGTAAGGCACATTGTGCACGAACAACATCATTTCATAGAAGGAAAAAAATTAAGCCTTTGCATCATCAAAAATTCAAAATGGTGTTCTTGTTACATATTTGGAGTTTTTTATTTAAAGAGTTGCCCCTAGTAGGAAGTTTGTGTAGTCATATGTTATTAGAGTTTAGATATTAAACTTTCGATAGTGCATTGTCAAACAAACACAATTCAGTGCTCAAATACGATGAACGGCTTGGGGGCATGAGGCAGATTTATCTGTGGTTCTTATGTCTCTAGAATTGAGATAATGAAGTGATGTGGAATCAGCTACTCAAGCATTTCATAGAGGAAATTGTTCTGTTGTGATGTGAGAAACATAAAGCATGCTTGTAGAAAGTGAAATGTACTTGTCAAAGGAGAAAATCTGAACAAAAACAAAATTTTGGCAATTTTTTTTTGGTGCCTGATATTTACCTGAAATTGGAACAGGTGGTGGTTGCAATGAAGTCCAAAGGTGGGGATGAAGCTGTCTTTCAGTCCTTGCATCGCGCTCGCGAGCTGTACAGAAGTAGACTGCAAGCGAATTCTGCGGTTGATCAGCTGGCTTCTTTGTTTGCTGAGTGTGCCATTGCTGAAGCTCAGCCTGTTGTAATAAATGAACCGTCTGCAAACAACATTGCCAGCCCATCAATTACCCCAGATGCTCATGGGACTTCTATACTGGCAGAAACTGGCAGGATGCAAGTAGTACTAGATGCAGTTTCAGATGGAAGCAGCTTCATCTGTTTGAAGTGTGGGGGCCTTGTTAGTAACCATCGCAAAGAGGAGCACTTTGCATACTGGTGTTGTTAAATGTTAACCCCGATGTTCGGGTTTAGAAGTGTATATCTACTATGGTGATGCTATGTTTTTCTATGCATCCTCAAGATGGACCAATGGAATGTCTTGCAAGCCTCCTGACTGCCTTATACTTGGTCTTTGAGAAAGTCATGCAATGAGTTGCCAAACTTTGTCCCTTAAAAGACATTAATGCTGTAAGTGATAGTCATTTACCAATACAGAAAAGTCTGAGTGAAGTTAGTGTAATGACGTCCATGTTGACTATAATGTTACAATTTGAGCCAAGAGTACCTTGTTCTGCCATAGTGTGTTACCCTTTCTGCTGATTCTGTACTTACTCATAATGAATTGTAGGTGTGTACATTAAAATGGTTATATCAGTGAAAATAATGATTTAGCTGCTATCAACTAACATGCTTCTTCAGCCAAGTATTTTGTTTAATGTTTCTAGATATTTATGAGAATTTAATTTTCTTTATAGAACTATCTGATTATGTGGTGTTATATTATTATCTAGACAGTTTGACTGTGTTACACTTACAGGCATATCTCCAAAAGACCCAAGGTTTTTTTATCTGTCGAATAATTTGAACTTACTACATGTTTCTCTTTACTTGATTTTTTCATGCAATCTTGGTAATAGTCAAACTTCCTTCCTTCCTGCTAGTTCTCTCTCTTCCATTTAGTACTGTGCCAATGCCAGCTTTATAGGTTTAGGTAATAGTCACAATTTCACATTCTGTACTGGTCAGTGTCAAGTTTACAGTTATAAACAAGACTGACAGTTTCTTATTTGGTGTTGGCCAAAGTTTATAGAGTTATGTAATACGAAATAACATATTTATATATGTAGGTAATAGAAAATTATATAGGTAATGTCAAGTTTTATGGATAGTATACAAGGTTAAAGGTTATTAAAACATTTTATGTTTTAAGTATGTGATAAAAATGATATTTTATATTGTGTTAAGTAGGTGCCAATTAATGGTCTTTTTTAAAGCCATTGAGGCTGCATTGAGTTAAACAAACCACATACAACAGGTGCTGCATAGAATCCTTCTTTGCTTGGTCTCAGTGTGTTAACGTGGTTTTTTTGTTGTGTCCAAAATTCCTTCGTGACAAATATTTATAGATCAAACGACTGTGGGACCTACGAGTTATGCGGTAATCTCGTCAAAATAAGTATGTGAATTGTGTGCCAAGTACGAATTTGACAATGAAGCCAAATTAGAAATTACTGGCAAAGATTTAGTATCAAAACAAATATGTAAATTTATCAAAAAAAGATACAAAGTGTTGTTAATAATGAATTTTAACAATAAAACGACTTGTGTTTTAAAAGATAAGTTTGAAATTTAAAAGAAGAAAGTAGTTTCTATTGTAAAAGATAACTTCCTAGTTGCATTAAGTTTGTAATGAAAAGAAACAAGAATTTGAAAATAAAGTTAAGTAAAATAGGATCTAAGTAATACCATTCACGAAAGGTAAATGAAAATAAGAACATAAACGAAATATTAAGGAATAATGGAGAACAAGTAAAAAACTTTGAAGGGCAAAACCAGTATTGTACTGGGTTGTAATATTGAATTGAATTGAAAATGGGAAGGGTGGAGGGAGTACTTGAATTAATCCGTCAATCTGCTGTGTGATCGAGATGTGTAGGATGTGTATCAAGTAATCGAACGACCCTGGTTACAATGAGTATACTACTATTTATAGAAAAATACAATAACTTCCTAGTAGTAACTTCCTACCTAAATGACTGCCACATGTCTTTGGCAGTTCTTTTAGATTCTAAACCTAACTACTTGTCAAAACAGTTCCAATAATTTCTCAATGTCTTGAACCGCTCCGTGTCAACTAACTTATCTTTGACGGAATTAACTGCTTGACAACTTATTTTAACTGCTTTGTCGACCTAGAGGCTTGTCATTTTTCCTTTTCCACCTTATTGGCGACTCTTTCATGAATATTGTCGGAAAAACCATCCGTCAGTCAATATGCACATCTTCTTGCCAACTAAGTATCTTCAATACTTTATAAAAACAATAGTTTTAACTTCACTCCCTTTGTTAACCTGTCAGAATTATTTCTGTCAAGAATTTGAAATTCTTCCATTAACACAGTATTCCTGGTAGCAGTTCTTTTTTATGACACCAAATCTTTTTTTTTTTTTTAGTTTATGTTGCTCCTAATGAGTTCTTTGATTTCTTCTTCATTTTCGTTTATTTCAATATTTATCTTTTTGGTGATTGTTTCATTTGTTTGTGTTGTGTTCTTTGATTCGTCTGTGTTCTACGTTCCACTTTGATAATATGTTGGTCTGTGTGTTTTATGTTTGTGTTATTGTGTATTTTTATGTGATTCTTGTCTTTTTTTTTTTTTTTGGGACCATTACGAGCTGTTGTAGATATTATTCATGTTGTGGATGAAAAATGTGGTTGTTCTCAACGAATAATATTATAGCAAAAAAAACATGCAACACAAAGAGAATATCTAATGTGGTGGTTAGAATGTTCCCACTATGAAATACCATGAGGTTCCATATTCTAATGTTAAAAGAAGCTTGAGCGGTGTTCCAAAGGTGAATTTTATTGCTAGAAGCAATAAAAGTTGGGTCTCAAGTTCAAGAAGGATTTTGCTTTCTGACATGCTAAATTCAACATGAAATCTTATCCCAAAAATAAACTCAACAAGCATAAAAGTATACCCATTGTGATTATTTTTTTTATAAGCAAATTTTATTGATACGGATACTTGGGATACCCGAACCCGATTACAAGAAACACCAAGCGAAAGCAAGAAGAGTAAAGAGGTATTCGTTCATCCCAAAGAAATTGTCAAAAGGTTGATAAACTACCAAGAACACCAAAACACTACAAATCAAGTAGAATAACCATCCAAATTACACCCACAAAGAAAAAACCAGAAGACTAAATTGAAAAAGAACTAAATATTAAATCCATGAAACATGATCTCATCATCTCCACCAAAACAGAGCAGCTGTAAACACACCCCAACCAGACACCAAAACCAGCCAAGAATGAGCCAGATAATGCCAAAACAAACCAAAGCAACCCACTCCTTGAACAGGTTAGTACATAGAGTGATCACACTCAAGAATTTTGAATTGTAGAAATAACTTGTAATCCTCCCAACCAAGAAACCCGAAAGGGAGCAGGCCTTGCATAGGAAAATCACCATCCACAGTAAACAAAACCAACCGAACTCCACAAGCCCCTGCACTAACCCCCTACAGCTTCACTATGCCATACCAACCACTAGGATAATTCATGAGAAACAAGTCACTATGGGGCCAAGTACAGTAATACCACCAACCACAAGGTTCACCAAATATATAGACCAAACCCACCCTACAATAGCACTTCCAATGGACACACCAAGAAAATAACATGACATTTGGTTCCTGTCCATACTTGAGAAAACAGAACTGCGGAATAGATCCCAATTCTGAATAGAAAAAACCACAGCAAAGGCAGACACCCCATGACCACCACCTATTTGAAGCAATTAAGAATCACCACTACCACAATCACGGACAACCAAGAAACTAGTTTATATAATAGTCAAAACTGTAACAACCCAAGACAAAGACTCTGACTCCACACACACACATTTGAGGTAGGCCGATTTTATGGTGCACGCGTCCATTACAAGTGCACTGGTACACACATTACCCATAACCGTTGGATGTTGCTAAAAATTGAATCAATGGTGATAACTTGTTTACCTGCAACCGACCAAACTGGTTAACACTACTAGTTATTGAAAGTCATCCTTATTGAATGTAAACATTTAATTTTTAAAAAAATGATAAATAACGTTATGATACTAATCTTTATTGACTATAACCATTTAATTCTTGGTTTTTACCTATGAAAATATCGTATGTTAATTTAATTGATTTTTTATATAAAAATCATATATTTTATTTTGTTAAATGCGTTATATTGTATGTTTTAATTTGTAATTTAAACCTTTTAAAAAATATAAATGATGTTAATGAATTGAAAATCATATTAATTTATTTTGTAAGCAGACACACCATGACCACCACCTGTTTGAAGCAATAAAGAATCATCACTACCACAATCACGGACAACCAAGGAACTAGTTTATATAATAGTCAAAACTGTAACAACTCAAGACAAAGACTCTGACTCCACACACACACATTTGAGGTAGACCGATTTTATGGTGCACGAGTCCATTACAAGTGCACTGGTGCACACATTACCCATAACCGTTGGATGTTGTCAAAAATTGAATCAATGGTGATAACTTGTTTACCTGCAACCGACCAAACTGGTTAACACTACTAGTTACTGAAAGTCATCCTTATTGAATGTAAACATTTAATTTTTTTAAAAATGGTAAATAACGTTAATGATACTAATCATTATTGACTATAACCATTTAATTCATGGTTTTTACCTATGAAAATATCGTATGTTAATTTAATTGATTTTTTATATAAAAATCATATATTTTATTTTGTTAAATGTGTTATATTGTATGTTTTAATTTGTAATTTAAAGCTTTTAAAAAATATAAATGACGTTAATGAATTGAAAATCATATTAATTTATTTTGTAATTTAAATTTAAAATACAAATAAGATAAATCACATTAATGTAAACATTTAGTTTTAAAAAAAATCGAAAAAACCGAAAACCGAAAAACCGCTTAATTTTCATTGGATTGGATCAGACTTTGGATTCCTTAAGGAAAACCAATCCAATCCAAACCGAACTACTATATACATATATTATTATTTTTAAAATTATAATATTATTCATATTTAAGCCTTATTTTCATACTTTTACGAACAAATTAACTCCCTCATTCTCTTTAATATTTTTGTTAGAATGACATATATGAAAATATTTAGAATAAATGTTAATGTAATGAAATTGTATTTTGATAAAAGTTTTGATGTATATCATATATATACTTATTTGAGTAAACATGAAAAATAGGAAATCAATTAAGTAAATTAGAAAAAATAATTATGTACAATTTATTTATAGCTAATTCAAGGGGAAATTAGGATAAATGAGAGTAGATATAAGGAACTAACATAAAAGAATATTTAACATAAAAGAACATGTTAAAAATATTAATAATTATTTTTCTCAAACTCCCAAAATTAGTCAAGAACGTCATAAAATCAAATAATGATTAATAAGAACAAGCAGTTGTTGCCTTTCATAATGGTTCTACTGTTCTAGCATACAGGGGGAGGTTAAAAATAAGTGTTGGGTTCTCTAAACTAGCTTCCTTGAATGAAAATTATCTTTTGTCCACTATTAAATCACTAGAAACGACACTTGACATAAGAAAAAAAATAAAGTATGACAAAAACCGAATTATCCAATCCAATCCAAACCGCATTTGATTGGATTGGATCAGATCGAATTTTCTGATGGAAGCAAACCAATCCAATCCAAATCGCATGTTGTTTTCATCATTGGATCAGATAACATTTTAACTCAAAACTGATCTAATCCAATCCGTGAATACCCTACTTGATCCTCATAGTTTTCCACCTTTTGAAACTCCAATAGAATAAAGTTTACACAACCCTTGCATTTAAGTTGTTCAACTTATTTAGATTGTGTATCTTATCTCACTGTTTTTTTGCAATGAACCATTCTGCATTGGAGACTTTGATGATACACACACGCACTCTTAATTATAATACATTATACAAAATTAACATACACATACATATGGGGTAAACATTTTTCATATATATAGAAGCATTGAATATAATTTTGGAGATAAATTACAGAAAAACATAAAAATATTAAAACGATGTTTTTTAGTTAAATATAATTTTATTAAATTAATTTGACTATAATCTTTGAATTGCCTTTTTTTTTTTGCTTAAATAAATTAAAATTAAATAACAAAAAAAAACAAAAGAATATAATGTCTAATTGGTATTTTGATCCACGTAATCATCATATGATATATTTTTATTAATAAAAATATTGATAAAAAATAATTAAATATTAACAAATCAAGTGAGTAAATACTTAAGTATAAATAATAAAAATAGAAATTTAACTTATTAAAATGTTTTTTTTACAGGAAAAAAAATGTTAGTTAATAAAGAACATTTTAGGCAATCAAAATTTGAAGTAATTAAGGGATGAAGATCACCTATCCCAAAATGATGTCTCATTTACTTAGATCATACCAATTGAAATATTAATTACATTATTTATTATAAGTGTATCATTTTTAAATGACATGACACAATACAATATAAGTGAATAAGACAGGGTATTGAAGTTAGAGAAGTCGGAGAGAATGAGAGAGGAAAAGAATCGAACATGAATTCGGATTATTCATTCTGAAGATTACAGTGAAGCACACATTAGTTTATATATACTGATGATTGGGCAGTTACACCGATGACAGTTGTACGAGCTGTGTAAGCTAACTATACTTACTAGAAAGTATATGGGCCTAAGTAGAATCATAAAGAAGACTAACTATCTCTAACGTTCCCCCTACAAACTCAGGGTGTTTGAGAAGGTGAGAACTTGTCAAACATTTTGAGTTTGCCTCTAAGTGTGATAAACCGAGTTGCTGACAGGGGCTTGGTTAGAATATCAGCCCATTGGTCTTGTGCTGGAACATGAGACACAATGAGGCTATGATTCAGCACCTTCTCTCTAACAAAGAAGATATCTAATTCCATATGCTTGGTCCGCGAATGCAAAACTCACTACAAAAAATATGGTGTTTTGCGGCGGTTTTATATGTCAAATAGTGGCGGTTTGAACCGCCGCTAACAAATTTTACGGCGGTTTAGAAACCGCCTCAGAAGCGACCGTCGCGAAGCAGTTTTGCGGCGGTTTTTCACAACCGCTGGCACTACCGTCGCTAATTTAGTGGCGGTTCTAAACCGCCACAAAAAACATATTTTGAATTACCTATAAAATACAGCGGCGGTTCTAAACCGCCACAAAATATCACAATTTTTAATATACAGAAATTATAACGGCGGTTTGTAACCGCCGCCAAAGCTACGACATTAACAAAAGATAAACATATAGCGGCGGTTTTAAACCGCCACAAAATATTAAATATTTTAATATACAGAAATTATAACGGCGGTTTGAAACCGCCGCCAAAGCTACTGCATTAATAATAGAAAAAAATATAGCGGCGGTTTTAAACCATACAAAATATTAAATATTTTAATATACAGAAATTATAACGGCGGTTTGAAACCGCCGCCAAAGCTACTGCATTAATAATAGAAAAAAATATAGCGGCGGTTTTAAACCGCCACAAAATATTAAATATTTGTTTCTTTTTTAACTGATTCAATTCATTATTTGTCTAATTTTTTTAATATCCCTGTTTTAATAAAAACTTTATACTAAGAACTAATAAATTTATTAAATTGATACACGAAAATGCTATACTAAGAACTAATAAATTTCGAGTTTAATTTTATCATGGCAATCAAATACAAACCATCTTATTTTGCACCAAATATCTCATTCCTCAAAGAAACATGCTAAAAATAAAAGCTAAATAATATATCCAATGCTAGAGACAAGCCGAAAAATTTGTAGTAAGAATGAAGTTTGATTCTCAGGAAGAAGCTTGTAGAAGCATGAAGCATCAAAGGGAAGTTAAATAGATTGGCATATAGCAGCATCGTAAATTCCTTAAAACTACAAACAACAATTTATGGAAGCTCTCAAAATATATATGGATGCATGCTACGCGGTTTCGAAACACAATTCCCACTCCAGACGTAACATATATGTTGAATCCTGCAACAAACATCAACCACTCAACAATACAATGCACAATTAGAAGAGGTGGTCGTTCCTTATCAGTAACTAAGCCATACATAAATCAAGATTTAAAATCCTACACTTTCCATGTTCTAGTTAGTGTCATACAGTTCAAAAGAAAACTGTTGAAAACAAAACACATTGCATACCAACTTTCATATCAATCCCCACTTCTTCAATGGTTCCAATAAATGATACACAAAAATGATAATCGGTCACTTAGATCATCAACCTCTCTGTGCAAGTTCTTGATGTAGTTGCAAGTCTCTTGCAATACCTTGGCAAATTGAAACCTACAAGAGCGAGAAAATCACAAATCAATGTTTTGTTGGTTCTTCTTTTAGCGCACACATGATGTTGCTTGTTAGTGCAGTTTAGTCAATGGGGGGCAAGAGGGAAGAATCTGATCAGTGTCACAGCCTCGAGTAATCTGATCTGTTCTAATTAAGTCTGTGTGACGATGAAGTTCCACGATCTTCAGGATCATGACTAGAGGCAGAAGATCGTCTCACTTCTCTAGGCGATTGTTCTCTAGGCGATTGTAAATCTGCCACCTGGAATTGAAAGATAAAATCACAAATTAGATGCGAATAACTAATTTCACAACAAAGACATCCAAATTCAGCAAGTTGCAACCATAACTATTTACCTGATTTCCCTTAAAATTTTGCATAAGAAAAGCAACTTGGGCTTTCATGTCATCATAGTCAACAAGTTTTGCCTTTAATGAATCCATTTCAACTACTTGTGCCTTTAACCCATCAACTTCTGATTCTAGCTTTTGAATTTTGGCATTAGCTGCTTCCAAGTCACTGGACCGATTAGTGGGTCCATATATTTGAGTTTTGTTCACCCCGAATCCCACACCACGGAGTCGTCCAGGATGCTCTGGTCCAAAAACTTTTACAAAAGCCTCATTCTCGATGAGTGAGTTATTAATTTCATTTTGTAATTGTTCCTACATATAAGCAACTGCAGACAATGTTCATAATATGTAAAGTAAATCCAAAGAAAACAATTTCCATCCAAACTTACTTGCTTTGAGTCTTGCCTCCTCGCTAACATAGGATCCATCCTTTCTTTTATGAGCGATAGGATACATATCACCTTTACTATAGGGTCGCTTGTCTTGCTTTTCCTAAGTTTTTGTACCATACAAGCAGTAATGTTATAATAAAATCACTTCATTTCCAAGAATTATTCAACATCATAACAATATATACGATTATACCATTTCATCTTTCTTTCTTGGAAGTGACTTTGACCCTAATGTGTGATGAATCACTTGTTTTTGGCGATTTGCTGCATTTTTTTCAGCTTTTTCCTGCATAGTTAACAAAAATGACAATCAATAAATGATATATTGAGTTAGGAAAAAAAAATCAGATTTATGATTATTACCAGAGATTTTTCACTTAGTCTATATTGCAAATAGACAACCCAATGGTCGGGGGGGATTTTTGGTGGGTGCAACTGACAATTTTGGTCGAAACTAAGCTCCCAGTTATAAAAGTTATTAAACATTTTGCACCTATTGCACCTACCGTCGCTAATTTAGTGGCGGTTCTAAACCGCCACAAAAAACATATTTTGAATTACCTATAAAATACAGCGGCGGTTCTAAACCGCCACAAAATATCACAATTTTTAATATACAGAAATTATAACGGCGGTTTGTAACATCCGCCAAATCAACGACATTAACAAAAGATAAACATATAGCGGCGGTTTTAAACCGCCACAAAATATTAAATATTTTAATATACAGAAATTATAACGGCGGTTTGAAACCGCCGCCAAAGCTACTGCATTAATAATAGAAAAAAATATAGCGGCGGTTTTAAACCGCCACAAAATATTAAATATTTTAATATACAGAAATTATAACGGCGGTTTGAAACCGCCGCCAAAGCTACTGCATTAATAATAGAAAAAAATATAGCGGCGGTTTTAAACCGCCACAAAATATTAAATATTTGTTTCTTTTTTAACCGATTCAATTCATTATTTGTCTAATTTTTTTAATATCCCTGTTTTAATAAAAACTTTATACTAAGAACTAATAAATTTATTAAATTGATACACGAAAATGCTATACTAAGAACTAATAAATTTCGAGTTTAATTTTATCATGGCAATCAAATACAAACCATCTTATTTTGCACCAAATATCTCATTCCTCAAAGAAACATGCTAAAAATAAAAGCTAAATAATATATCCAATGCTAGAGACAAAGAAAAAGGGTCAGTAAGAATGAAGTTTGATTCTCGGGAAGAAGCTTGTAGAAGCATGAAGCATCAAAGGGAAGTTAAATAGATTGGCATATAGCAGCATCGTAAATTCCTTAAAACTACAAACAACAATTTATGGAAGCTCTCAAAATATATATGGATGCATGCTACGCGGTTTCGAAACACAATTCCCACTCCAGACGTAACATATATGTTGAATCCTGCAACAAACATCAACCACTCAACAATACAATGCACAATTAGAAGAGGTGGTCGTTCCTTATCAGTAACTAAGCCATACATAAATCAAGATTTAAAATCCTACACTTTCCATGTTCTAGTTAGTGTCATACACGGTTCAAAAGAAAAGCTGTTGAAAACAAAACACATTGCATACCAACTTTCATATCAATCCCCACTTCTTCAATGGTTCCAATAAATGATACACAAAAATGATAATCGGTCACTTAGATCATCAACCTCTCTGTGCAAGTTCTTGATGTAGTTGCAAGTCTCTTGCAATACCTTGGCAGCTGAAACCTACAAGAGCGAGAAAATCACAAATCAATGTTTTGTTGGTTCTTCTTTTAGCGCACACATGATGTTGCTTGTTAGTGCAGTTTAGTCAATGGGGGGCAAGAGGGAAGAATCTGATCAGTGTCACAGCCTCGAGTAACTGGATCTGTTCTAATTAAGTCTGTGTGACGATGAAGTTCCACGATCTTCAGGATCATGACTAGAGGCAGAAGATCGTCTCACTTCTCTAGGCGATTGTAAATCTGCCACCTGGAATTGAAAGATAAAATCACAAATTAGATGCGAATAACTAATTTCACAACAAGGACATCCAAATTCAGCAAGTTGCAACCATAACTATTTACCTGATTTCCCTTAAAATTTTGCATAAGAAAAGCAACTTGGGCTTTCATGTCATCATAGTCAACAAGTTTTGCCTTTAATGAATCCATTTCAACTACTTGTGCCTTTAACCCATCAACTTCCGATTCTAGCTTTTGAATTTTGGCATTAGTGCTTCCAAGTCATTGGACCGATTAGTGGGTCCATATATTTGAGTTTTGTTCACCCCGAATCCCACACCACGGAGTCGTCCAGGATGCTCTGGTCCAAAAACTTTTACAAAAGCCTCATTCTCGATGAGCAGAGTTATTAATTTCATTTTGTAATTGTTCCTACATATAAGCAACCGGACAATGTTCATAATATGTAATGAGAAATCCAAAGAAAACAATTTCCATCCAAACTTACTGCTTTGAGTCTTGCCTCCTCGCTAACATAGGATCCATCCTTTCTTTTATGAGCGATAGGATACATATCACCTTTACTATAGGGTCGCTTGTGTTGCTTTTGCTAAGTTTTTTTAACATACAAGCAGTAATGTTATAATAAAATCACTTCATTTCCAAGAATTATTCAACATCATAACAATATATACGATTATACCATTTCATCTTTCTTTCTTGGAAGTGACTTTGACCCTAATGTGTGATGAATCACTTGTTTTTGGCGATTTGCTGCATTTTTTTCAGCTTTTTCCTGCATAGTTAACAAAAATGACAATCAATAAATGATATATTGAGTTAGGAAAAAAAAAATCAGATTTATGATTATTACCAGAGATTTTTCACTTAGTCTATATTGCAAATAGACAACCCAATGGTCGGGGGGGATTTTTGGTGGGTGCAACTGACAATTTTGGTCGAAACTAAGCTCCCAGTTATAAAAGTTATTAAACATTTTGCACCTATTGCACCTACCGTCGCTAATTTAGTGGTGGTTCTAAACCGCCACAAAAAACATATTTTGAATTACCTATAAAATACAGCGGCGGTTCTAAACCGCCACAAAATATCACAATTTTTAATATACAGAAATTATAACGGCGGTTTGTAACCGCCGCCAAAGCTACGACATTAACAAAAGATAAACATATAGCGGCGGTTTTAAACCGCCACAAAATATTAAATATTTTAATATACAGAAATTATAACGGCGGTTTGAAACCGCCGCCAAAGCTACTGCATTAATAATAGAAAAAAATATAGCGGCGGTTTTAAACCGCCACAAAATATTAAATATTTTAATATACAGAAATTATAACGGCGGTTTGAAACCGCCGCCAAAGCTCCTGCATTAATAATAGAAAAAAATATAGCGGCGGTTTTAAACCGCCACAAAATATTAAATATTTGTTTCTTTTTTAACTGATTCAATTCATTATTTGTCTAATTTTTTTAATATCCCTGTTTTAATAAAAACTTTATACTAAGAACTAATAAATTTATTAAATTGATACACGAAAATGCTATACTAAGAACTAATAAATTTCGAGTTTAATTTTATCATGGCAATCAAATACAAACCATCTTATTTTGCACCAAATATCTCATTCCTCAAAGAAACATGCTAAAAATAAAAGCTAAATAATATATCCAATGCTAGAGACAAAGACAAAGGGTGTAGTAAGAATGAAGTTTGATTCTCAGGAAGAAGCTTGTAGAAGCATGAAGCATCAATGGGAAGTTAAATAGATTGGCATATAGCAGCAACGTAAATTCCTTAAAACTACAAACAACAATTTAAGGAAGCTGTCAAAATATATAAGGATGCAAGCAACGCGGTTTCGAAACACAATTCCCACTCAAGACGCACCATATATGTTGAATCCTGCAACAAACATCAACCACTCAACAATACAATGCACAATTAGAAGAGGTGGTCGTTCCTTATCAGTAACTAAGCCATACATAAATCAAGATTTAAAATCCTACACTTTCCATGTTCTAGTTAGTGTCATACAGTTCAAAAGAAAACTGTTGAAAACAAAACACATTGCATACCAACTTTCATATCAATCCCCACTTCTTCAATGGTTCCAATAAATGATACACAAAAATGATAATCGGTCACTTAGATCATCAACCTCTCTGTGCAAGTTCTTGATGTAGTTGCAAGTCTCTTGCAATACCTTAGCAGCTGAAACCTACAAGAGCGAGAAAATCACAAATCAATGTTTTGTTGGTTCTTCTTTTAGCGCACACATGATGTTGCTTGTTAGTGCAGTTTAGTCAATGGGGGGCAAGAGGGAAGAATCTGATCAGTGTCACAGCCTCGAGTAATCTGATCTGTTCTAATTAAGTCTGTGTGACGATGAAGTTCCACGATCTTCAGGATCATGACTAGAGGCAGAAGATCGTCTCACTTCTCTAGGCGATTGTAAATCTGCCACCTGGAATTGAAAGATAAAATCACAAATTAGATGCGAATAACTAATTTCACAACAAAGACATCCAAATTCAGCAAGTTGCAACCATAACTATTTACCTGATTTCCCTTAAAATTTTGCATAAGAAAAGCAACTTGGGCTTTCATGTCATCATAGTCAACAAGTTTTGCCTTTAATGAATCCATTTCAACTACTTGTGCCTTTAACCCATCAACTTCTGATTCTAGCTTTTGAATTTTGGCATTAGCTGCTTCCAAGTCACTGGACCGATTAGTGGGTCCATATTTTTGAGTTTTGTTCACCCCGAATCCCACACCACGGAGTCGTCCAGGATGCTCTGGTCCAAAAACTTTTACAAAAGCCTCATTCTCGAGAGCGAGTTATTAATTTCATTTTGTAATTGTTCCTACATATAAGCAACCAGACAATGTTCATAATATGTAACAATAAATCCAAAGAAAACAATTTCCATCCAAACTTACTTGCTTTGAGTCTTGCCTCCTCGCTAACATAGGATCCATCCTTTCTTTTATGAGCGATAGGATACATATCACCTTTACTATAGGGTCGCTTGTCTTGCTTTTCCTAAGTTTTTGTACCATACAAGCAGTAATGTTATAATAAAATCACTTCATTTCCAAGAATTATTCAACATCATAACAATATATACGATTATACCATTTCATCTTTCTTTCTTGGAAGTGACTTTGACCCTAATGTGTGATGAATCACTTGTTTTTGGCGATTTGCTGCATTTTTTTCAGCTTTTTCCTGCATAGTTAACAAAAATGACAATCAATAAATGATATATTGAGTTAGGAAAAAAAAAATCAGATTTATGATTATTACCAGAGATTTTTCACTTAGTCTATATTGCAAATAGACAACCCAATGGTCGGGGGGGATTTTTGGTGGGTGCAACTGACAATTTTGGTCGAAACTAAGCTCCCAGTTATAAAATTTATTAAACATTTTGCACCTATTGCACCTACCGTCGCTAATTTAGTGGCGGTTCTAAACCGCCACAAAAAACATATTTTGAATTACCTATAAAATACAGCGGCGGTTCTAAACCGCCACAAAATATCACAATTTTTAATATACAGAAATTATAACGGCGGTTTGTAACCGCCGCCAAAGCTACGACATTAACAAAAGATAAACATATAGCGGCGGTTTTAAACCGCCACAAAATATTAAATATTTTAATATACAGAAATTATAACGGCGGTTTGAAACCGCCGCCAAAGCTACTGCATTAATAATAGAAAAAAATATAGCGGCGGTTTTAAACCGCCACAAAATATTAAATATTTTAATATACAGAAATTATAACGGCGGTTTGAAACCGCCGCCAAAGCTACTGCATTAATAATAGAAAAAAATATAGCGGCGGTTTTAAACCGCCACAAAATATTAAATATTTGTTTCTTTTTTAACTGATTCAATTCATTATTTGTCTAATTTTTTTAATATCCCTGTTTTAATAAAAACTTTATACTAAGAACTAATAAATTTATTAAATTGATACACGAAAATGCTATACTAAGAACTAATAAATTTCGAGTTTAATTTTATCATGGCAATCAAATACAAACCATCTTATTTTGCACCAAATATCTCATTCCTCAAAGAAACATGCTAAAAATAAAAGCTAAATAATATATCCAATGCTAGAGACAGCACAAAGGGCTGCCGTAAGAATGAAGTTTGATTCTCAGGAAGAAGCTTGTAGAAGCATGAAGCATCAAAGGGAAGTTAAATAGATTGGCATATAGCAGCATCGTAAATTCCTTAAAACTACAAACAACAATTTATGGAAGCTCTCAAAATATATATGGATGCATGCTACGCGGTTTCGAAACACAATTCCCACTCCAGACGCAACATATATGTTGAATCCTCGCAACAAACATCAACCACTCAACAATACAATGCACAATTAGAAGAGGTGGTCGTTCCTTATCGATAACTAAGCCATACATAAATCAAGATTTAAAATCCTACACTTTCCATGTTCTAGTTAGTGTCATACAGTTCAAAAGAAAACTGTTGAAAACAAAACACATTGCATACCAACTTTCATATCAATCCCCACTTCTTCAATGGTTCCAATAAATGATACACAAAAATGATAATCGGTCACTTAGATCATCAACCTCTCTGTGCAAGTTCTTGATGTAGTTGCAAGTCTCTTGCAATACCTTAGCAGCTGAAACCTACAAGAGCGAGAAAATCACAAATCAATGTTTTGTTGGTTCTTCTTTTAGCGCACACATGATGTTGCTTGTTAGTGCAGTTTAGTCAATGGGGGGCAAGAGGGAAGAATCGATCGGTGTCACGGCCTCGAGTAATCGATCTGTTCTAATTAGGTGCGTGTGACGATGAAGTTCCCACGATCTTCGGGATCATGACTAGAGGCGGAAGATCGTCTCACTTCTCTAGGCGATTGTAAATCGCCACCTGGAATTGAAAGATAAAATCACAAATTAGATGCGAATAACTAATTTCACAACAAAGACATCCAAATTCAGCAAGTTGCAACCATAACTATTTACCGATTTCCCTTAAAATTTTGCATAAGAAAAGCAACTTGGGCTTTCATGTCATCATAGTCAACAAGTTTTGCCTTTAATGAATCCATTTCAACTACTTGTGCCTTTAACCCATCAACTTCTGATTCTAGCTTTTGAATTTTGGCATTAGTTGCTTCCAAGTCACTGGACCGATTAGTGGGTCCATATATTTGAGTTTTGTTCACCCCGAATCCCACACCACGGAGTCGTCCCGGGATGCTCTGGTCCAAAAACTTTTACAAAAGCCTCATTCTCGATAGCGAGTTATTAATTTCATTTTGTAATTGTTCCTACATATAAGCAACCGGACAATGTTCATAATATGTAACAAGTAAATCCAAAGAAAACAATTTCCATCCAAACTTCTTGCTTTGAGTCTTGCCTCCTCGCTAACATAGGATCCATCCTTTCTTTTATGAGCGATAGGATACATATCACCTTTACTATAGGGTCGCTTGTCTTGCTTTTCCTAAGTTTTTGTACCATACAAGCAGTAATGTTATAATAAAATCACTTCATTTCCAAGAATTATTCAACATCATAACAATATATACGATTATACCATTTCATCTTTCTTTCTTGGAAGTGACTTTGACCCTAATGTGTGATGAATCACTTGTTTTTGGCGATTTGCTTTCATTTTTTTCAGCTTTTTCCTGCATAGTTAACAAAAATGACAATCAATAAATGATATATTGAGTTAGGAAAAAAAAAATCAGATTTATGATTATTACCAGAGATTTTTCACTTAGTCTATATTGCAAATAGACAACCCAATGGTCGGGGGGGATTTTTGGTGGGTGCAACTGACAATTTTGGTCGAAACTAAGCTCCCAGTTATAAAATTTATTAAACATTTTGCACCTATTGCACCTACCGTCGCTAATTTAGTGGCGGTTCTAAACCGCCACAAAAACATATTTTGAATTACCTATAAAATACAAATGGCGGTTCTAAACCGCCACAAAATATCACAATTTTTAATATACAGAAATTATAACGGCGGTTTGTAAATCGCCGCCAAAGCTACGACATTAACAAAAGATAAACATATAGCGGCGGTTTTAAACCGCCACAAAATATTAAATATTTTAATATACAGAAATTATAACGGCGGTTTGAAACCGCCGCCAAAGCTACTTGCATTAATAATAGAAAAAAATATAGCGGCGGTTTTAAACCGCCACAAAATATTAAATATTTTAATATACAGAAATTATAACGGCGGTTTGAAACCGCCGCCAAAGCTACTGCATTAATAATAGAAAAAAATATAGCGGCGGTTTTAAACCGCCACAAAATATTAAATATTTGTTTCTTTTTTAACTGATTCAATTCATTATTTGTCTAATTTTTTTAATATCCCTGTTTTAATAAAAACTTTATACTAAGAACTAATAAATTTATTAAATTGATACACGAAAATGCTATACTAAGAACTAATAAATTTCGAGTTTAATTTTATCATGGCAATCAAATACAAACCATCTTATTTTGCACCAAATATCTCATTCCTCAAAGAAAATGCTAAAAATAAAAGCTAAATAATATATCCAATGCTAGAGACAGCCGACAAAAAGGGTAGTAAGAATGAAGTTTGATTCTCAGGAAGAAGCTTGTAGAAGCATGAAGCATCAAAGGGAAGTTAAATAGATTGGCATATAGCAGCATCGTAAATTCCTTAAAACTACAAACAACAATTTATGGAAGCTCTCAAAATATATATGGATGCATGCTACGCGGTTTCGAAACACAATTCCCACTCCAGACGCAACATATATGTTGAATCCTGCAACAAACATCAACCACTCAACAATACAATGCACAATTAGAAGAGGTGGTCGTTCCTTATCAGTAACTAAGCCATACATAAATCAAGATTTAAAATCCTACACTTTCCATGTTCTAGTTAGTGTCATACAGTTCAAAAGAAAACTGTTGAAAACAAAACACATTGCATACCAACTTTCATATCAATCCCCACTTCTTCAATGGTTCCAATAAATGATACACAAAAATGATAATCGGTCACTTAGATCATCAACCTCTCTGTGCAAGTTCTTGATGTAGTTGCAAGTCTCTTGCAATACCTTAGCAGCTGAAACCTACAAGAGCGAGAAAATCACAAATCAATGTTTTGTTGGTTCTTCTTTTAGCGCACACATGATGTTGCTTGTTAGTGCAGTTTAGTCAATGGGGGGCAAGAGGGAAGAATCTGATCAGTGTCACAGCCTCGAGTAATCTGATCTGTTCTAATTAAAGTCCGTGTGACGATGAAGTTCCACGATCTTCAGGGTCATGACTAGAGGCAGAAGATCGTCTCACTTCTCTAGGCGATTGTAAATCTGCCACCTGGAATTGAAAGATAAAATCACAAATTAGATGCGAATAACTAATTTCACAACAAAGACATCCAAATTCAGCAAGTTGCAACCATAACTATTTACCTGATTTCCCTTAAAATTTTGCATAAGAAAAGCAACTTGGGCTTTCATGTCATCATAGTCAACAAGTTTTGCCTTTAATGAATCCATTTCAACTACTTGTGCCTTTAACCCATCAACTTCTGATTCTAGCTTTTGAATTTTGGCATTAGTCGCTTCCAAGTCACTAGACCGATTAGTGGGTCCATATATTTGAGTTTTGTTCACCCCGAATCCCACACCACGGAGTCGTCCAGGATGCTCTGGTCCAAAAACTTTTACAAAAGCCTCATTCTCAGAAGCAGAGTTATTAATTTCATTTTGTAATTGTTCCTACATATAAGCAAACCGGACAATGTTCATAATATGTAAGAAGAAATCCAAAGAAAACAATTTCCATCCAAACTTACTGCTTTGAGTCTTGCCTCCTCGCTAACATAGGATCCATCCTTTCTTTTATGAGCGATAGGATACATATCACCTTTACTATAGGGTCGCTTGTCTTGCTTTTCCTAAGTTTTTGTACCATACAAGCAGTAATGTTATAATAAAATCACTTCATTTCCAAGAATTATTCAACATCATAACAATATATACGATTATACCATTTCATCTTTCTTTCTTGGAAGTGACTTTGACCCTAATGTGTGATGAATCACTTGTTTTTGGCGATTTGCTGTATTTTTTTCAGCTTTTTCCTGCATAGTTAACAAAAATGACAATCAATAAATGATATATTGAGTTAGGAAAAAAAAAATCAGATTTATGATTATTACCAGAGATTTTTCACTTAGTCTATATTGCAAATAGACAACCCAATGGTCGGGGGGGATTTTTGGTGGGTGCAACTGACAATTTTGGTCGAAACTAAGCTCCCAGTTATAAAAGTTATTAAACATTTTGCACCTATTGTCCTTCCATTTTTTCCCCAAGCTAGCAAAGATATACCTTTTGTGACCCGAATCATCAACAACAAATTTAGTCTTCAAGGCAAACATAAAAAAAGTTATTGTTAGTAAATAATATAAACAAGAAATCAAAACTCACTTAAAAAGTTATTGTATCAAACATTTGGAAACCCAAGTCACACCCAATGCCCAATTCTTAAAACAACAATTAAGACATGAATGTTCAAAAAAAATAAGTCATGAACATGGCCAAACCAAACAATTATTTCCCCTACCAAACTAACAAAATCAACGAGAGAAAAGTAAGAGTTGATCAAGGAAACAACAGATGATTGAATATGGCTTTAAGAATCTAAATAAAGCAGAATCTGGTAGATGTATAATATTCTTCCCATATTAAATGTTGCTAGACTAAGAGAATAACAAAATGATAACAATAAGCTTTACTGCATTGAATTCATTGATTCTTGAAGGTTCTTCAATACAAGTACTCAGAGAAAAAATTGATACCTTTATAGATCCATCATAAATGTTTAGCTTGTATTGATTGGGAACTTTACGCCAAGTTTCAAATATAATGGGGAAATGGTCAAAATTGCTCGCTATCGACCCCAAAAATCCATTCAGTAAACCACCAGAGTCCCTACAAAGTTGACATTCGCATTCCACTCTGGCCACAACTCGTTTCCCGTCATGAAGTGCAAACACATCCTTAATTCTCAACCGTGTTTTGCGTAACAATGCCTTCATCATCTAACACAAATTACACCAAACTATTGCTATCCAAAAGTATAACAAGATTAAAAAAATTTAGAGAAACTAAGAAGATGTAAATCACATACCAATGACATCCACTATCCCAGCATGTACGAGGCGGTCTCGATTTATCGATGAAGAATCTGGAGCCACTTCAGGTTCACAATGTCCAATATTTTCAGATCCAGACTGAGTTACTGATCGAGTGGCAGAATCTGGACTAATAGATGTAGGTTGGGAAGTGCTCGAATATGATACATGTCGATTTGATATTGATAGATTAGGAGGAACAAGCCTTTTTTTCCGAAGCATGCCTATAATACCATTAATGTCAATAACTTTAATTCAAAAACCATAGCATATAATTGTAAATGAAAGTGCAAGATATAGATATTCACATAATAACAACATCATATGCATAAATACAAATATTCATATTAAACTAATAGAATAAGATGGAAACTTCTTATTACAATATATAAAAAAGAACTAAAACCTAAAACAATTTTACTTGTAGTAATCATAAACTCATATCATTGTTATCATCCTCAACAATTTCATTAATGGTTGAAGTTTGAGGTTCATCATCTATAGCCACTCTTGCCAATTGTATATGTGTAGTATCATCAGAGAAAAATTGTTCTAAGTTTTGTGACGGGCAAGCCTCATTGGATGGCATAAATTCTTCATCATCTTCACCCATTTCGTACAAGTCTCTTGGCTTCAAATGAATTGGTATGCTCCAACCGTCTTCCTTCTCATCCTCCACATAATAAACCATTTGAGCTTCGAAGCTTTAATGTATGGCTCATCATCTTCATGTTCACCTAGGTATGTATTAATCTTGCAAAGTTGATCGAGGTAAAACCCAACTTATCTGTTTTCATACATCTAGGATTAGTGGTATTAGCCCAATTGCATTTAAACAATGGCATTGTGAAGCCAATGTAGTAAAGCTCAATGATGTCTATCAATTTTCCATAATAAGGCACCCCTCCAAACCTCATCTGGGTATCACTATTGCTTGAGTAACTTATTGTTCCAAATGTGCCAAAAACACCACTGTTTTGAGTTTTTAAGCATTTGTCTCGTTCCAATGTTCGAAACTTGAATCCATTAACATTATATGCAGTGAACCTTCTAGCTTGGTTGGAAGGACCTTGAGCAAGACTAATAAGAACATCTTTATCTGGTCCAGTAAGACTGTCAACATTGTTGGCAATCTAGAAACAACAATTTCTGTTGTTAGTGGCATGCATATCACCAAACTAAATGCAATATATAAATTTAACAAACTTTTTCACTCACACGATTGGCAAACCAACGAACAAACTCTCTATGAACTTTTTTGTCTATCTCAGAAGCATTCCTTGTACGGCTCCTTAGTTGCCTTCGTACAATATCTCTATATTGCCTATATAGATGTATCATGTTAGATTTATTAAAACAAAAACTTTTTAAGTTATACAATTGCTAGAATTACTCACCGAAGGTAACAATCAACTGCAGGGCAGTTGGTTAAGACATGTCTATGAGCTTGTAGCTTTTCAATGGGTGTAAGGGTAAAATATGAATAGCCACCAACCGGTTTTCCAACTTGAGGAAACAATTCAGAAACTCGTGATTGAGGCTGTATATCATTAGGGTGATCATTTACACGGCTGGGTCGATTCCATCGTGTCTCAATATTATCTAAATACCTTGAACAAAATGTCAAAATCTCTTGCATAAGGTAACCTTCTGCTATAGACCCCTCTCGTCGTCGTGCTTTATTACGCACATAGGATTTCAGTTGTCCTAAATACCTATTAAACCACAACAAATGTTATTAATAGCAACCTTATACAATACAATACTAACTTTTTTTTAAAGAAAAGGAAATGTCACCACACTTCTTCTACCTTTCTATAGGATACATCCAACGATAATGCACAGGACCTCCAAGCTTGGCTTCTTCAACAAGGTGAACAACCAAATGAACCATGACAGTGAAGAATGAAGGAGGAAATAACATTTCCATGTGGCATAAAGTGAGGACGATTTGACGTTGCAGTTTGTCTAAATCTTCAACATTCAACACTTTACCACATAATTGTCTAAAGAATGAGCACAACTCAATTAATACTGCTGACACCTCATCTGGCAACCCTGTTCGCATGGCTAATGGTAGCAATTGCTCCATCAATATATGACAATCATGACTTTTCAACATCCCATTCAGCTTAAGGTTATCCAAATCAATGCACCTAGATATGTTGCTTGAATAACCATCTGGCACAGTGATGTTCCTTAAAGTCGTTAGAAAGGCCTTCTTGCCAAGATTAGTCATTGTGTAGACAGCTAAAGGATACTTTCCATTTTCATCAGGCCAAAGGTCTGGTTTAAAGCCCATATCTTTAAGGTCTCTTCGAGCATTGATATGATCTTTGGTCTTTGCACTATCATTAAGCAAAGTGTAGATGACATTGTCGCACACATTCTTCTCAATATGCATCACATCAAGATTGTGACGCAAAGAATTATGCTTCCAATATGGAAGTTCAAAGAATATGCTTTTCTTCTTCCATTGTTGGGTGCTACTTTGTGGAACACGCCCACCATGTGTTCTTTTTCCCTTTCTGTCTATCTTTGGTCTTTGACCAAATGTGACATTTATATCCCGGACTTGCTCAAAAATTTCAATACCAGATAATATTTTTGGTGGTTCACGTAAATCTTGCTCTCCATTAAATCGAACCCTGTTCAATCTAAATCTATGCCTTTGATCAAGAAAACGACGATGACCCATAAAACATGATTTCTTACTATGAGGAAGACGACAAGGAATAGAGTCAAAGTTGCAAGATGGACAAGCAAGTCCTGTGTATGTGTTCCACCCAGAGAGGGTTCCTAGACCAGGAAAATCACTAATTGTCCACATCAAAGCTGCATGTAATTTGAACATCTCTCGGCTGAAAGAATCATAGGCATCCACACCCTCATTCCATAATTCCTTCAACTCTTTGATTAAAGGTTGTAAGTAGACATCTATATCATTTCCTGGCATTCTTTTGCCAGGAATTATCATTGAAACGATAAAAGACGTCTGCTTCATACACACCCATGGAGGAGTATTGTATGGGATGAGAATAACCGGCAGACATCTGTAACTTGCATTCATAACACCAAAGGGATTAAAACCATCACTAGCCAATGCAAGACGCACATTTCGCGGATCTGATGCAAATGAAGTGTGTGTTGAATCAAACTTCTTCCAAGCTCCTGAATCTCTAGGATGCCTCATTATTCCATCATTTTTACTATCCACAGCATGCCACCTCATATCCTCAGCAGTTTTTGAAGACAAAAACAATCTCTGTAATCGAGGTTTTAGTGGAAAGTAACGAAGAACTTTTGCTGGTACCTTACTCCCATTATTGCCATCATTAGACACTTCAGTCCTACCAACTTTTGTTCTTGATTTCCATTTGGACATGTTACAAACTTTGCATGTTTCCCTTTCTTCATCCTCTCGATTACCCCAATACAGCATACAATTATTAGGGCATGCAAGTATCTTCTCATAGTTCAAACCAAGCTTGTTGATAATTTTTTTCGCCTCGTAGAATGAACTCGGAATCTTTGCATGTTCAAATGCATCATGCAATAATTCTAATATCATTGTCATTGCTTTATCGCTCATCCTACACAAACATTTGATATGATACAACTTCACCAGAAAAGACAGTCTAGAATATTTTGTGCACCCATCAAACAATGGTTGTTCTCCATCTCTTGCTAATTCATAAAAATCCTCATCTCCGTGCCCTTCTTGAGTTACATTTGGTGTCACTCCATCCCCGCCAACCTCTATATTTGATGCAACAGGTACTTCGTTTGCATGGTGCCTATCAACTCCAAAAGCATCGTTGATCATGTTTCGAATAGGATCTTCAACAACCATGTTGTCTTGAACTACATTTGGAGCATTACTAGTTGAGACATTACTAGTGTCTCCTATCCTGATCTCCCCATGATAGTACCAAAAAGTATATCCTTCTGGGAATGGTGTACATATTAGGTGATCGTACATCACATCCCGACTTTGTCGTTTCTTAAAACCACATCGTTTACAAGGGCATATTGATGTGTCATTAACTGAACGATGTTCAAAAGCAAAATCAATAAATCCCCTAACCCCTTGCTCATACTCAACAGAGTTTCGCGGCTTTGTAATCCATGATTTATCCATTACTTGTGAACTTTCCTTCTAAATTTAAACAAAGAAATAAAAAGTTAGTAAGTTAGTAACATTAATAACATAAATGGGAACAATGATTATATTTCTAGCATGCATCTCTTGAGAAGTCGATAATGGTACAGTGATCAAGTTAAATGACACAGTTTTCTTCAGCTGTAAAGTGTAAACCAACCAGTGTTTTTGCCACTCATACAGTGCCAAGCTGGAATAGACCAAAGACCAGCTATAATGAACTAATGTGCCACTCATACAGTGCCATTATTTCCTAGAAACACAGGAAGTATAGGAACCAAGAACTCAATTTTATTTTTAATCCAATTTTCTTTATTTAAAATGAATACAACACTAAGAAACCAATCTAGTAGCTTCAGTGGTTGAATTGCTTACCTGTAATTGCTGAGTTTTCTCCACTAGTTTATTGATGAAGTCCTCAATTTCCAAGTTAATCAAGCCAATCTGAAATATAGATAGGAAATACAGGTTGCTCAGAAACTTCAATAGGAATTGAAATGCTACAAGGCCCACAAAGAATACTGATAACATTGTAAGGAGTCTGTAACAAAAAAAGAAAGTAGCAACTAGAACTTAGAATTTATAGTAGAAGACATTTATTTAAGATCCCTGTTGCATAGTAGCTAGTTAGGTCAATAGTCAACTGCCGAGAAATAAATACAGAGAGATCAACAAATTATTCTTTGTTTCTCTGGAAAATAGGGACAAAGTGTAACTAGCAACTAGTAAGAAGATTGTGAAGGCGAAGAACTTACAAATGAAGGGGGTGATGGGAGGATTTGGTTTTATTTTTACCTTACCAGTTGTAGATGGAAAACATCATATGTTCTTTACCATTGAATATTTTATTTTTCTGCATTTACTAATTTGGGTAGTTGTGATTCTTTTTTCTTATTATCCTTAATATCATGCATGGAATGTTTGTTTATTAAACTGACTATGGATTTGTTGGTTGGAAAATATAGTGTATCTGATTGTGGTTGGGATAACCAAACAAGATAATACAAAGAATCACCAATTAGTGCATACAATATTTGTTCTTGGTCAATCTGTACAATATTGGCATTGTGATTTTGGCATTGGCATAATGGCATTGGTATTAGGAACTAGAAACAGAAGCATAAAATGCACTAAGTAAAAAATATTGTTGATAGCAAATTGTTTCAATGTACACTTACATAGTAGCAAAACAAATTCATGCACCTTCTAATGTTTGTTGATCAAAGGGATATCCAGCCCATATACAAAGGAATATGGAATAAGCATAAGGATCAATGTAACTAAAATATTAGAGCTAAAATAACCCAGCATTTGTATTACATAGACCTACCAAAACCCACCATTTGAGAAAGAAATAACCACGTTCAGGAAAAAACAACCCAAGTAGAATCCAAATAACTCAGCCATATGAGCACGCCCTATGAGGAAGATTCACTTCAGCCTCCCGAAAAAGTCATGAAAGCCAAATAGGATCCAAAAAAAAAACCAATGATCTAAAGCAACCCCACCACAACTAAAAAGCCGTAATACCATGAAGCACAGGTTGCCATACAATACCATTCGATCCTGCCAACGCCAACAGAGACCAACAAAGCTAGTTGTAACATCCACCAGTAAGAATCACCAAGTCTCCATAGAAGAAACCTTAATTGTCCCAAATCCTCAAAGCCAAAAATGCATATAGCCGAGTATAACTTGACATAAGCAACCACAACATATGTTGATAGAGAAACCAAAAACAAAAACAGCCACGTGAAAAGAACATAACCAAAGAGATCTGAAAGGTATGAAAACTACAAAAATCCAGTGATCCCGCCTATTTTTTTCCTTTCTTTTTTTTCTATTTTTTTTCTATTTTTTCTTTTCTTTTTTTATTTTTTTTCCTTTCTGTTCTTTATTCTTTTTCCCTTTTTTTTTTCTCAACTGCATCGCCTGCAGCACCATTTCAGAAATGCTGAAATTAAAAACAGCATACTAGCAGCAACACACATCACCAAGAGGACAATCATGCAGTGATGAGAACCAAAAGAGTTCTTGCCCATATGCAGTAGCCAAAAAGCAAAGGCCCAGAAAAGCATGAAGAAAAAGATTTGACAACCAATAATTTCACAGAAGACTCAAGGAGAAAAAAACACACCATCACCAAAGAACACACAAAACTCAAGAAAAAATAGATAAAACAAGATAACTGGAAGAAGCAGGACCAGACCCAAGAGAAAGAGAATGAGACCAAATCCTCATATTAAACATATATCTAATCAAAGTCTAGCACTCACATTAGGCACATGTGAAAACAGTCCTCACCAGAACACTCAAAGTTTGTTGCAGTGTAATGTCCATAGAAGTGTTCCTAAACCATATTTATGGCATTACGAGGCAACATCTAGTGTCACTTTGATAGGCTTGATCTTGACAGGAGATAGAGTATGTTATTCATGAATTGGCAATCAGGAAAACTTCATAACATTGATGGCTCAACCAATATCATTTTTTGTAACAATATTATATATGTATTGATGGTTCAACTGATATGAGTTTTACTTCATAAGTAATGAAATTTCCTTTTAACTTCATTTTTTGTTCTTTTTACGTCTCCATTTGCTTTTGAAAACTCTCATTGCTCTGTTACTGTCAGCTTTAATAAGAATGCAATTTGCAACAACCATCAATACAATCATAATAGAAAATGAAAGGTCGTGAAACAAATATTCTGAGAACTTCCGAGATTTCAACTTTCATTGATATACATGTATTATATACAAGTTACTGTGTGGTGAAACAAACATCAATACATTACTCTATTAAAACTGAACCCTCTCAACATTCACTCTCTCCAGTCCAAGACTATTATAGACCAAACCTCTTCGCACTTGTAGATTTCATATCAGTGACCAAAAGTATAAGGCAAAGTGTAATTCATATTCAAATTAAGGTGCAGCAAGAAAATGAAAAATGGAGCAGAAAATAAAGGATGTTGTATAATCAGAGCAAATTAAACATTGATTTGATTATCCCCCAAAGTTAATGAATGATATAATCTCGGTTTTTTGCACGATTCTAACGAACCAAAAGAAGTCGTGGATGAACGAAAATGGAAAGAAGCCAACATAGAGTGAACCAGATCTAAGAATTATTGTTAACGAAACAGAAATGTTGGAATGAATGCATAAAACCTAGAAAAGTGAGAAGGAAGTAGTTGACTTGCCTGGTTCAGATCCAGCGGGTGGTTTGCGATGAAGAAGTTTGCGATGTGGAGTATTAGGGACCGGGTTCTTGGACCCAGCGGTTTCGTTGCGAGACCCACCACAAAAACCTGAAAGGGATTCAAAACGATAAGAATAAGAACATTTTACATAACATGGAGTTGACCACCACCACCACCACTACATCAGAGAATCAATCACAACATTCTTTTTTCTTATAAATAAAAGGAAATAAAAAAAATACATGTGAATTATTATACAAATATAGGAATAGGAAAAGGAACATGCTGTTTGTTAGTGATTTGGGAAAGAGAAAGAGGAAACGCAACGAACCTGCGAGAAGAGCAACTAGTCCGAGGAAACGCAATGAACCGAATGCAGAGAAGCAAAGAAGAAGAAACTGCCGAGAAATCGCCTTGCGTAAGCAGAGAAGAAGAAACTGCCGAGAATAAAGGTTAGGTTAGGGTTCTTACTTCTTAGGTGGGTTATTTTCTGAAAATTAAAAAAATATATTAATTTTGCGGCGGTTCATTATAAACCGCCGAGAATTTAATAATAATTGTGGCGGTTTTGAAACAAACCGCCGCTAAAATTTATTCTTTATTAAAAACACCTCTATATTGCGGCGGTTCATTATAAACCGCCGAGAATTTAATAATAATTGTGGCGGTTTTGAAACAAACCGCCGCTAAAATTTATTCTTTATTAAAAACACCTCTATATTGCGGCGGTTCATTATAAACCACCGAGAATTTAATAATAATTGTGGCGGTTTTGAAACAAACCGCCGCTAAAATTTATTATTTATTAAAAACACCTTAATTTTGCGGCGGTTCATCATAAACCGCCGAGATTTTTAATAATTGTGGCGGTTTCAAAACAAACCGCCGCTATAATTTATTATTTATTAAAATCAGCTCTATATTGCGGCGGTTCATCTTAAACCGCCGAGAATTTAATAATAATTGTGGCGGTTTCAAAACAAACCGCCGCTATAATTTATTATTTATTAAAATTTGCTCTATATTGCGGCGGTTCATCTTAAACCGCCGAGAATTTAATAATAATTGTGGCGGTTTTAAAACAAACCGCCGCTATAATTTATTATTTATTAAAATCTGCTCTATATTGCGGCGGTTCATCTTAAACCGCCGAGAATTTAATAATAATTGTGGCGGTTTAACAAAAAACCGCCGCAAAAATTTATTTGATTACGGCGTTTATTAAAACCGCCTCTAATTTAGGTGGTTATCCATTAACCGGCGGCGGTTTATGTAACCGCCGCTATATTTTCGTCACTATTCACTTATTTTCATGTAGTGACTGGGTTATGGGCCAGAGATACTGTGCTGAGATTATCACATAGGATTTTAGGAACTTGAGCCTCGACTTTCAGTTCTGATAGCAGGGACTGAATCCATAAAATTTCAGCAGAGAGTGCGGCCTTGCTTCTGTATTCGGCCTCGGCACTTGATTGGGTAACTAGGGTTTGTTTTTTCGACCACCAAGAAATCAGGTTAGGACCAAGGTACACACAGGCACTAGAAGTGGAGCGCCTATCATCCGGATCTGATGCCCAATCAGTATCACAAAAGCCAATTAAGGACATGGGCAGGCGCATAGAAGCTGGTTGAAGAAGCAAACCATGACTGATAGTGCCTTTTAGGTACCTAAGAATTCGTTTGACAGCCTTCCAGTGATCCTCTAAGGACTGTGACAAAATGACAGACTTTATTCACAAAGTAGGAAATTTCTGGTTTGGTCAGAATCGCATACTAGAGAGCACCAACAATGGACCGAAATAATAAAGGATCAGGTACATAGTCAGACGCCAACTTAGAGAGTTTTAGATTGGCAACCATTGGAGTATTAATACCCTTAGCTGAATCCATGTGGGCTTTGGACAGCAGGTCACGAATGTATTTGGACTGGACATAAGAGAAGAGAGCCATTCTACAAGTGAGTGACCTCTATGCCCAAAAAATAGTCCAGGTTGCCTAATTGCTTGAGAGCAAATTCAGAGTGTAGATCATCAATAAGGGCCTGAATGTGTGATAAGGAGCTACTAGTAACCAAAATATCATCAACGTACACTAGAATTATCATGCAGTGAGTGGAGTGTTACAAAATGAAAAGAGATGGATCACATTTACTTGCTACAGAACCTCTGTGAACCAATGCATTCTTAAGGCGTCCAAACCAGGCCCGAGGCTCCTGTTTAAGGCCATAGAGTGCCTTTTGCAGCTTGCAAACTAGAGACTTGTCACCTTCTTCGAAACCTGGGGGCTGCTGCAAGTATACTTCCTCATGAAGATAACCGTTGAGGAAGGCGTTATTAACATCCAACTGCCTAATAGGCCATTTGTATGAGACAGTAATGGTCAAAGCAGTGCAAACAATCACAGGTTTGAGAACCGGTGAGAAAGTCTGTGTAATCCCAACCAGCTTGCTGCTGAAAGCCTTTGGCCATAAGTCGGGCCTTATGTTTGTTGATGCTGCCATCAGGGTTTTCCTTAACCCGGAAGACCCATTTGCAGCCAATAGGACTGCGATTAGATGGGGGTTGCACCAGAATCCAGGTGTGATTCTTAATCAAAGCATCATATTCTTCCTTCATAGCTGCAGCCCAATGGGGGGCAGCCAAGGCCTGTTTAACAGAGGCGGGTTCCATATGTGTGAGAAGAAGAGTGGGGTGAAGTCTAGGGGTAAAAATACCATATTTTGACCTTGTTTGCATAGGGTGACAGTTTTGAGGTGGAGCCAAAGGGGGTGGTGAGGGAGAGGACTCAGAGGAGGATGAGTCTAAAGAAGGACTCGGAGACTGAATAGCTGGAACCAAGGGAGAGTGAGTGGGAATAGGGGAGATAACAGAAGAAGGGGCAGTGGGTAGAAGGGGTGGGGTAAAGGAAATAGGAGAAGAAATGGGCAATGGCATACGAGTGGGAATAGAAGAAGGAAAGAGATCATGGTATGGGAACCTAATCTCATTGAAGAGAACATCTTTAGACACAAATATGCGACCATCAGGACTAAGACACTTGTAGCCTTTGTGTATCGAAGAATATCCAAGAAAGACACACTCTTGAGATATGTATGACAGTTTATGAGACTGATAGGGCCGCAAAAAGGGATAACAAGGGCAACCAAAGACTCGTAGGAATTTTAGATCAGGCTCTTTGTGAAGAAGAGTAAAGTATGGGGACTGATTTTGTAAAATTGGAGAAGGCAACCTATTAATAAGGTAGGCACGCTAGTGCAATAAGTACTTTTTATGTCAGTTAAAATTGATTTTATACGTCAGAATATTGTCTGAAGTAAATACAGCTGACGTTAATAGTTAATATTTTAACGTCAGTTGTGGTAAAGAACTAACGTTAAATATAAAACTATTAACGCCAATTCTTTAACACAACTGACGTTAATTTTGTTAAAATTAACGTTAGTTGTTTAAACAACTGACGTTAAACATAAAACTATTAACGTCAGTTCTTTAACACAACGAACGTTAATTTTGTTAAAACTAACGTCAGTTGTGGTAAAGAACTGACGTTAAAGGTTTTAATTTTAACGTCAGTTTTTTATTGCAACTGACGTTAATATTAACGTCAGTTGTTTGATACAGCTGACGTTAATAGATTTTTTTTTTAATTCAGTTTTAAAATATCACTCCCATCAGCTATCCCTGCATTCAGTAAATATCCCAGTAACACAGAATATCACACACATTACAAAATTACAAACACTACCCTTAAATTTCAATATTAACAAAAAGAAAAGAAATATACAAAGGAACAATGGGGGGACTTAAAACCAAAACCCATGTATAGGAAAAACATAATTATCTACAAGTATATATATATATATATATATATATATATATATATATATATATATATATATATATATATATATTAGTCTCTAATGTCTAAAAACAAAACAACCAATCTAAGGATATATATATATATATATATATATATATATATATATATATATATATATATATATATATACATGTTATTAATTAGCTTCTAAAGTCTAACAAAAAAACTATTCATCTAAGTATTGCGGAGGTATCTTGTCAATTCCTTTTTCAGCCGCATACTTGAAGAAGAATTCAGCTATGCGCATCCTCAAGTCTCTAAAGTCATCTTCTTGAAGAGGCGATTGGTCGTTAAATGCCTACACACGTTCAAATAATAACAATAACATTAACGCAAGTCATCTTCAAAACTATAATATATAATTTAACAAGTTGTTTAAATATTACCTTATTCCATCCATCCGTAATAGATGCGGAGACTATGTTCAGCATATGAAGCATCACATAATAGCCGCACGACCACCCGTCAGGTTGAAATCGAGACTACAAACAAAATTAATTTCAATGTCAGTTGAATATATATATCAATTAGTAATTATAATATTAATTATTTGATAAATAAACTACCAAACCTTGAGGATGATCCATTCAGGATTTGCTTTAGCCTTAGAAGTCGTACTTCTCCCGTTGGCGCAACTTATGCTACTCGCCTTCAGCGCGCTATCATAAACAAATAATCATGTCAATTAACAAATTCATATATCATGTGTGTAATAAACTAAAAACAACTGATATTAAAACTTAAATTAAATTTAAGATTAGTTACTTACCTATTTACAGCTTGCACCACCTCCAGTGGCGGCTTTTGGTGGATAGAGCATAAGAATATGACAGTATGCCTAGACGGGTGAAGTACGAACAACTGCCAATGGTTTTTCATACAGTAGGGAGCTAGATATAATTCTTTCTGATTGTCTCCCAACAAGTTCCCTATGTATTTACTAAATGCATCGCCAGCAAAGAATTCGGGCACAAGTATTGACGGATCTAAGAAGCCGTAAACTGATGCAACGCCCTTATCAAGCTGAAGACGATGGAGATACCTAAGATATGAAAAGGTGTGGATGTTAATTACATAATATATATATATATATATTGAAATTAAAATAGATTATTAAATGGAAAAATATCAAAAATAAATAAGTTATAAAATTAAAATTAACTTAAATGCACCAGAGACTCAAAACCGTGCTGGCCATCCAGACGTTATTTCTGCAGGCGTGCCCGAGATCTTCACCACGGAAGGAAAATATCCTCTGTTGATTGGGGCATGCCACCCATCCATCGTGCTCCAATGGACATTCAAAAATCTCAAACGCATAATCCTCACCAAGTGAGAACAAACGAGTGACAGGTGACAGTGACACCGATGTCGACTTGGCCTTCAATTTAGGAAAAATAAAATAGATAAGTTGTTGATAATTAAAAAAAACACAAGTAATTATTTGACTAATTTGGACATTAATAATGAATACATACCTTTGTTAACATTTCGAGCTCACGTCGTTTGAAGTCCAACTCAAGCTCACGCCTTTTCATTTCCAACTCAAGCTCATGGCGTTGGACTTCCAACTCCCGCTCCCTAGCTGCCAACTCATCGTCCTCCACATGTGCCCTACTATAACTCTCTTTTGTGCTCACATGTGAAGGGTTGGCATGCCCCGCGGTGTCCTGGGATGAACCGACGGAGGAAAGCTCTCTGGCAAGCGCCTGCTTGAATTCTGGGTTGGATATTAAGTTTTGCATCAGATGTGTTGTAATAGCAGGGTTGGAGATGAGGTGCTGAGTAATGTCATCCAAAATTGATGCTTCATCGACCACCCGCTTTCGTGAAGCAGACTTGCCATAATATTCTTTGATGGTCACGTTCCCAGGAAGACCGATAACCCGACCAAGATAGTATTTCTTGCCTAGAACAGTCATCAAGACGCCCCGCCGTCCAGAAGGGACGAATGAGCCCTGAGAGGATTGTGCTTTAAGATCCACCTACAATGAAAAAATGAAAAAACGTGCAAGTGAAAAGTGTTAAAAATATCTATACAAATATCAATTGAAATCAAGTTAATTATTTACTTACAATCTTATCTGCCACTTCGCGAGTGGCATCAACTTTAAAAGATCCCGTCTTTGTCATGCGTCCGGCTAACCAGACATCCTCGCGGTCGATGTCCGACGGAGGACTTGATGGTGTGCCCTCAGGCACCTCTCCTCTGTCAATCCTAGCAGAGTGCTCTTCCTGCTTCACCCTCAGCCTATCCGCCATCATCTCCTTGATCCGAGTCTGGTACCCACCCTGAGACATGGTGTGGCGGTGGACGTTCTTCACCTGATTCTGCCGACCCTTATCTGGCTTAGCTTATTCAAACAAAAACACATAATTAAATACAGTTAAATGATCTATAAGAAGCATACAAAATCAACTTAATCAACCAACCTGAAATTCTCCATCCTGTCGACTCCTAGCAAATATATCCCAAGTATCCTGATCAATCCAGGGATAATCCGAGAACATTTTATCAAGCCGCTTCTTCTCAGATACATAGTACCTGGTAAGATCATGCTTGAACCCATTCCAACGCTTTGATGCCATTTTCATACATTTATGACGATGATTCTCGTCATTTGGCACAGTCCAAGCTACCTACACATTAAATACATAACAACTGGATGTATTATAACTCGGATAATTATCTAATAATGTAAATCAAAAGAATGTAAAGGTAAAATACCATGATAGCCTCCCAAATCTGAACCTTAACGTTCTGTGGAACGTCATTCCAGTGGTTGTAGTTGATGCTTACGTGCTGCTTCGCCTGTAAAAACACCCACTTATTAAATCCTTTAGCACGGGGTCCCTGGGCATTTAGATTAGCATCGAAGGACATCTCAAGCTTCTGTCCGCTTTGCCCGTCCTTCTCTAGTTTCTTCAACGTCGTGGCTCCTCTACCCCGTTTCCTATGAGCCTGTGATGTCTGTATGGACAAAAAAAAAATGATAAAATAGAGGGTTGTAACATTATAAACTTACATTAAAAAGAAGGACTAAAGATAGTATATAACATGTAAACTTACACTAGAATCGGGCGTAGGTGCGATCGGTTCCTGCGTAGGCCCCACAGTGTCCTCCCGTGCATGTGGGCTATCCGACTGATCCATATGTATGCATGTTCAGAAACAATATATATTTATTAACATAGGTTATAACTCAAAATAAATACAGAAGTATAAATAAAAATAAATGTATACTAAGTTTAACAACCTATATCAATATCCCATCGTGATGATCATCACGAGTGGCATGTACATCGTCCACCTGTGTCTCCTCGATTATAGTAGGCATGTTTGTTGAAAAAGAAGGAGTCTCAGGAATATCAAGATTTGAATCTTGATTTTCATCACTACCATTATACATGCTTTTTCCTTGGAGAACCACGGACAACCATTTGTTAGAAGGATCAGTGATGTAGAACACTTGTTTTGCTTGGGAAGCCATTATGAAAGGCTCATTTATATGACCTAACTTGTTGAGGTCTACCAATGTGAACCCCAATTCGTCGGTTTGTACACCACCGTTACTATCAACCCACTTACATTTAAAAACCAACACCGTAAGCTTAGTGTAATCGAGCACCCAAATATCTTCAATATATCCAAAGTAAGGTCTCGATACTTTAACGGGTGTTGTGTCCTTTGCAGTAGAGAAGTGCATTGCTTCGGCCACGATCATAACCCCACTATTTTGCATGGTACTCTTGTTATCTTGTTCCTTTGTATAAAAGGAAAAGTTATTTATGTCGTATCTGCTCCAACATATGACATTGAAGCTAGGCCCACATGCTAGCCATCTTAAGTCATCAGAAGCAGTACTACCATCCTTAAGCATTTCTTCCTTGAACCATGGTAAGAAAGTCTTGTTATGCTTGTTCAACAACCACCTTTCTCTCATTCGAGGGTTTTCTTGATTGACTTTTCTTTTATGTTCAAATAAGAAAGGCTGAACACAATCGATGTTGTTCAATACATACAAATGTGCTTGAAGCACTTCCTCCCGACCCTTGCTATTAATTCTTCAGCCATGTGTACCCTTACCTTGACATATGATCTCATCATGCCGAGGCTTAGGAACCCCTATAGGATCCGTGTTATGAAGGTAGTCCGAACAAAACTCAATAGCTTCTTCTGCAACATACCTTTGAACAATAGATGCTTCCGGACGATGAGGATTCTTCTCGTACCCTTTTAAGATCTTCATGTAGCGCTCAACTAGGTACATCCATCTCAGAAAAACCGGCCCACATAATCTAATCTCCCTCACCAAATGAACAATTAAGTGAATCATTATGTCGAAAAAGGAAGGAGGAAAATACATCTCCAATTGGCACAAGATTGTAGCAGCCTCAACTTCCAAGTCAACCAACATACGGGGGTCAACGACTTTGCTACATATAGAATTGAAGAATGAGCACAACCGAGTAATGGCATGTCTCACATTTTTTGGAGCAATACCACGAATAGCAACGGGCAGAAGTTGTTGCATCAAGATGTGACAATCATGAGACTTTAAGCCAACCAATTTAAGATCACTAGAGACAAGACTCTTCATATTTGAAGAGTAACCATGTGGAACTTTGATGCCCTGAAGACACTCGCAGAAACTTTGTCTCTCTTTTTTTGACAAAGTATGACATGCTGGCGGCAAATAAGTCCGCTTACCATCCTCAACAACTGGAGCTAACTGCTCTCGTATACCCATAGCAACGAGGTCGAGATGAGCATTGACACCATCCATTATCTTGCCCTGAATGTTGAGAAGCGTCCCGATCATACTATCACACACATTTTTCTCCACATGCATCACATCAATGCAGTGTCTGACATCAAGCTTGCGCCAGTATGGAAGATCAAAGAATATCGACCTCTTCTTCCATATGTTTTTCTCAGCAGCTTTACCTTTTTTTTTGGACTTTTCGAATATAACATCGATGCCATTTACCCTCTGATAAACCTGCTCTCCAATTAAGGCCGCCGGAGCTTCTTCTGTCTCTTGGCATCCATTAAAAGCTTTTTTCATCTTACGATATGGGTGATCACGTCTAAGAAATCTCTGATGCCCAAGGTAAACCATCTTCTTTCCATGATGCAACTGAGTGTAGCATGTGCCTTCTTCACATATAGGGCATGCTTTATGCCCCTTGACACTGTACCCGGACAAGTTACCATATGCTGGAAAGTCGTTGATGGTGCAAAAGAACATGGCACGAAGCTTGAAAGTCTCATGAGAATACCCGTCAACTACATCAACGCCTTCCACCCACAATGTTTTCAAGTCTTCAATCAAGGGACTTAGATAAACATCTAAGTCATTTCCCGGTTGGTTTGGGCCCGAAATCATCATAGACAACATCATGTATTTGCGCTTCATGCACAACCAAGGGGACAGGTTGTAAATTATCAACAGAACAGGTCATGAACTATGAATACTACTCATGTTACCATAAGGATTCATTCCATCCGTAGCAAGTCCAAGCCTTAGGTTTCTTGGTTCATCGGCGAAATCCGGAAACATGGTATCAATATTCTTCCATTGCATAGAATCAGCAGGATGACGAACCTTTCCATCACGTTTCCTCTCATCATTATGCCATTTAAGATTCTTCGCATCTTTCGCATTGGCAAACAATCGCTAAAATCTTGGAATTATTGGAAGATACCACAACACCTTCGCAGGAGGACCCTTTTTTCTCACATCTTCAAGATCATCATCATCATCACCACCCTTCACTTTGTATCGTGATAACCCACATTTGGGGCAATCGTGATTGTCTTCATGAACACCGGTGTACAATATGCAATCATTGGGGCATGCGTGTATCTTCTTATACTCCATACCCATCGTACACAATACCTTCTTGGCCTCATAGTTACGGTCAGGCAATGTGTTGTCCTTCGGAAGCAAGTCTTTCAACACTTCAAGCAATTCCGTGAAGCTTTTATCGGTCCAACCATTTCTCGCCTTCACACAAACCAATTTTAGCACCACCGATAACCGTGTATGAGTAGTACACCCTGGATATAAAGGCTTATCCGCATCACCGCACAACCTATCATACACATGAGCTCGATGAAAAGATTCTTGTCCAATATCACGGATCATGTCCTCTACTCGATCATCCTCCATATCTACGTCAACGTCATCACTTTGGGAGACACTTGCCGTACTACTCAACAACAAAGCACCATGCCATATCCATCTTGTATAACTCAAGCAAATCCCTTCACAAATCAAATGAGTACGTATATCCTTCACCGTACATTTCCTCGTATTCAAACACTTGACACAAGGACAACAGAACATTCCATTACTATTAGGAACATTCCTTTGAGCAAATTCTATAAATTCTCCCACCCCCTTCAAATACTCAAAGCACTAGTGCGCTTACAAACCATCCAACTACGATCCATAACTAGATAGGTTCTGTAGATATACAAAACATATATCCAAGGCGTTTAAAAATTATTTCAAATTTACACCATTTTCAGGTTTCTTAAGACATAAAAGAAATAAGCAGATGAAGATAAATTAACAAAACAGAATTCCAATGAGCAATATATTGTTGATGTCACATGCTACAAGCAACTCTAAATTTCTTCCCATTTTGAAATAGGTCATGATAGCAGAAGAAAAACAAGAGAAAACACAAAACCCACGACCAGAAATAGAGAAATTCCAAATAACTCAAACTCACAGTTTCAAGTTTCAACTACAGAGACTACAGTTTCAACATACACTCAAAACCAAAAATAAAAAAATATGCCCTAAAGACTCACCAGAAATAGGTGCTCGCGTGGTGGCCAACGTTCGATGTGGTTACTGAGAGCAGAGGGACAAGGAGAGTTAGTGTGCGGGAAGGGGAAAGAGAGATGTCAAGTTATTGCAAAGAATGAGCGGGAAAGACAGAGTTAGGGTTAAGAGTGTACCTCACGGTGGTGGCGAAGAAGCCCTCGCGGTGGTTGCGGTGGAGATGAGCTCGCGATTAGGGCGGAGTAAGAGTGAGAGTGAGAGTGAGAGTTGAGAGTCAGATTCAGAGTTGGAGTGAAAGTGAGCGTGAAAGAGAAGAACAGAGACGTACAGAGCGAAGTGCAGAAGACGCACGGGTGTAAACGTTATAATCAAAAACCAAAAATAAAACAACATTTTATGTCAGTTGTTTGTAACAACTGACGTTAAAGGTCATTTATTTAACGTCAGTTGTCTTAAGAAACTGACGTTAAAAGTCATTGTTTAACGTCAGTTGTATTAAACAACTGACGTTAAAAATAAATATTTTTTATTTAAAAACACTTTTAACGTCAGTTGTTGAAAACAACTGACGTTAAAAGTATATTAGTTTCTGCAAAAACATTAATTCCTTTGACTATTGTGCTACTTACCCATGAGCATTAAGTTTATAGATCAATTTTCAAGAAAATCAGCTAGTCTCTCTTCTCTATATAAAGTACCATTCTTCTGAATCAGTGTGTAATACAACCTCTTCTTTTCCTCTACATTTCGTGCGTTTTCTATTCCTTCACAAAATGGCTCTGAGACTTTTGTTATTTCTTCCTATACCTAGACTTAAAGGTCTTTATCTTAATGGTCAAAAAACTTCTGAGGTTGAGTAAATCACGTAACATGGATGGTAAGGTTGTGTAAATCACATAATGTGATTCCCTCACTTTATTTCATCCCAGTCATCCCTTTCACTATGCTTTGGCCACAAGTGACTGTGGATTCAAGACGATGCATCAAGGAATTCCAGTGAAGGAGGTGATGCAAAGATCCCTTTCACTTTGCTTTCGCTGCTAGTGACTGTGGATTCACGTGCGATGCATCATGGAATTCAAGTGAGGGAGGAGATGCATCCATTAATTGAAGTTTCTGAGGATAGGACTGAGAAGAATAAATGATGTTGAAGCAGAAACTTTTTTATATTTTAGGGCTATGTTGCAGAAATTTTTTATCTTTTAATCATGTAATTGTAACTTGTGAATCGCTTCAATGAGATACGATTTGATTATACATATATAACTTGTTTTATGTTAAGTGTTTATTTATTTTAATTTGCACAAGAATTTGTTTACTAATTCAAGCTAATTAATTGACATTAAAAATAAACTTGTTTAAAAAAAAGTTTAGAAATAAACTGCATTATATGGAGTGACCTTCGTTAAGGGTGACAACAAGGCATTTCAGATAGGGATATAGGATTATTTACGTCAGCTATTTATTTAACTGAAGTAAAAATCAAACTTTTAACGTTAGTTGTATAAACAATTGACGTTAAAAATAAATATTTTTTATTTTAAAAACAATTTTAACATCAGTTGTTGAAGACAACTGACGTTAAAAGTGTATAAGTTTCTGCAAAAACATTCATTCATTTGACTACTGTGCTACTTACCCATGCACCCTGTAACTTAATCATCTTAATGAGCATTAAGTTTACAGATCAGTTTTCAAGAAAATCATAGAGTCTCTGTTCTCTATATAAAGTGTCATTCTTCTATATCAGTCTGTAATACACCCTCTTCTTTTCCTCTATATTTCGTGTGTTTTCTATTCCTTCACAATATGGATCTATCACATTTGAGACTTTTGTTATTTCTTCCTATACCTAGACTTAAAGGTCTCTGTCTTAATGGTCAAAAAACTTCTGAGGTTGAGTAAATCACGTAACATGGATGGTAAGGTTGGGTGAATCACGTAATGTGACTCCCTCACTTTATTTCATCCCCTCATCAATTCCACTCCGCTTTCGCAGCAAGTGGCTGTGGATAAAGCAGATGGAGCATAAGGAATTCAAGTGAGGGAGGAGATGCATCCATTGGAGTTTCTGAGGACATGATTGAGAAGAAATTGATGTTGAAGCATAAACTTTTTTATATTTTAGTGCTATTTTGCAGAAATTTTTTATCTTTTAATCATGTAATTGTAACTTACATGATTAAGCAGATGTAGCATAAGGAATTCAAGTGAGGGAGGAGATGCATCCATTGGAGTTTCTGAGGACATGATTGAGAAGAAATTGATGTTGAAGCATAAACTTTTTTATATTTTAGTGCTTTGTTGCAGAAATTTTTTATCTTTTAATCATGTAATTGTAACTTATGAATCGCTTCAATGAGATACGATTTGATTATACATATATAACTTGTTTTATGTTAAGTGTTTATTTATTTTAATTTGCACAAGAATTTGTTTACTAATTCAAGCTAATTAATGAAGATCAAAAATAAACTTGTTTAAAAAAAAAGTTTAGAAATAAACTGCACTGTATATAAGGAGTGACTTGTGTTAAGAGTGACAACAGGGCATTTCAGATAGGGATATAGTATTATTTACGTCAGCTATTTATTTAACTGAAGTAAAAATCAAACTTTTAACGTCAGTTGTATAAAAAACTGACGTTAAAAATAAATATTTTTTATTTTAAAAACAATTTTAACGTCAGTTGTTTAAGACAACTGATGTTAAAAGTGTATAAGTTTCTGCAAAAACATTCATTCCTTTGACTACTGTGCTACTTACCCATTCACCTTGTAACTTAATCCTCTTAATAAGCATTAAGTTTTTAGATCAGTTTTCAAGAAATACAGGTAGTCTCTCTTCTCTATATAAATTGAGAACCATATTCTTCTGTATCAATCGATCTGTATTACACCCCCCTCTTCTTTTCCTCTATATTTCGTGCTTTTTCTATTCCTTCACAATATGCCTCTATCATATTTGAGGTATTGTTATTTCTTCCTATACCTAGACTTAAAGGTCTCTGTCTTAATGGTCAACAAACTTCTGAGATTGAGTAAATCACGTAACATGGATGGTAAGGTTGGGTGAATCACGTAATGTGATTCCCTCACTTTATTTCATCCCCGTCATCCCTTTCACTTTGCTTTCACTGCAAGTGACTGTGGATTCAAGACGATGCATCAAGGAATCCCAGTGAAGGAGGTGATGCAAAGATCCATTTCACTTTGCTTTCGCTGCTAGTGATTGTGGATTCACGCGCGATGCATCATGGAATTCAAGTGAGGGAGGAGATGCATCCATTGGAGTTTCTGAGGACAGGATTGAGAAGAAGAAAATGATGTTGAAGCAGAAACTTTTTTATATTTTAGGGCTATGTTGCAGAAATTTTTTATCTTTTAATCATGTAATTGTAACTTATGAATCGCTTCAATGAGATACGATTTGATTATACATATAACTTGTTTTATGTTAAGTGTTTATTTATTTTAATTTGCACAAGAATTTGTTTACTAATTCAAGCTAATTAATTAACATTAAAAATAAACTTGTTTAAAAAAAAATTAGAAATAAACTGCACTATATGTAGTGACCTGCGTTAAGGGTGACAACAGGGCATTTCAGATAGGGATATAGGATTATTTACGTCAGCTATTTATTTAACTGAAGTAAAAATCAAACTTTTAACGTTAGTTGTATAAACAATTGACGTTAAAAATAAATATTTTTTATTTTAAAAACAATTTTAACGTTAACTGACGTTAAAAGTGTATAAGTTTATGCAAAAACATTCATTCCTTTGACTACTGTGCTACTTACCCATGCACCTTGTAACTTAATCCTCTTAATGAGCATTAAGTTTATAGATCAGTTTTCAAGAAAATCAGAGAGTCTCTATTCTCTATATAAAGTGTCATTCTTCTGTATCAGTCTGTAATACACCCTCTTCTTTTTCTCTATATTTCGTACGTTTTCTATTCCTTCACAATATGCCTCTATCATATTTGAGGTGTTGTTATTTCTTCCTATACCTAGACTTAAAGGTCCCTGTCTTAATGGTCAACAAACTTCTAAGGTTGAGTAAATCACGTAACATGGATGGTAAGGTGTGAATCACGTAATGTGATTCCCTCACTTTATTTCATCCCCTGGCCTCATCTCTTTCACTCCGCTTTCGCAGCAAGTGACTGTGGATAAAACAGATGGAGCATCAAGGAATTCAAGTGAGGGAGGAGATGCATCTATTAATTGGATTTTCTGAGGACAGGACTGAGAAGAAAATGATGTTGAAGCTGAAACTTTGCATCCGTTGGAGTTTCTGAGGACAGGACTGAGAAGAAAATGATGTTGAAGCAGAAACTTTTTTATATTTTAGGACTATGTTGCAGAATTTTTTTATCTTTTAATCATATAATTGTAACTTATGAATCGCTTCAATGAGATACGATTTGATTATACATATAACTTGTTTTATGTTAAGTGTTTATTTATTTTAATTTGCACAAGAATTTGTTTACTAATTCAAGCTAATTAATTATGATTAAAAATAAACTTGTTTAAAAAAAAGTTTAGAAATAAATTGCACTATATGGAGTGATCTGCGTTAAGAGTGACAACAGGGAGATGACAACGAAAGAAATATAGGAATGAGTTTCAATTAGGGATATAGGATTATTTACGTCAGTTATTTATTTAACTGAAGTAAAAATCACACTTTTAACGTCAGTTGTATAAACAACTGACGTTAAAAGTGTTAATATCACTTTTAACGTCGGTTTATTACACAACTGACGCAAATAGTGATTTTATATTTATAAAACTACCACCGCCTCATTTTTAACGTCAAACATATGGTCAACTGACGTAAAACGTTCCCGTATATTACATTATTTCCAGTAGTGGCATCAGTAAGGAATGCATGGTCCCAGAATTTGAAGGGAATGCGGGCTTGAGCTAACAAGGTTTGTCCGATCTCAACAATATGCCTATGTTTCCGCTCCACAAGATCGTTTTAATGATGGGTATGTGGGCAGGTGAGACGTTGTTTAATTCCAAGATCAGAGAGATACTTGGAGAAGGGGCGAAATTCACCCCCCCCCCCCACCCCACCCCCACCCCCACCCCCAACACATACACACACACCAGTCACTTTGGGCAGTCTTAATTTTGGCATTAAACTGAAGCTCAACCATAGCCCGAAATTTGATAAACTGTGACATGGTGTCAGATTTGTGTTTTAGAGGAAAAACCCAACTAAAGCGTGTGTAGGCATCAACACAAGTAAGGAAATAGGTGCACCCACAAGAGGATTGGAGTGGGGCAGGTCCCCACAAATCACACACTACTAGTTCAAAGGGACAATGATAAACAGTAGTGGAAGAGGGAGCTAGGAGGCGATGTGCCTTACCCAAGCAACACGCGGAACAAAAGTCCAAGGGAGTTTTATTAGGTACAGCAACATTACACAATTTAAGTGCTTCTCTAAGTGCATCATGGTGTGGGTGACCTAAACGCCACGGTTTATAAGAAGTAAACATAGGAGACATTGTATTTGAATCAACAACACTTTTATTCATTTCAACTGTAGAAGTGTTTACATCAGATTTTGAGGTTACATTGAAAAGTGAAATAGAATTAGAACTTGCAACTGTATTATTTACAGTATTGGAACTACAATTAGAGAAGGGAGACATAGCTGAAGGAGGACATGACCCAACGCTGGAAACATCATCAAACTTGTAAAGACCATCTACACCAACAGTACCTCAAAGCATAACTTCAGAAGAAGCCTGTGATTTGACAAGACAAAAGGAAGGGTGAAACTCAAAGTATTCATGATTGTCCCTAGCAAACTGACTCACACTAATTAAATTCTTGGTAATAGAAGGAACAAGAAGTAAGTTGTGTAAAGCGAATTTAGTGTGGGGTTAGGAATGAGAAGTAAACACAGGGAACCAATTTTATGAATAGACAAACCTTGATCGTTCCCCAAAAAGACTTGATCAGATCCTGGAAGAGAGGCAGTCTCAGTCAAATTGGAAGGATCAGGTGTAACATGATGGGAGGCACCCGAATCAGGGTACCAAGTACTGCTGAACTCAGACTCTGTGCCAGTAAGGAAAGCTTGTGGCTACTGTGGCCTAGGTGGTGCAGCATATTGCTGAGAGAAAGAATGAGGCCTGGGAGATTGTGAGTACATAGGCAAGGGTGGCCTCTGATGCATAGAAGGATTCTGCCAATTGTTGTAAGGAGTGTATTGTGAAGAGCCTGAGTTGTAGTACTCAAAGTTGGATCCTGAATGCCGATAATAGCAAACATTGGCATCATGTCCATACTTCTTGCAAATATGACATTGAATGTTAGAACGGCCACCAAACTTGCCACCACCACGATCTCTGTAACGACCGCCACCGTAGCTGCCGCCACCACAATTACCTCGGAAACCACCATCACCACTGCTTCCAGGTCACCACCAACAATGTGAGAGAAACCTTCAGGGAACTGAGAACTTGAAGAACCAGAACTAGTGAAATTCCCGGAAACAGAACCTTGCGAGGAACCTTGTGAGGGAGCATGAGTAAGGTTGATAGACACTGATTCCGTTAGATAACTTTTCTTGTTCTTCTCTAGACGAGGTTCATGCGCAAGTAACAAGGACTCGAGTTCATCAAGCGGAACGAACTCGGACTTACTATTCACCACCTCCACAACGGAATTGAAGTCTTCAAGAAGTGCTTCCAGTGTCACTTCCAGAAGATTCCAATGAGGAATCGGATCTCCGATAAAGAAGAGAGTCGGAGATCGTGCGAACATGCACCATGAACTCAGAAATGGTGCAATTCCCTTTCGAAAGAGATCGCAACTCGGATCTCAGTTGTCTAGCCTTGGTGCTCGTCAACCTATGAAAGTATTTGTGGATTTCGTCCCCGATCTGCCATGAATGGACACAATCGACCACTCGAGAAAGAAGAGAATTAGAGATGGAAGCAAGGAGCCACGTAGAAATCAACGCATCTTGTTGCTCCCAATCACCGTGCAACATATTCACTATATCATTTTCTTGATCAGAATCGGTGAGATAACAAGCTGGAATACGTGGATCGGTGATGAATTTCTGAAGTTTGTGACCACGAACCACTCTCTCTATCTGTTGCTTCCATAGGCGAAAATTTTTGTCATCAAGTTTCAACGAAATTGGATGGGAAAAGGTAAGTTGTGGTGTGCTTGGGTTTCCAAGAGGATTGAAGGAAGCCATGGAATCAGGAACTAGAAGCTCACGATACCATATTGAAATTAGAGAACTCCGAGAGAATGAGAGAGGAAAAGAATCGAAGATGAATTCTGATTATTCATTCTGAAGATTACAATGAAGCACACATCAGTTTATATATACTGATGACTGGGCACTTACACTGATGACAGCTGTACAAGCTGTGTACGCTAACTATACTTACTAGAAAGTATATGGGCCTAAGCCCAATCATAAAGAAGACTAACTATCTCCAACACAGGGAATGAGATATCGTTTTGGGACAGATGATCTCCATCGGTAATTAAGAGGGAGTGTGAATAAGTAATATGGAGTGCCAATAGCCCCACCCATCTTTCAATATAGTAAACACTGTTCTTTACACACAAGAAACCCTAGAGGAAAAAGAACCAGAAAAAAATACATACAGAAGAATTTCCTTCTGTTGCTATGTGACAGAAAAATGCTACAGTATCTCTACGAACAAAAATCAATAATTGACACAGACACAAGAAGACCATAAGAACTTCCAGTAAGTAATATAAGACCCTCAATACACTTCAACTTGACAAAAGATTATTTCCTTTTTATGAACAGACTATTTTCCATGATAACTTGTCTGGAAAGACCTATACCAATGCCTCCAAGCAAGCAACTACATCACAAGATGCTCCACATGCAGTAACTAGGGAAACAATTCCAAAACTTGGGCAGTATTAACCCCGACTCGTAGGGGTATATGTATATTGTCTGGAACCATCTATATTATACCTGCAACAAGAAACAAGGATCGTCAGATCAATGCATTGTTTGAATAGTTTTAACACATAGATAGCATAATATTAGTGCTTTGAGACTAGGTCTGCCCTTCGCACCACAAGACAAGGAAACAGATTTGTGACAAAATATTTTAATGTTCTGGTGGAACAATGGCAGGAGAAGGACTAGTTTTACACCATCCAGTGGAAATGCAGTGAAGATAGTCGATTGTACCATCAGATGCTTGAGAAGGAGAGTATTTGACTTCCTACATGGCCTCAACACTGAATAGGACGAATGGCAGAGATATTTCTCTACTTCATAAACTTGTCCAGAACATTTTTTAGTCATCCATCCAAATTCTTTGTTCAGACAATGGCAGAGATATTTCTCTACTGATCTTGCTAACTATCTTGTAGAACAGGGCATTTTTCACCAAAGTTCATGCCCCTACACCCCTCAACAGAATGGTACAGCTGAAAGAAAAAATCACCATATTTATTATGTTTGCCAGCAATGTTCCAAATCAATTTTCAGGGGAGGCTGTCCTAACTTCCAGATACCTCATAAATAGCCTCCCCCTCCAAGACCCTCCATTTCAAAATACCCATTGATTCTCTACAGCAGCATTTTTATTGGGGGTGTTCAAGGTTTGGATTGGATCGGTTCTCGATTAAAAAACCATCCGATCCAATGATGAATACAACGTGCGGTTTGGATTGGATCGGTTTGCTTCCTTAGAAAAATCTGATCTGATCCAATCCAATGAAGTGCGGTTTGGATTGGATTGGATTGGATAATTCGGTTTTTGTCATACTTTTTTTTCTTTTCTTATGCCAAGTGTCTTTTCTACTTATTTAATAGTGGACAAAAGATAATCTTCGTTTTAATTTGAGAGTTTAAGAAAAAAATAATTATCGATATTTTTAACACGTTCTTTTATGTTACTTCTCTATATCTACTGTCACTTATCCTATTTTTTTCTTGAATTAACTATAAATAAATTGTAGCTAATTATCTTTAAATTTACTTAATTTATTTCCTATTTTTCATGTTTACTCAATCAAGTATATATATGATATGCATCAAAACTTTTAGCAAAATATAACTTCAAGACATTAATATTTATTCTAAATAGTCTCATATATGTCATTCCAAAAAAAATATTAAAGAGAATGATGGACATAAAAGTATGAAAAACAATGTTTAAGTATGAATAAATACTATAATTTCAAAATAATAGTATATGTATATAATAGATCGGTTTGGATTGGATTTCATTAGAGGATCCAATATCCGATCCAATCCAATATAAAAATGTGATTTTTTCGGTTTTTTCGATTCGATTTTTACGATTTGAATCGGTTAAGATCATCCGTGTACTCTTTCACTGTTCCACCCAAAATCTTTGGGATGTGCAGTTTTTGTCCACGATCCCAATCCTCTAGGTTACTCTCCTACTCAAAAGGGGTATAATCGTTACTTCCATCCATGAAACATTTTTATATTTCATGATAATGAGACACAACCTTTTTTTTAACATCACACCTTTTTCGCCTATGTTTCTCTTCAGGGGGATAATTCAAAAGAAAAGACTCATTGGGATTCGTCTATCTCTCTTCCAATACCACAACCCTTTTCCCGCCTCTAACCCAAGCGAGCCTTCGAAATTTCAGGAATCCACCAATCCAAATGGGTCAGTTCAGGGGGGAGAACCCAAGAAGGGTGAACTTAGAGTTTACCATAGAAGACCACTCGTTCCTCAACAATTTCAGCCACGAGAACTGGAGTCTAATCCAGTGGAAGACACCCTAATCACAAGAACCAGAGTCAAATCCAGTGGAAGAATACCAATCAGAAGAAGATAATTGCATTTTTTATGAGCTTGATGTGCCTATTGCTCTTAGGAAAGGGGTTAAGATCTTGTACTCAACATCCTGTTTCAGGTTATTCTCATACTCAAAACTATCCCCACAATTCAGGGCCTTCGCTACAGCCCTTGATAACTCAAAGGACGTTCTGAAAAATATTCATGATACCCTTAGGGAACCCAAATAGAAAGCTGCTATATTGGACGAAATGAATGCCTTAAAGGAGAAAAGGACATTGGAATTTGGATGTTGTGAACCTTCCTGGAAATCAGAATGTTGTGAAATGCAAATAGATTTTTAGTATTAAACTTGAAGTAGATGGAAAAATAGATAGATACATCATACATGGCAAGATTGGTTGCTCAAGGATTCATTCCAATTCATGGGATAAATTATGAGGAGATATTAGCTCCAGTTGCTAGGTTGAACTCTACTAGGGTACTTATTTTCTCTTGCAGCTAACTTAGACTGAGGATTACACCCAATGGATTTATAGAATGCCTTTCTAAACAGAAATCTTGAAGATGTATATATGAAGCTCCCCCCTTGTTTTTGTGTAAACTAAGCAAATCTCTATACGGGCTAAAACAGTCTCCACAGGCCTAGTTCACTTGGTTTAGCAACTCAATGAAGTTGTTCGGTTATACTCAAAGTCAGGCGGATCATACACTGCTTTTAAAACACACCCGGGATGGGGAGAAAGTGATCCTTATAGTTTTATGTTGATGACATTGTCACTACAGGAGATGATGTCCAAGGGAGAAACGAACTTAAGGCTTAATTGCAGTCTGAATTTAAAGTAAAGGACCTCAGACAGCTCAAACACTTCCTTGGGATGGAAATAGCAAGAAGTAGAAAAGTTATTTTTATGTCCCAAAGGAAGTAAACTCTTGATCTTCTTAAGGAAATCCGAAAATTAGGGGGTAGGGGGTAGGGATGCAACAACAACCTTGGAACAAAACTGGAAACATTAAATTTCAGAGAAAGATCCACCAGTAGAGAGGGAAAGGTAACAATGCCTAGTGGGAAAGCTAACCTACTTGTCACTCATCAGATTAGATATAGCTTATAGTGTTGGTGCTGTGATCCACTTCATGTACTCTCCCCCTGAAAGACATATGAAAGCAGTGAACCAAATCCTTCACTACCTCAAGGGCACTCCTAGGAAAAGCCCACTGTTCAAGGAAAATAATGATAGGAATGTAGAATGCTTTGCTGATGGAGACAAGCAGGTTATGTGGAAGATTCAAAGTCTACTACTGGATACTGTACAGAGGTGTAGGGTAATGTAGTGACTTGGAGAATTAAAAATAAAGTGTTATTGCAAAAAGTAGTATTGAGGCTGAATACAGGGTCATAGCACAAGGAGTTTGTGAACTAATTTGGCTGGGCAGGTTGCTTCAAGACTTATCTATTCAAATAGAAGATCCCAAGAGGCGGCATAGTGACAGCAAATCTGCTATTAATATAGTTCATAATCCCATTCTGTATGATATGATAAAGCTTGTGAGGATTGACAGGAATTTTGTAGAAACTAAACGCGGGAATATCGAAAAAAGTTTTGTATATTATGTTGTGTGTTACAATGTACAATGAGGTACTCCTATTTATAGAGCAGGATAGGAGACAAGAAATTAATTATGCATAAAGGCTAAAGAATCCTAATATAATTACAATATCAATGACAGAATCATATTATATCATATCATATCATCCCCTTAAACTCAAGTGGGTGGAGCTGAAACCAACTTGACTTTGGACAATAAAGTGCGGAAGCGACCGGGAGAATAAGGTTTAGTGGAATATTCAGCCTAAATTACTTGCTAACCAAGCTGCAAGTGGCTAACATACTTACAAAGGCTTTGTTGAAGCCAGACTTAAAATCAAATATCAGCAAGTTGGGAATGGCGGACATCTATGATCTATTCACCAATTTGAGGGATAGTATTGGAAATTATTCTTTTTCTTATTAGGAATATCTCGGGAAACCGCTAGCCATTATTACAGTTGACTGTCTTTCCTTTTATTGTTTTTTATTCCCTCCATATCGAGTAGCTAATGTTTAGGAAATTAGTGTTTAATCTTTCATCTTTTGCAACTGGTATCTTGCCTGGCCTTGAGCTATTTATATACTATTCCTTTAATCGCATAAAAACAACATAGAGGAATTATGTTTGAAAACCTGTGTTTTAAAAGTTGTTATTTCAAAAAATAAATAAATAAAAGAGGTTATTACCTGCACTTAGTTTTCTGTTCTTTCAAATGCCTTGTTTCTAGGATCACTCTTGTAGTTGTAGGTTAAAATATGAAGAGCGAGCCACAGCAAATGGCTGATCACAAAATGGATTACATGATATGTGGCAGAGCCTGTGAACGTGGCCTTGCTCTCATGATTGTCTCATCACTGTGCCGAATCCATTCAGAAAGTCTCCATGGCTTCTGCCACTTCCACTTGAATTGAAGTAGCCACTGATGATGGCTTCTTTTCCACCTCCATAGCTTCCCAGAAGCTTGTCCTACCATTGCTAGTTTTTTCATTGACAGATGCCCAATGGGTACCATCTGCATTGAAAGAAAATCTCACATCCGTAGCCCATTGAAAAGACATATACCAATTTTATATAAATGGAGAATAAATTACCCTTCTACTCTGATCTATGAATGCTGCCGATTCCCTCACATGGCCATTAGCAATGCCGGGCATATATTTGCACTGTTTCTGTACTGGCACAGACTCTGGAGACAAGGGTCCCTTGATATCTTCAGCATAGTGTTTCAATGAATTTGGAGAGTTTCCCTATTGACATCAAGTGATGATAAATTAACTACTAGCAATGAAAGCAATATATAGATGAAAAAATTTACCAAAGTAGAAATATGCGACCAAAAGCTTGTCACAACAACAATCGTAAAATATATAACCAAGACTAATGAGGACAATAATAGACAGAACCCAAATTAAAGGAGATAGTAACTATAAAGCTATCTAAAAAATCACATGAACATAATTGCTTTATAAGTTACGTATTGGTAACCTGGAAACATATGCAACTAAGACTAATGTAGATCCAACTAGAGATATGGCTAAAGAAGTCCTTGTAAGGCTTGGACAATCTTCACCTCTTGATTTAAATTTTGGGGTTGACTTAACCCTAAAACCCAAATTCTAAAATGATATCAAAGCCTATCTCGGATCTGTTATTGGGTCAGTTATTCCACCCGCATTTGTCTATGTTCCATATGTCCATTCTTGGACGTGAGAGTATGTGTTGAGATCCCACGTCTCATCTCATTGAGTTAGGCCTAAAGTCGTATATTCTAATTTAGTATATAGTTGTACATATTTTTCTTTCAGAAATTTTTGTTCTGAGAAGAGAATTAATCAAATAAAAATAAGTTAATTAGGTTAATACCTATATTTGAAAATACATCATAAAAAGAAAAGGAATTAAATGAAAATATGTAGCTGTATGTAGATTTCCTAGTATTAACTATTAATTAGTATATTTAAATAATATTAAAAATAAAAAAATTGCTCAATATAGGTGAGGCCACATGGTTCGCTGAGGACAGAGATGTGCAAAATGACTTACGTTCAAGAATGAGTACTCTAATTTGGCACATAGGGATGATTAGTAGTAAATAATTATTAGTAAAAAAACTGAAAATTAGCATTAAATGGTTAGTACACAATCCTGAAATTGTTATTAGTAATTAGAAATTTTTAACCTAAAAAGGAAAAGAATTAATAAGTATGTGAATTTAGTAGTTATTTATAGCAATTAATTGATGAAATTTAGTAATTATTGAATTATTGAAATTAAAGAAAACATAGTAATTAGAAATATTTATCACATAAAGAAAAAAATGAAAAAAAAATAAACAGGTTTAAAAATACATTTAAAAATGACATTTAGTGCATTAATATTTGAAAAATAGCTCATAAGAAAAAAGAACTCCAATTTAATATATAAGAATATACAAGAGAAATGTGAGGCGTTTCGGCTTTTAACCCCTTAGACCACCCCAAAAAAAAATCCTGCATTTAAAAATCATGCATTTATGCATTCCCTCTCAAATACTTTGAGTGATTGATGTGCATTAATACGTGAATGTGTGTGTTTTTCTTTTTTTTTACTTTAGGGAATCCATTTTCAGAAAATTGTGTAGTGGCTAACAGAGCAATGGAAACCCATTTTGGTTGTGGTTGTGGGTGCATCATCTTTTGGTCTCTCTTCTCCTAGCACGAAAATGAGAAGAAAGCAACTTCAATTCAGTTTCCATCCTTTATAAGGCATCAAGGAGTGAAATTCAAAACCTTTCTATACCACTCTATTTTCATTCTGCTCTCTGGCTTCCACATTCTCTGCCAGCGACAGCCTTAGTCAGGTCTCTGTGTCAATTGTTTGAGGTTTTCTTGTTATATTGCAGGTGCAATCACTTGTGTATGGAGAGGGAGAAAACAAGGTTAGTAGAGGATCAAAACTCTGACTCAAAACACACGAATCTTAAAAGACTTGAGCCGGTGCCAATTGAGTAACAAGCTTGTTGGCAGTTTTATTTATTCGTTAGTGGATGATCATTCAACTTGGGCCTCAAGTTTGGTCTACTTGGTCTGCGAGTACGAAGAGTTTAGTTTCAAAGAATTCCTAGCCATCACATCAAGATGTGTGATGAATTTTTTATACATGATGCCCAACAACCCTATGTGCTGTGCCGAGGTTAGTTTCTTCTATTACGAACCTATTTTTTTTCTTCAACAAGTGGCCAAATCTGACCCTTTGGCCGACAGCACTATAATTATTTCTTTATTTTCAAATTCCTAGTTAATTTTTACTTGAATCTTAAGCAGACAAATCTTACAGAAGCTGGTGTTGCCAATGTGGTTGCAACAGCTTGCTCCCTCACTTTTAGCTCCTTCTCAACTTCCTTTCTCTTAATCTCACTTTGCCGTAATAGACACACAAGTTCTTTGATTTGATCCTTCATTTCCCTGATCTCCATGTCATTCTCCCACAGTTGGCACCTGTAGTTAACGTCTCATACTTCAAATTTCAACATCATATGCAAGCATGACAATATAAACCACTGTAAAAAGGCAAATGGGTGTATATAGTAATTTAACATGACTGACAGTCATACATTCCACTCATTATCAGGATTCATGTTTAGTTTGTTGTCAACTAGCAAACAAACTAGTTAGCTTATTTTTAGAGTAATAATCACTCGGTTTAAAAGTAAGCCTTAGTCATCTGTGATCATTCTGTAGTGGTCAGCAAAACAAATCACACCTCAAAAGCTAAAATATTCTGATATTCAGCAGGAACGTAAAAAGACAATTCTAAGCAATCAAGTGCTTGAAGTGATTCTTTTCCCGCTAGTTTATTGCTGGCAATGTTCTTGCAACCAATCATCATTTTAATGGAGTTCAAACCCGCAACAAGATACCAGAGGTATCAAGGGATCTTTTAAGCCCCAAAAGGCACTTTTTCCTCTGTATCATGTAAATATTATGAGCAACAGAATCATAGAATTAGCATTTTATCAAAGCCAGATCTATGCATGTGAAAGATACAAAATCATGTAATGGTAAAACCATACAAATATTTTTGTATACATGCACATCTTGGAGTCCTTGCTTCTTACCCTCTATTTTTACTTCCTTATTTTGTTAATTAAAAAAGTGGACAAATTTTGATAAATTATTTTTCTAATATTTTGCATGAAAAAAAAAAGTAAGAGTATTTGTTGAATTGGATCAGACATGCAAATTTGACCACTCAGACTAATGCATATTTCTTTTCTTTTTCTGAAAAAGAAAAAGAGAAACAATAGAAAATGTGTAGGTTAAACAAAGCACCTAGCATCTGCAGCAGAATTGAACATATATTGAAGCAAATTTTTGGCTTCTCCCATTGAGCGCAACTGGTTCCAGCGTCCGCGATTACTGAAGGCCCGTTCTCGTTCTTCTGCCTCAGAAAGTTGAGAAGCCATTGCCACCAGTGAATTAGATGATATGCTCAGCATGTTCTCAAGTGAAGCTATTATGGCCATTCTTGCATTTGGTGACATGGAGGATGCTCTGAGAAGTTTGATGTGTTAAAAACAACCAGGAAGAGAGATCTATTGTCCTTTTATATTCCATGTGTTATTATTTAAAAGAGCCAATATTTTCAAAATGTAAAGAGGTAGGAATTAGAAAATTATATTTATACAAAAGCAGACCTAGCAAATCCATTCTTTCCCCTTGGAGGACTGAGACCCTTGGTAGCAAACTCATTCACTTGCTTCAGCATGGCTAACTCCTCTGCAAGGGCAGCTCGACTGAAAATTGCATCACAAAATTAAAGACAAAAATACAGATCAATCAGTAAGAAAATAATTTAGGAACATATGTTACATACACTTGGCTCTGCTTCTCATACTCAAAACGAACTTCATGCTCCTTTACCATGACTTCTAGCTCGTGATCAAGCCATCGTTGTAAGGACTTCTCATTGCTCTAAGGAATCAAGTCAAATACTTAATTAAGATATCATGGATAGTCGAGCAGATTTAAGAAGAGGAAGGAAAGTTTGTTACCTGTCCATTTGTTCCACTTCCATTCATTGTAACTGGAAGATGAAATAGAATTAGATTATATTAAATTAAATAATTAAATAAAAGCGAAGAGTCAATGCGGTGAAACCCCATACTATGCACTAAAAGACAGTTTCCTCTATGCATTTTAAAAGAACAATCTTTCAGATGATCTAATAAATTATAACCTGATTTCCCCATGTCAACAAGAGAACATGCCAATTACAAAACAATGATCATCTTCTGTCACAGTAGCCTAAAAGAAACATTATCGTACAGTAGAAACAAATCATACCTGAATTGTCTCGGTTGGAAGATTTACGAGCTTCTAACAACTCCTTTAACCTCTTGGTTGCCATTGCAGCTTCTTCAGTCTTTCTCTGAAGAACCTGAAGGAAATTCGCAGTTATTAAATATACAATAACCACAAAAGTCAATAATAACAGTCATGGTAAGTTTTTATATAAACCTTTTATTTATTTATTTATACCGAAAGAACCTTTAATTCCAAGTAAGAAATATGCATGTTGTGTAGACACGTCGGTTTGATTTGGTTTTTTAAAATCATAAAAAAAATGTTCTATTTAGCTTTCAGGAGAAAAAACAATTATTTGTTAATATTTGACATACTCTGGAGGAAGACAGCGTAACTTTATGCATGAATGATCTAAAAGAATGCCTGGATAATGAAGGTAAAACATGTATTCTATCTTGATTAATAGTTTGCACATAGCTATGAATTGGTGCTTAAATTGACAATGCACTGGTGCTTAAATTGACTGAACCCACACCAACAACAATTGACTGAACCCACACCAACAACAGCAACTTAGATACCTTAACAAGTTTGGTAACCTCTAATTGAACCATATCATACAGTATAGACTTCTAAAGTCATACTCATTTCTATGTAGATTTCAATCCATAAGAAGAAATCTTCCTTTAGTTTTCATTATATTCTTTCATTAAAAACCTGGAACATAAAATTAAAAAAAAATATATTCTATGTTTGTCTTTCAGTCACTAAAACATAAACACGCAGTGTTCCCCCCTCTTTTTCCCGAGGGTCTGCCAAATATAAAAACTTTTGAGCGGGCAAAAGAACTTCCTACCGCAATTTCCTCAGTCTTAATATTTATCCCTAATATAAAAGAAACGAAGTCCAAGTTAGAAGCTTATATATGCCAACATACTGCTGTGGATTAGAGTAGTAACTATCATTAGCAATTTGAATTGAGCAATTTTTGAAGGGTCAAAGACTCCAAGTTGAAACAAAATGTACTAATTACTGAAAATTGGGCACACTTCAATTACTGACAGGAGTATATGTTAAATGAAATTCAAAGAATAAAGACTTATGATTACTCAAAATTGTCAATAATATCAACAAAGTTCAAATGCATATTAAATGTGAGATTTTTTTGAAAAGCATGTAAGACAAGATTATTAAGTAAAGTAAGGCTGCCACCCAACAATTGAGAAATACTCACCATTTTTTGGCGCTGATTTAAAGCTTGCAGCTTATGCCTTTCAAACTCATTTCTTCTTCCCTCCTTCCTTAACTGTTTTCCAAACATATAGTTAATACAAAGTCATAGAGCATATAAGCAATGCAGGCAAGTAAATCATGCTTCAAAGCATTGGATTAGACGATTAGTCAACTATCATACTGGCCGTAAATATAAATGTGATTTGAAAGCTTTGGAGCAGCATATACCATTTGGATTTAAATTTTTTAAATTATAACTGTATAAATCATGTTTACTTTTTTAAAAAGAAAGATTCAACTGATAATGAAGTAATTGTTTCATTTTGAGAAGAACATAAGATATAGCTGAAGAGTATCGTGGACATATTAAATTAAATAGAAAATTAGAGAAAGAGAAAGCTCTGCATACTTGCAGCAGCTCTTTTTCCCTAGAAGCCTTCCATTGCCGAAACTGTTCTGCCTCTTGTTTTATTCTTTGTTGCAATTGAACCTGCAACATTGTTGAGGTTATAACAGAGAGCGAGTATATTAAATAGTCCCAACAATGGATTTAGGAAAGGACACCAAATTAACCTTCTGAGCCTTTATAGATTGTATTTCATCTTGCAGTCGCTTTGCTGCTTCATCACTTTTCTGCTTTTGCTTCAGAAGCTGGACCTGGCTCTCCTGTTTCTTCTTCAGATCCAGAATCTAGGATTCATATATTTTGAAAAGATTTTAGCAATTTAGATTTGTTCCAATTCAAATCTTACAAAAGGAAGAATAAATTGAAAATATAAAAATCGGGGTCCTCACCTGTGCTTCAAGTGCTTTCAATTTTTGGGCATGAATATCCTCTGATTTCCGTGTTTGTCCATCAGAATTGGCAGCAAGATTTTCAACTTCAGCCAAAAGACAATCCCTCTCTTGCTGCATTCATAAATCAGGTGTATATATGAATATCAGGATATGGATTTTCTCTAGGAGCACAAAAACTCAGCAGAACTTCTATTGAACCTGCACAGCTCTCTTCTCATCCTCGAGTTCCAATATCTTCCTTCCAAAGTGCTGCTTGAGTGCTTCAGCATCAGGTACTCCAAAAAGCTTCATCTCAGACTGTACAGGCATCAATCCCAATACTTACATTAATAACATAAAAGAGAGATTAAGATATGCAAGACACTTCTTAAAGAGTCTAACCATAATGCTTTCTAGTTCTTCAATAAAATGGGGAGAAAACCATTCATTGTTGTTTTTAATGATTTTCATTTGATTTTGGTGTCTTGTTAATGACCATATCCCCGGTGATGCATAATCTAATATTTTCAGTATCAGATCAACCTTAAAAGCAGAACAGAGTCATTTTCTAAGCTAAAGAAGAAAACAATATCAATCATCAGAAACTAGGAGTGTTCAAGATCCGACATGTCCTACTAGCTCGTCCAAGTGCGAAGCTCTTCTTGAATTCATAACTTTTACATAACACGAAAATATATTTCTATTTACATGCAAAAAGACTTCTTGACTTAATAACTTTAGCTATGAATAATGTTCGAAATTAAAAATTATGTCTACATACCGGGCTGGCCCATTTATGGGCCAATCATTATCAAGCCATAATCAGGTTGTGCTGACCCTCAAAATATTAGACCAGGTTCGGATCAATCCAAATCCGCCCCATGATCACTCCTAAAGATAAAATTTCTCACCGTAAGGTTAATCAATTACAGAACAGAAGTTACTCGCTGTTCTGTTGATTTGAATGTGTTATTGATTGATGCATTATTCATGGATGTGCCTAATTATACATATGCACTGCAACAACCTCTTTCTGCTCCAAGCGTTTATTCAATTCATGTAACTCTCTGTCCATACTACTTTGTAGAAGTGTGTGCTCCCACTCTTTCGCCGCTTCTTCAATTTCCCTTGAATCCCCTGCTAAATTTGGCAATTGTAACCTTGAATTGTAGCATTTCTAATCACAATTGTTTAAATTTAAGAAGTAGCAGAGAAAGTGATAGAGAAAGAACTGACTGAAGCAAGGTGCACCTTTAAAATTGACAATATTAACATATTAAATCCAGGCCAAAGAAGAGTCTTACCTGTTGTTTCACTCATTGGATAATCAGGGGCTGTGATAGGTAAGCCCCTCTTGAGCCCATCAGTCTTCACATTGCACATGCTACCATCCTGAAAAATGAAGTATTAGAACTTAAATGTACATCCTAACAGTCAATACCCTGAAATCACCTTCACTCTGGCTATGATAATCAAGATCAGTCCTTAAAAATTAAAATGGAATGTAAATACCAAGATAAGATGAAAGCACATATCTAGGCACTGAAAAACATAATAATCAGAGGCATACATAAGCATCCTCTTCACATTGTTCTACAACAGAGAATCTACTACGGTATTCATGAAGTTCACGACAAAGATCCTCATTAGCTGCTTCAAGCCAAGCAATCCTTTCCTTGAGGACCTAAGCAATCAGTTAAGGCAAGGACATTAATGTATGTTAATTATACAAATACAAACCTTATCAATATATGTAATTAATGTAAATCAAATTATTATACAAGTGTCTGTAAAAAGAGTCCCAAGTACAGTTAAGGCAAGGATATTTTTCTTTTAAATAACCAACATGATGAACATCCATTTATCTCCAAGTGTGCACCATAATAAAATAAATCATGTCCATTCAATGTTACCACTAACCTATTATAGGAAATATATCAAAAGCAATGAAGACATGGCCAATGATTAAAGTTAACAGAAACCTACTACCTGCATTTCCTCAGGAGGGCCACCAGAACGAGCACAAAGTTCTGCTTGCAAATATTCTAGTTGTTGTCGCATTTTTAGCATCTCATTGGACATGGGATCTCTATTGACCTATGGAAGAATGAACAAGAAATGAGCATGGCCTACCATAAAAAGTAACCAATTGTCTCAGTTTTCCCAATTAATAAAAGGGAACATCAAATTTGTGCAGATACTTACAACAGGCTTATTTTGGATATTGCGTGCACGATTTGCATACTTCAAAGTGTTCAGGGTTTCCTCGGCATTAATATCAGCAGGACTTATGCAGGCTGGAACAGAAATATTTTTTTAACATAAGAAAAAATATAAATTCTACAACAGGTTGTCTCAAGATGCAACTTGACAGGTTGGGAAGGGAACCGGACACCTAATACAGTATTTTAGTTCATTTAGGATAAACTGATAAAGTTGCAAGAAGTTCAAATCTTCTGAAAAATCAGTCTGACTAGGAAAAATATTTGAGAATGTAAAACCCAAACACCGAGCTTAAGCATTGTTAAGGCATATTTTAATTGGTTTCTATTATCTTGCCTCCCTGGTACTTATGTTCATACAAAATGACGACCTTGTTGATGAACTTGAATATTAAATATCAGAAAGAAATTTAAAAGGAAAAACAAAAGGATTAGTAACATGAGCTCCATGAAGAAGATTAGAAATGATTGCTTAAAGCTTATCTTTTGAAGGCCAATGAGGGAGATAAAACATAGAATTGATTGGGAGGGAAGCAAGAAAAACAACCAACCTATCATAACAGTTCTGCTGTTACCGCCAAGTGAATCCTGCAAAATCATTTAACTTTATCTATAAATACAAATTTTATTAAAAAATATATAATTATTAGTTTATTACATTAAGGATCGAAGAAAGAAAAATTGAAAACGAAATATTTCACATACATGTTTTTGTTAGAAAATCGGAGAAATATCTAATAATATCTTTTCATATCTTATAATATTTTAGAGTATCCTAGATGATCTCTTAGGATTTATTTCTTAATTATATTTTATGATTTGATTCTCTATTTGATCAAGATTAGGATTTTACTTTTAGTATAAATAGGACTATTAGGGTTGTCTTTTGTAATCAAATCTTCACTACATCAAATCAAGCTTATTACTCTCTTTTCCACCTAAACCTTCCAATTCAACATGGTATCGGTACCATCCTCCGTGACCTGTCCCATCACTATTTCACTGCGGAGTTCCACTAAGTATGAAGGAACTCTAATCATGTTATCATCTTCTCAGCCATACAAAAAAAAGATCCTGCCATTTTGTCTCTCCTCCGTTGTGTTTTTCTTTTCCGGTGCGTCCTTCGTCTTTCTGACCCTTGTTTATGTCCCATCAGCCGCCGTCTGCCATCGTTTTCGACCGTCGACCCAATCACTAGACTCGTCGACCGCCGATCTGTCCAACCGTTCTGACCACACCGTCGTTCCCCTCCCGACGCATCGTCACGCGCGTCTCGTCCTTTCTGCATGCAGCCACACTCACGGTAGTTCCTCCGACACGTTTCCAGACGTTGTTTCCAACGCCGAACACGCCAGCCTCTACTCTTTTCAGATCTGTTCTCACCTCCCTCTATGGACCACTTTTCAGTAACCACCTCGATGTGTTTAGCTCTCTTAGGTTATGTTTTGATGTGTTCGAAAATCAAATATTTGCCTCTGCTCTACTGTTTGCTTCTCGATTATCTGTCATGTAATTCTTATCCACTAGTGGATCATTCCGGTGGTTGGTTACTTCTTTCCCACGGATGAATCAGATTAGTGGTGACTTCTATTTCCATCGATGATTGACTTATGTTGGCTATGACTCACACTAGCCCAACTTATTGTCCCAGATGCTCTGACTCGACTCTTCTTTCCTAGATGCACTGGCCCGTCTTTCTCCCAGATGCACTAGCCTTGGCCCCTTGTCCCAAAAGTAGTTGTCCACCTTAATTTCAATTTTTCCAGCTATCTTGCTAAGTTATCTTTCCAGCAACTCTCTCCAGCCTCTCTAACAACATCCTTGAGTTGCCTTCCAACCATTATTTTCGTGGAGCTCGGTTTATGGTTTTTATATTTTAAATTTTAATTTGAGGGGAATGCATTGTTTTTCGTGCAACAATCTTAAAGCTTAGTAAGCTTTAGCTTGAAGGGGAGTGTAAGAAAATCAGAGAAATATTTGATAATATCTTTTCATATCTTAGAATATTTTAGAGTATCCTAGATGATCTCTTAGGATTTATTTCTTAATTATATTTTATGATTTGATTCTCTATTTGATCAAGATTAGGATTTTCCTTTTAGTATAAATAGGAATATTAGGGTTGTCTTTTGTAATCGCATCTTCACTACATCAAATCAAGCTTATTTCTCTCTTTTCCACCCAAACCTTCCAATTCAACAGTTTCCTTCCCCCCTCTCAATTATAATTATTTCTTCTTTTCTTCTAGGCAATTGTAGTTATCTAGATAAATCATAAATTCCAGTTCAGTATAATCCAGATCCAACAAGGGTGAGCCTTTGCATCGACAGGAGTAACGAGAAATAGAGAGCAACTAGTTCTTCAATCAAATTCCTAGATTTTGAGCTAAAGACCTTGAGGAAAGGATAGATCGACTGCATAACAAGATTGAGCTTTTTTATTTTTTTATTTTTTTTGGTCATTATTCATTCAAACAGTCTAGGGATTTCCCGAGGAGGGGGATACATCTCTTTTAACAGGGATAACCTCCCCTCTCCAACAAAAAAAATAAAATTATCATATAATAAGGAACATTTTTCAACCTCATAATATAGAAGAGCGTATGCTACAAGCAGGAAGCTACATATATAGATATCAAACCTGCAAAAGCCTAGTTAGTTTACTATCCCTGTAAGGAACATGAACGCCTTCTTTTCTCTTCTTTTCATCACCAAGTGCACTAATCACATTACCAAGTGCTAGAAGGCCTTTGTTAATGTGAACTCCTGTTTGAAAGAGAAAATTATTAGGGAATACTTGATCAAAAGCATTTCCAGATTTCCAGAATATACAAGTGAAAAATGCCACCACCTAACCTTCCTTAAAACGCAGACCATCAGACCCTGTTCTTTTAGCTCGTTCTGATCCAGCAAGATCTACCAAGTGCAACTTGGCACAAAGATACTCTTCATTCATGGTATCACTGATCTCACTAGGACTATTGAGCTTCCGCATTTGCTCTAATGTGATAGTGAAGATGGCATGTGATCGACTAGTTGGAGACATTAGAGAAGAATAAGTAATAGAAGAGAACTAAAGATGAATAAACAGTACTACAGCATTTTGAAGCAAAACTTTTAATCCTGAATTGATGCCAACAAGTAAATTTCTGGAAGATTCATTGACAAAATTTATTAGAAGTGTTGCAAACTGCAAGCATTGTTGCAATGCCGAAAGATCTATATAGTAATCATTCCCTTAAGCAACAAGAAATCCGAAAATTGATATAGAACTGGTTTCGAAGGAAAGAAGCAAAAGCACAACTTGATTGTAAGATGCGTAAACCATCAGCGGAGTTTAAAACCGAAAAGTTTTTTATACACCATGTCTTATGTTATTTATTGCTTTATTGTCATATGTTGCACAGCTCATGCTCTAATGATATGTCGAGAGCATATTAATCCAAAATTAGATTACAAATCTTAAAATGATGAAAAAAAATCCGAGAAAATAATAAATTTATGCATTTAAAAGAGAAGGAAAATGTATAAGCAACCTGGATTGGTTGTTCATATTTGTGCTCCCAGTTGCTCTACTCAATGATCCTTGTTCCAGGCAAGCAGACATTTCTTTCAACATTGTAACACTGACTTCAGTAGATCCTGCTAGGGTAATGACACCATTCGATGTCTCGCGAATTTGAATTGGTGGTTTCCCAGGTATATTCACTTTCCCGGCATGTCCATTTGCAGTTTCTAATTTGCTCGTAGAGGATGGATCCAGCAAGTCTCTTACTTCTTCTTTAAGAATCTTTCGACAATTAAAAGTTGTTAGGTGCTTAATATAAATAACTTCATACATATGAAATCTATTAGTTTCGGATATTAAAGCACAACTAAATTTACAAAATCATGGTTGTAGGCTGTAACAAAAGTTATCAACATACCTCAATAAACGAAACATGCAACTGAAATTCAATCTGATGCTTTAAGGTCTCAATTTTCTTAAACAAGACACTCATAACTTGGGGTACTATTCCTGTTTGGTAACCATCTTTAAAGCCAGTGCCCATGGTGTATGTTTTCCCAGAACCTGTCTGCAACAGAGTGAAAATGTCACATGCCAAAGAGAAATAAGTGTAGTGGCAGTGGCATGTAATTTCTGTTTCCTTTAGCAGTAAACTATACCTGACCATATGCAAGAACAGTAGCATTATATCCTTGGAACAAACCATCAACAAGGGAAGCAACACATTCTTCAAACATGGCAGATGAGGGGGAGCCAGTGCTCCCATAAACATGATCAAATGTAAAGGAATGAGCACCTATTTGTACCTGTATTATATAGTCACAATTAGCATATGATTCCACCCAAATTTTTAGGTACTTAAGGATACTGTTACTGGGTTCTATTTCAGATAGAAGTGTCTAAAGACTTGATATAAAATATAAGTCATCGGCATCCATGCATTCGATTTACGTGGAAAAATATACTGAATGCCAAATTTCCTTCAAAATGATAAATCAGTAATACTTTTTCAATTTGATATAGAAAGCATATACATATATATTCATCACTTCGACCTATTATAATGAAAAGAAATCAGCTGATATACTCCAACCAAACACAGTAGCAGAATTTTGACATGATTAGGAACTGAAAAACATGAAAGGTACAACTGATACAAAAAAAGCAAGTGAGCCATAGTCCAGACAGCACCAAGAAACCAAAAGGCTGCTTTTATTTACTAAGGGCTAAGGCCAACTTGTCATGTATTGTGTTTTTTAAATCTCTGAACTAAAAGAATTCATTTCGCCACTGAGCTTGTAGCTCAGTTGACAACAGCTCAAGTCTGAGCAATCAGTTGGCAGAAGATGAGGTTTGGTCCTCCACTAAGTCACCTTTCCCCTTCTATATCCAGGTGTTTCCTCCTCCAATTATTCAATGTACCCGGAAAACAAAAAACGGAAAAAAGAAACACACATACACACAAGAGAATTCATTTCATTTATAATTGAGTTCACACATGAAACTTGTTTATAATGATATTAGTTTGAGGATTCCATCAACTTTGCATGTAGGATTTGATTATTTGTAAATCTTACCGCAAGGATTTGCAAATCATTTTATTTTATTTTTCAATTCCAAACTTTAAAGTGTTCCAATTTCCAAATACTTCATTAAATTAACTAATAACAGGCTAAAGATCCTAACCAATATTGAAATCACAACATCAAAATGTAGCCACCAAAAATCCAATCCCCTATTTCCCCCAAAAAAAATAGCGTTTCAGAAACCAAGCCATTGCATCATACATGCTTTTCATATATCCAAATTAAGCAAGCATCATAGATAATAAGAGTAGTTCCAAATTCTGTTATTTCCGAAGAATCATCTTTAATTACGCAAGCAAAGTCGGATCCAGATCTCCAATAGATTCACCAACCTAACAAACACTCTAAGCCAAAATAAAAATGCAACACCGAATCATTCACATTCACATTGAAAAGAAAATTTATAATTTCCGAATCATAATCGCAAATTCGTAATGCAATGCACCTGAGGCTTCCCAGGAACGACGGTTACACAATCTTTGCAACCTTGAAGCTTCTCTTCGCTGATGAGTGGTCGCACATGGACCGCAACTTTTACACAACAATCTTCCCCCGCTTCCATTTAGGAAGCAATCCGAACCGAATCGAACCAGTTTATACAATCAGAAACTCTGAAACAGTGTGTGTGTGAGAGAGAGAAGAAGTTGCATGCAGCACTTTGTGTGGAAGAGTGAGGAGAAGAAAGTGATGCAGCAGTAACTACAGGAGCAGAAGAGAGAGAGTATTATAGTTGGAGGAGGAGAGAGAGAGTGTGTGAACTGTGAAGGGTAGTTGTGGAAAATGAGAGGGGTCTGAAACAAAAGCTGCTGGAAATAACTGTAAGGAAGGACAACAACAACCGCTATCATTTTCACTTCGCCTTCACTACATATGTGTTGTGTACCGGTCCATTCGGTTGCGTGATTTCACTCTTTTATGAGCTTCTTTCCTAAATTGCCCCTTTTTCTTTTCACCAACGACCCTGTGTTGTACTTTTCCAGCATAAAAAGGGATCTGGATTCCCTTCATCAGTTTCCCCTCCATCATCTTTTTTCTCTCTTAACTCCATTCTCTCTTCATTATTTATTGTTTTCTCTCTCATGATCCAACCCCCCTCCCTTAATTTTTTTGCTGGACTGTCTCCATCGCTGGAGGCAATCCTGATTCATAAAAGAGCTTCTCTTCCCATAATTTCTATTTCACCCTCTTACCAAAAAATAAATATCATAATAAATAGTTTTTTTTGGTATTTGATCATCATTAAAATAAATTTTTTATCAAATATTCAATATTTAAAGATTAATCCCTTTCAAAACATAGAGATTATTATTCTACTAATCGAGTATTTCATAGAAACATCATAATTTGATCCTAGTATAAATAGTTATTGATGAATTATGGTAAGGTGAATGTCATTCATCATCCTACAAAATTAATCCTCATATAATTATCAAGAAGTTTTTCAAATAATTTCTCATTTTAGGATTTAAAATTAGAAAAATTATCTGGAAATTGAAGTTTGACTTAATTATATTTAATATTTTTATTTAATAAAAGATAAGACTTAAGTGGAGTTTTCTATGTACTTATGTTGTTTTTCAATGAGAAGAATACATGTATAAAAGCCTCCTACTTCATTGAAGAACAACACCTAAGTTTTGTTCTTTTTTTAATCCAAGAGGAGACTCATGATAGAGGTTATATTGGGGAGGGGGAGAGGGGAAAAAGAAATGAAAAAGGAGTGGAGCGCATTACGGAAATTTGAAGCCGCACACTCACAATTCATATCTCGCAACTTAATCAATTGGGCTGACTCAACAAGACAACAACCCTAAGTTTTGTCCTTTAATAAATTACTTCAACCTCTCTTGATATTTAGTTATCATTATATTTCTCCTTAAAGGTGGTAATTAAAATTATAGATAGATCTCTTTATAGAAGGTGAGCGGAACTTTTAAAAGAAGAATCTCATGTAGAATTAAGTCAACTATTAAAACAAGGCAATGTAAATTCCCTTTTACATAAGTTTTAATCTTCACCCTGCGGGTCCAAACATTGGTATCTACTCTATTCTTTGATCTATAACTAAGGGATATACATTTATGCTCTTAATTTTCTACAACATGCTTAAAACCATGGCTAAATAAATTTCACCTAATTTACTTTTTTAAAAGAAAGAAGTAAAAGAGAAGGGTACCGAACTAGGAGGTGAAAAAGAGTTTGAGTTTAGAGAAGGGAATTTTATCCAGTTGGGATGAAGAAGAATTGAAAGAACTCAGAAGGTGGGAAAAAAAAAGGGAAGGAATAACACAGCGCACAAAACCACGTGATGCGGAACCAGATACAACATCATGGGAGGGAAAAGCTTGCTTTGACGGTACACCGTCCTTGTGACACATTCACACTTCGCAGGTGCCACCCCACTTTGGCTTCTGTGACACAGCCCTTTGCTTGCATATGGTGCATATGTGAATCTATGCCATGCACAAAGGTTTAGGTTTAACAAATATGATTTGGTCATATGAATTTTTAGATGTATTTTTTAATTTATAATAGATCTTTTAGAGATAATAGTCGTGCCTACTAAATTCCTCTATCACTTCATGTATGTTAAAGCAGAAATGTATTGTTGGTGAGACACCAAATAATTAAAGCAAAAAGTTAACAATTTTTTGTTTTGTTTAACTATTGAGTTGGTCCATGAACTATTTGAGAATTTTCAAATAGATCCCTAAACGTACTAAAAAAAAATTGTAATTGGGTCCCCGAAATTTTGTGAAGTTTTCAATTGGGTCCTAGAACTACAAAAGTTGTTAATTGAGTCCTCGAACTTATATAAAATTTTCAATTGAGTCCCTGAGGTAGGGTTCCATGAAGAAGTCGTTAAGTTTGCTGATGTGGAATGTGATTTGGAATCCCCCCTAAATTTATATTTATGGTTGCAAGAAACCAAAATATTGAACCAGAAAAGCAAAACATGACATGCGACTGTTTCTCCCCAATATAAACAAATACTTCATTCCTTCCTCAATCAATGTTTCACGGTTGCATTTCCCTTCCTCGAAATAATTTCGTCCAAAATAACTCCCCTACTTGCAACTTACTACATCTAACTTCTTCTTGTTGTATTTTGCTACATCTTGTTGTGACAGTGTCTCAAGGTTCATCATCCACCCAAACCACTCGTAGATGGTTGATATAGTTATTCAGTTCGGATGAAATCACTAATATTCCGTCTAATTCAATATATCAATATCGAATTTTCTACTTTAGGGACCCATTGAAAATTTCATGTAAGTTTAGGGATCCAATCAAAAAAAAATTAGTTCAAGGACTCAATTAAAAACTTTATAAAAGTTCGGGACCCAATTATAAATTTTTTTAGTTTAAAAACCTATTTGAAAATTCTCAAATAGTTCAAAGACAACTCAATAGTTAAACCTTTTTTTTTTCATATATGTGTGAGGTAAGTGATAACTGATAAATATTTGTATTTGTATTTTTCATGTTGTTTAGAAAATGATTCTATGAGTTAGCATTTTGATAACATGAAATCTTTATCCCCTCCATAAGATATACGTGAAACTTTTTGATTTTTTCATTTAACATATTTGTTGAAAGAGCAATGATATTCGGACATAAAAAATGTGTCAAACATCGTATAAAAATACTCTTCAATATTTATTTATTGTTTTTTCTCTTTCATCATGTATTTCATTATTCTCAAAACACTCCATCAGTTATAGGTGTCCATACATGATGTCAAAATTTGTGTCCAAATTTCATTATTGTTGTTGAAACTCTTTATAAGGTTTACCTTTTTGTTTCTTCCTTAGTTCAAATTTCTCGAAAAAACTTCTAAATAATTGTTTAGACATGCAAAAGGAAACAGTATGATTTGTTTGAACAATGTTGATGCCACTCCTTAATTCATCATCATTACTTAAATAAAAAAAAAATTGTTGGAGAGAAGGAGAGAAGGACATAAGAAAAAGAGAGAGAGAAAAAAGGAAAAGGATTATAGATCAAGATCATTGGACCGAAAGATTGAAAAGAAATTTTTTTTAATAAAAAAAAGAAAGAGGAAAGAAAGAAGAAAAGGTAGAATAGCATGAGAATTATGATACAAGGGAGGAGGGGTACATACCATACCAACTAAAAAAGAAAAGAAAGCTGGAATAGGGAGAAAAGATTGGATCAAGTGATAACATATTTTTTGGTTTCTCAACATATCATTCACACACATCTGCAGATATTATTATCTTGAGATAGTGGATTTTGATTACACTTAAGAATTGATATCTCGCAATCAAATTTTTTCCCAATACAAAAATCGGATCGGACTCCTAATCACTTATTTAAGAAATCTGAGTCTGTTACCCTTCGAACAAATAAGTGATAACAACATATACATTTGCAGCCTGCAGCAACACAATAGTCAAAACTCAATAGCATTAGAAAATAGAAATGGCAACGGATTGAGGCCAATGCATGGCAATGCTAGAGTAGAGAGAACGAGGGAAGAACAGAGAAAGTAAACGAAATAAAGAAAAATAAAGAGACCCACCAGGCCACCCGCGGGACATAGCCAGCTCTTACTTCACATGCAGCCTAGTTTCCATTATATGGCGGGTCCCATGGCTCACTCGTTCAGTCTCTATCTTTGGTTGGCAGCTAATAATTTATCTTTTTTTTTTTAATTTGCTACTAATTAAACATATGCTTAATTCGTTGATCCTTGTTATTAGAAACGTCAATGATATACCAACAAAGGTTGTACAGGAAGATATGCTATAGTGTAAGTGAGTCATACTTTAAGAAGAGAATATTAAAGTTTAAATTTTGAATACGATCATTATTTAAAAAATAAATACAATAATATTTAGGAAATTATTTTTATAACAATACTTATAAGTCCCTTATCATTCAAACATTAGTTGGTCCAAGTGACAAGGAGCATGACCGACCTAAGAGTAAGGTTAGACAAGTTTAGGCCCTCAGTCCACCATCCCATTAGATCCCCTGCATAATCCACTAACAAAAATTGGTTGATACTTTATAAAAAAAAATATTGTACATATGAAGCTCCTTAGTACCTTGCCTTGGGCAAACCCTCGCAAGGATTTGGTTCCCCTCAAATAAGGTCTTAGATTCAAATCTTATGTATGAAAAAAAGAAGTGTTAGAAGAGCTTTACCCTTTTAAATGAGCCCAATGTGATTTTTATTTTATTTTTAAAAAAAAACAATGTCATATATTCAATAAGTTTAGATAAATACCAATTTGTTTCCTAAGAAAAATATGTATTTCCAATTTAGTCCATAAGAAATAAATATCTTAACTTAGTCTCTAAGAATTTGAGATGCATGTCAAAATAGTCATTATGGAGATGTCTCTAAAATTTGTCATGAAAAGGACTCAAGGTGTGTTTGAATAAGTAGCTTAAGTAAGTGTTTATCTAATAAACTTTCTTTAAATAAGCTAAAAACAATTTATTTTTACAAACTTCTCCGACAAGTTTATTGCAATAAGTTAAAATGAGATTATAAACTATTTTTATAAACTAACTGCATAAGTTTATTTTCATAAGTTATTCTCATAATATCAAATAAGTTCTCTATAAGCTCTTCCAAATACATCATAATTTAACCAGTATTTGAGATTTCACAGAAGACTAAAATTGATTTTGTTTGGATGATAAAGTAAAATCATTTTTGAGATGTAAATATAAAGAGTTTTGTGGGTCTCACACTTAAAATCAATTATACTCAACGAAAAAGTTAAAATTTCTTGCTTCTCTTAAATTCAATTCTACTAATCCTAAAATTGATTTTACTGGATGCACTTTTGGAAACAAACAGTCAAATTACCGTTGAAATGACTTTTTAGATCTTAAAGGGCAATTTTGGGGTCTCCAAAATCTTAACCAAACATGCACTTAATATAATGACAAAAACAAAATTGAAGTTGATCCAAGTAAGTAATCTTAAAAATTACAAATTACTCTATTCAAGCTTATTGTTCGAGTTTTTTTTTTTTTTTGGCTACTATGACATAGATACGAAGTATTCATTGACTTCGTCGACTAATCCCCGTCGTCGAGTAACTTGTGTGGCCACCTTTAGTAGGGTTTTCTCTCTCAAGCACGTTTTTTCATCCACAACGATCGAACTCGAGACCATACTTAAAGGATCCAAGCTCAGTTCAACTCTGACCAACGTAATGTTGGTATTGTTGGAGTTTAATTGAAAAAAAAAAATCAAATGTTATTTGAATATTAATTTTTATTTACATAATTATTATTTTTAAAAGTAATTAAAAACTAAATGAATTAAGTGGTCGATAGGCCGATTTTCTAAGTATGTGTTTGGATAGATGAAGTGGAGTGGTGTAATAAAGTGGAGTGACAAAAATGCATTAACTCATTATTTGGAAGTTTCTTCGTTAATGAAGTGAAATGGTTAAGGATGGTAACCCAAACCAATCAATTCCACCAAAATCCTTCAATTTGGGGGGTTTGAGATCTCCCCTTCATTCCCTCATTAAACTTCCAAATAATAATAGAGTGATATATTTTTACCTTTCCACCACACTCCATTACTAACCGTAACCGCTTTTATTATTAATCACTCCACTCTATCTCCCTCAAAAGTTTACTTTTGATAAACTGTCAGTATAATATTTTATATACTAACATCAATAATAAATCATTTTATATATAATTTTCTAAGATAATTAAAATAAGACTCAAACATAACTTATGAATATTCGATAATATAAATTTTTACAAATAATATATATATCAATTAAATCCATTTTCTAGTCCCACAAGCTGAACTTATGTCCATTAGTAGTAGTTAAGGACTATGTTCAAGTGTGAACCCTAAGAGCAGCTCATTTCGTCAGGCTTCCTTATACACACAATGTAGCAATCAAGAATTAGCTACATCAAAGTCCAATGATCCCCTAACCAAAATTGAAGAACAAATATTGAGTCATATTATCAGTGTGTCGTATTTATTTTTAAATCTATCATCATATTAACATCCTATCATTATAACTGAAAGCTGCTACACTATATATATTCAAGAAATCTAGACGTGATCTTTTTTTTTTTTAAGGCAAATCTAGACGTGTGATCTTGACAAGTGGAAATATCCGGTTTTTATTAAAATGGGTTCTTTTAAAAATTATTTACCAGTTTAAGATTATTCTAAAACTATTTATCAATGGGAGGTCCTTTTGGACACGTGGCATATTTTATTTTATTTTCACTCTGACAGGTCAAAGGCACTAGTCAGACTGACGCCTTCAAAGACGCCAGTCAGACTGGCGCCTATCATTATTTAAAAAAAAAAGACAATTAATAGCAATAACAAGAGACATAAAAAATAATAGCAATAACAATTTACACCAATAAATATTCATCAATTATTACAGTAGTAAAAAAAATTTACCTTGTAAGAATTAAAAGAAAGTTACTTGCAATTTAAAAGGAACACTGCTTCAAAAAAAATTATATTATAAGTATAGGGAGTAACGATGACATTAATGATAAAGTATCTATTTAAAACAACAAGAGGCAATAAAAAAAATCCCCTAATAACAAGTAGCAAATAATATCACAAGAGGCATAAAAAAATAATAGTAATAATAATTTACGCCAATAAATATTCATTAATTATTATAGTAGTAAAACAAAATTTTACCTTGTAAGAATTAAAATAAAGTTACCAACAATTTTAAAAGAACACTGCTACAAATAAAAGAGGGACCACATTGGTATAACTTTACAAAATAGTCCCTCTTTTATATATTTTTTTGTTTTGAAATTGACCTTTATTTTACAAAAGTTATATCAATTTGATTCTTTTCGTACCACAATTTAAAAGAACCCTATTAAAATCTAAGATAAAGATAAGGGACCAAAACAGAACAAAAAATAAAAAAGTTGCCAAATTGAAATCCAATGGACCGAATATATAATTTAGTCATATATTTATCATTCAGAAAATCATCAATACCTTTCCAACTTTGTCTAAAAGGTGATTTTTTTTTTTAGCATGTCTAAAAGGCAATTTAGATTTATGCATTTCAAATTTTATATTCACTTTAATTATCTCATTTTCATTCTATATGGCCTTTTTTTTTTTTTTTTGCAACAAACTCATTATCTATACTCTTACTTGAACTTCAGGCTTGCACTTACATCATTTACGACAGTAAACACTTTGATATCATTGTTTGCACTTCTCCATCCGAGTCCTCATCTTTCCATCAAATTCACATTCATCCTCAACTACAAAAAAGGCTAAAACTGGCTCTACTCACATCCTACTCTGTTACCATACACGTCCATGTCCTGTTTAAGATTATTCATTCTTATTCTAACAGAAAGCAGGAAGCAGTTGGGATTAAGAGCGTTTGAAAAACGCTCTAAAGTAGCTGAAAGGGGGCCACTCACGCGAACTGGTAATGACAATTAAGTGAGTGCAGTTGGTATATATATATATATATGAAGCCACACCTATATACATGCTACAAAGTATAGAGCGTGGCAAAAATTTATTATTAGTGGACCATAACTAGAATATATATCATTTCCTTGATATTGTTGTACTCAATTCTGGACGGGGCATAATACATGTATGCTTCCTTACACTCGAAAGTAAAACCCAAGATATCTTAAAATTCTTTTTAATGTGAGTACTTTTTATGAAATCGGCTATCCTCCGGTTAGGAGTCAGAGACTAATCTTTCGAGATATTGAGATTCATTTAAGGGATTGACATCACTACAAAAAAAGATGTGTTTAGCGACCACCACAGAATTTAGTCGCTAAATGTGAAAATTCGGTCGCTAAACCATTTACCGACCGATTTAGCGACCACCGGATGTGGTAGCAGATTGCCTAGTCGTTAAATCGTTTAGTGGTCGCTAAATGATTTAGTGACCGATTGAGTGACCGAATTTTTATATTTAGCAACCGAATTCCACATTTAGCGACCGATTTAGTGTAGCCGCTAAATGATTGGTCGCTAAAATGACTTTTTTTGTAGTGTCTCTCCCAATAGATGTTTTTTCATACGCATAAGTCAGGAATCGAACCCCTGACCATATGCTTAAGGGATCCGATTATCTACCAATCGTGTCACACCATGTTGGTTGGGTAATTGATACTACTCTGGTCTCTATTATAAGTAAAAATTAAATAAAACACACATATTAAGGTGTGTAGTTAATCTCATTTAATATTGTTAATCTTATTTAAAAATTAAGTTTGTTACCCAAATTACCCTTCATCATATTCATTAAGCTTGTGTTGTTGGGAATAAAAGAAATCATTGGATAACAAAATTTGTATTAAATGAAGGGTGTTTTGGGAAGAACAACATTAAATTGGATAGAAGTAGTTGAAATTTGCTTATATACTAGACCAAAAATCTTGGGACTTTTTTGCTTATAATAGAGACCGGATGGAGTATTATATTAAATTGGTCTACACAAATAAAAGGTTAAAGTAATCTTTTGGTCCCTATACGTGATAGTGATTTTTAATTTGGTCCCTATACGTAAAAAGTTATCAATTTGGTCCCTATACGTGACACTGGTTTTCAATTTGGTCCTCACCGCTAATTGATCCCTATATAAGAGGGATCAAATTACAAATTATTATCACATATAGGGACCAAGTTGAAAATAATTGTCACATGTAGGGACCGATTTCAATTTTTTTTTGTTGAATTGATCCCTACATGTGACAATAATTTGCAATTTGGTCCTCTTATATAAGGACCAATTAACGGTGAGGACCAAATTGAAAACCAGTGTCACGTATAGGGACCAAATTGATAACTTTTTACGTATAGGGACCAAATTGAAAATCAATATCACGTATAGGGATCAAAAGATTACTTTAACCTAAATAAAAACTATAACATATTGTTCTTTTTTTAGGTTATTATTGAAAGCTGATTTTTTACTATAACTAATCACATGATGAAGTCATCATATATCCTCTAAATGAGTTGTATACCAATAAGACCTAACACAATTACAAGATTGCGGATTTCTTAAACATGTTGTGAGTGATTCAATTCGTGTCATATGTATGGAAAAAAAGAAACTTTATTGGGAGAGAAAAAAATCACTTGAATAATCTCTACACATTGAAAAGAAGATTAGTCTTCAATTATCGACCGGAGAATACACTTGATAAAAAAAAATATGGGTCTTACTATAATGTCCATCAAGTTTTATGTTACCTTTGTCCAGAGGCGGACCATTATAGGGGCGGGAGGGAGCAACGGCTCCCCCCAGAAATTTTTACTTTTTCAATATAAAAAAAATTAGATTCCACTCTCTGCAATTTTCTACCCTGCAACATTCCATGCCAGATCAGTTTGTCAACCACCACATACCACCACGAACCGTGCTCTCCCACAACATCGTACGTGAAACCTCGTCTGCGACCTGTAGCACCATCATGGCATCATCTTTGTTCCTCGCGTGAGTTGCATCTTTTGCTTGGATACCCCTTTTGCTTCTGGGCTTTTATTATTATATTATTATACTCTTAGTCTAGATTTACTGATTTAGGCGTGTGTGGTTAATGGGTTTGAGTGGTAGTGGGCAAGAAAGGGTATAAGAGCAAAAAAAATCTAAACAAATAGTACATCAAAAAATCTTGATTTGGTTAGGTACAAGAATTTGGGCTTTTGTCCAAAGTTTCTCATCTCAATTTTTGTCCCGTCATTTGACCACTTTTTAAATCAAACATAAAACAAATGTTGTTATGCTGTTCAGTCCCTTACTTTTTTGAAAATCAAAAACACATTAAGTCTTTAAAAGAATAAAGAACACACTTTAAATGAAGGTACACTTTTCCTTTATAAGTTTTATTGTATTAATACGTTACTTTGAAACAAAATTAAATATTATTTATATGAATTTTAATTATATTATTTTAGCTAGTATCTAATAACTCCCCACAATATTATAGTCAAGATCTGCCACTATCTTTGTCGTCACCAATGTTAATATGAAAGAAACCCTAATCCTCAACATCGTTAAAGAATTTTGGTAATGGATAACTCTATACACACAATTGCTGTCATGAATTCGAATGCATAATTTTTTATTTTTTATTTTTGTGTGTGGATAATCCCTGAAAGTTGTGACGTCCCAAAATCCTACTCTATTCTTAGTTCATTCATGTTCACAATTATCACCAAGATATTTCCATCTTACATTCTAAATACGGCATTTATTTAAGAAACCATCTTGCGATTACTTTGAAATTACAATTATGATATTCTAATACCAGTTTTTGATATCAATGTAAACAAATTTTTGATTAATTCAGTTCATTATCATTTGCAGCTTATTTTTCATAACCATGTAAATATTTAGTTAATTACATGTAAATATCTGATTAATTCAATTCTTTATATGATTAATGGGTCATCATGAATTAACCAAATATTTATACGTGATTAATCTTATAATTAATTTAATTAACCAAATATTTGTACCGATTAATCAATGTGTCAAAATTTTGGGTTAATTTTTTGTGTTCAAATATCTTTTCCGTTGAAATTAACAAGGTCATTCTAGCTAGCTATAGCTAGACAATGATTTTGGACATTTCCGTTTATTTTATAGTTGAATCCAAAATAGAAAACGATATGTCCTCTGTTCCTATGGCTTTTATTTTTTATTTATTTTTCCGTGTGGTGGACTGCAAGCAAAGCAATCTTGAATAAAAACAATTTCTTTCTTCCCTGCACTTCTCTTGGCTCCTTTATTTACAAGGAAGAAAGAAAAACTGTAGAAGGGTGGGTACATATATACAATCCCACCCTCAAGTTTCTTTTTCAACCTTACTCTTCATTCATTGGATTTTTGTCATCAGAACGTTAGCTCGGATGCAAACAAATCAACCACAAAGTGGCCCCCATGTTAAACTGTTTATTTCGGCTTCTTGGGGCAACACACATCAGTTGAAGTTAAGTGTAATAGGACAATACTCTATCAATTAACTAGTAACATCAAGGGAATTCATAACAGTGTCTTTTCTAGGTTTGTGATTGAAACTCGCATTCATCAAACAAATAATTTTAATTTAACCCTCAACCTTACCTAACAACAAACGAAATGACACTCTCACTGTGTGGCTGAGGGAATTAAGTTTGGTTACACATGTGCTTGATGAATGAGACGGGTAATCATCACTCGTATATAGTACTCATAATTTTTTTAGTTAGCCATTTTAATCACTCTCCATATAACCCAAGACAACACTCATTAGAGGAATAGCACGATCACACAGGTTAGGAATTAATTAAAGGCTAAAGTTATTCAGTTCTCTCATAAACATAGCTAGTTTTTATGCGTCCTGTGGGGAGTGATCCAAATTTTCATTAAAGATCTGTATGAAAAATTACTAAACGAAAAGTAGGAGTATTTAATGCTTTAATTTTTTTAAAAAAAGCTTAATATTTTCTTCTTTAACTAATTAGTGGAAACCAATAAATGCTTTTTATTTATTAGCTAGTGTCTTAAACAAACTCTACTTTGTCAAAAACAAAAAAACAAACTCTACTTGTTTTTATATCTATATTTATGTAAAAGGTAATGTGATACAGTATTTGCCAAGAGATTCAATACTAAAGACACAAGTTGTTAATGTTCTGCTGTTAAGGATGAATGGTTCGTGCTTTGCATGAGTTTGATTCTTGGCATCAACAATTCTTGGTCGGGCTTTATTTACTTCTCGGTCACATCCCGGATTAATCAAGATCAAAGACTCTGAACATCGGGACGAGGGTCAAAGACCTCTGGACCAAAAAAAAAATTGTTACTGGCTTCCTGATGTGAGGATACCCTGAGTTTCATCCCGGACCTAAAAAAAAATTTACATATGGTATTCCCCCTCACATCAAGTGAGGCTGCTGCTAAGTGCTAACTATGCACCATTGCTTTGGCCTTTTGATCAAAATAGTATACTTTTAACCTACTTTTGAAAAAATTTACTAAACTAACCTTGTTTTTGCAAATGTGAAATTTTTTATTATTTTATTTTTGCTGACTGTGTGGCGCCAGTTTGACAGGCGTCATTGACTGACGCATGTCAGTCTCTGATTGGTTCGTCAGAATTCAAAAAAAAAAATTTTTGAGAGTGCCACGTGTAGCGTTCTAGTGAGTGACTCCATTTCAACTGGTGCCACACACCAGAACTGACACGTGGCACACCCCTTATAAAATAATAATATTAATTATTTAAAAATAGAAATAAAAATTTTAAAAATAAAAATAAAAATTAAACAATTACTATTATATAACTAATAACACTAAAAAAATTAAAAAATACTTAAATGATAATATTAATAATTAAAAAAAATTAAAACTAAAAATATTTAAAACAATAATTAATTAATATTAAAAAATAATCATAATACCAATAAAGAATATTAAAAAAATACAAAAAATTATAATATAACAATAATTATTAATTACTTCTTAAAACTAAAAATTACTATTATTAATTAAAAATCTTATTAAATATAATATAACAATAATCATTAAAACTACAAATTATTATTAATTACACTCTTAAATTCTTGTAAAAAAAACTAGAATGTAAAAAAAACACTCTTAAAAAACTAGAATGTACAAAAAAAAACTCTTAAATTCTTATTCAACTGTCAATTACTATTACTATTATATAACTATTAATTAAAAATTAAAACTAAAAATAAATAATATTCTTTAATTATTCATGTTATGCTGTAATTATTGTTTTGATTTTTTACATATTCTTTATTGGTATTATTATTATTTTTTAATATTATTTAAGTATTGTTTTAATTTTTTTAGTGTTATTAGTTATATAATAGTAGTTGATTAATTTTTATTTATTTTTAATATTATTATTTTTTAAATTTTTAAATGATTAATATTATTATTTTATTAGAGGTACGCCACGTATCGCGTTCCGGTGAGTGACGCCAGTTGAAATGGAGCCACTCAACAGAACGCGACATATGGCGCTCTCAAACATTTTTTTTTCTTTTTTTTTAAAAAAATTCTGACTGACCAATCAATGTGTCAGTCAATGACGAATTATAAAAAATTCCATGTTGACAAAAACAAGATTACTTTAATAAATTGTTTTAAAAATAAATTATTTTAATAAATATTTTTTAAAAATAGACTACTTTGATCAAAAAGCCCCATTATTTTCTGCATCTCTACCAAACTCTTTTTCCCTCAGCTTTTTTCTACCCATGTGGAATTTTAAGTCACATGCTCCCACCTCCTTTCCGTCACTAACATCATTCCTAATCCTCTTTTTTTCTGACCAATCTCACATCTTTCTGCCTCCTTTCACCCTATATCATTCTCTCCATGGCAACTCTTTTCTTTATTTATCAAAATCATTAATTAATAATAACGTAATTAGAACTAGCTAGCTAGCTTAGTCTATATCTCATTCTCAATAGTCCAATAGCGCAGTTATATACATATATTGACCCTCATGCACTCATTCCAACTACATCAAACATGACCTACATGTGGTTTCATATATAGAGAAGACATGATTCCCATAACATAATCATCAAAGGTGACCTAATTATGTTTTTTCCTTTAATATCGTTCTCTGTTATATCCTGTTTTGGATAAAAACTGCAATATATATATATATATATATATATATATATATATATATATATATAAGTTGGATAGATAATTTTACTGTACATACACATGTTAGCATTAGGATTTTTTGCCTTTTATTTTATTTTATTTTTAAAAAAGGTTATTTTTTAAAAAAATATTACGTTTTTTTATAAAAAAACTAATTTTTTTTTTTACTTTTTTTACTTTTAATTTTTTAATTTTAAACTTTTTTAATTTGTTTAAATTTTTTTTAGTTTTTAAAAAAATAAATTTACGTTTTCCTTGATTTTTAAATTTTTTTCCTAATAATTTTTTTTTTCTAATACTTTTTTTTGTTGAATTTATTTGTATACACTGACAGTGTAAAGTTTTTTTACACTATCAATCAATCATAAATTGATAAATAGTAAAAGTTAAGTTGTCATATTCTTTTCATTTTTTTATTTTTATTTTTACTTTTATTTAAAAAACTATAAATTTTTTTACTTTTTTTACGTTTAATTGTTTATTTTAGATTTTTTTAATTTTTATTTTATTTAAATTTTTTTTTCTATGTTTTCATTAATTTTTAAATTTTTTTCCTAATAATTTTTTTTTGCTAATACTTTTTTTTTTTTGAATTTATTTGTATGCACTGATAGTCTAAAGTTTTTTTACACTATCAACCAATCATAAATTGCCAAATAGTAAACGTAGAGTTATCATGTTTTTGATGTTATAATTTTTATATACTTATATTTAATGTATATATAATTTAATATTTTATATATATATATATATATATATATATAATATTTTCCGATTCGTACCGAATCAAACCAAACCAATTTTAATTGGTTCAGATATTGTTATGGGCTTTTTAAAGTTTATAATTTTTGTTTTGTTTTTAAATATTTTTAGCCAGTAAAGGTAGCAAAGCTATCCCGTTATTCGAAAAAGTTTAGGGTCGTAAGACTCGAATCAATAATTCGATAAATTTGAAAATCCGAACCAACCAATTAAATTGGTTCGCTTGTTTTCTTTTTTATGCACGGCTCTGAATTGAACCAAACTCAATGGTCAATAATTCAGTTATTTTGGAACCGAACAAATTACTATATTTTATTATTTATATATATTTTAATATTCAATATGTATATCATTTTATCAATTAACAACTTTTCTTCTACTGTTCCTGTAAAGGTAGAAGGAGTTGTCAACCGGTGGATTATTTTGGATTATTTAAATTTTTTTTTTAACATATATTCTTTATAATATATTTTTAGATTTTTTTCCTGAATTAGTTTTTTTCTAATTTAATTTTTTAAAAATGTTTCTTTTATAATTGATTTTTTAAAAATATTTTTGTTTTCTAATTTTTTTGAATATTTTTTTCTAATTATTATTTTCCTAATTTTTTTAAAATATTTTTTATATACTTTTTCTCTAATTTTGTTTCCTAATTTAATTTTTTTAAAAAAATATAAATATAATTTTTCCTAATTTTTTTAAAAATATAGTTTTTTCTAATTATTTTTCTTATAATTAATTTTATTTCTATAATTTTTTTAAATCTATTTTTTTCTAATTTTTTTATATTTTTTTCCTAATTATTTTTCGTTTAATTTTTTCTAAATTACATTTTTATTTTTACTTTTATTTTAAAATATTTCTTATATAATTTTTTATTTATTTATTTTTACGTTTTCCTTTATTTATTTATTTTTACACTGTCAACCAATCATAAATTGACAAACAGTAAAAGTAGAGTTGTCGTATTCTTGATGTTTTAATTTTTGTATACTTATATTTTAATGTATATATAATTTAATAGTTTAAAATTTAATATTTTTTATATTTTTTATTTACATATATATATATATATATATATATATATATATATATATTAATATTTTTCGGTTCGAATCGAATCAAACCAAACCAATTTTAATTGGTTCGGATATTGTTATTGATTTTTTAAAGTTTATAATTTTTTTTTTGTTTTTAAATATTTTTAGCCAGGAAAGGTAGCAAAGCTACCATGTTCTTCGTAAAAGTTTAGGATCGTAAGACTCGAACCAATAATTCGATGAATTTTAAAATCCGAACCAACCAATTAAATTGGTTCTTTTTTTTTGTGCACGACTCCTAATTGAACCGAACCCAATGTTTATTAATTCGGTTATTTGGGAACCGATCCAATTACTATATTTTATTATTTATATATATTTTAATATTCTATATGTATACCACTTTATCAATTAACAATTTTTCTTCTGTTGTTCCTGTAACAGTAGACGGAGTTGTTAACTGGTGGACTATTTTGAATTAATTAAATTTATTTATTTATTTTTTAAACATATATTCTTTATAATATTTTTTTTAAATTTTTTTTTACGGCTCCGAATTGAAACAAACTCAATGGTCATTAATTCGGTTATTTTTGAACCGAACCAATTACTATATTTTAATATTTATATATATTTTAGTATTCAATATGTATATCACTTTATCAATTAACAACTTTTCTTCTACCGTTCTGTAACAGGAGTTGTCAACTGGTGGATTATTTTGGATTATTTAAATTTATTATTAAACATTTATTCTTTATAAATTTTAAAAAAAAAAAATTTCCCGAATTAGTTTTTTTATAATTTACTTTTTTTAAAATGTTTATTTTTATAATTGATTTTTTAAAAATATATTTGTTTTCTATTTAATTTTATTTTTATAATTTTTTTGAATATTTTTTCTAATTATTATTTTCCTATTTTTTAAAAAATATTTGTTATATACTTTTCTATTTTTTCTAATTTTTTTCGAATTATTGTTTTTTTCTAATTTACTTTTTATTTTTTTAATATCTGTATTTACATAAATAGATAGAGAACTATTCATATTTTGTATTTTTTCTATATCATTACCTTTGTTTTTTCTATTTAAAATAATAAATCTAAATTTATACTAATTAATAAGGAGAAATACTGATTTTAGTGTAGCACAATGGTGCAAGCCACATGTCAAGTGATGAAATTTTTTTATTTTATAAAATTTATATATTTTTGTTTTAAAATATTTACAAACCGGTAAAGGTACAATGTTTTGGGAGTCAAACACGACAATCTATGAACTGACATAAATAGAGGTTGAGCTATTCATATTTTCTAATCTTTTTTTTTTCTCTACATCCTTGCCTTTGTTTTTTCTATTTTAAATAATAAATCTATATGTACACTAATTAATAAGGAAAATTGATGATTTTCGAATAAAGTGACATGTGTCAGCATCATATGATTTAAGAGGATTGGTTGATCATTAGTAATAATCAAAGAGGAACACTTAACAAATAATGTTACATTACGGATTGTAATATCATTTTAAAATAAAAATAATATTCAATTCTTTACACTCCAATCATAGATAATATTGTTTCAAGGTTTTTGCTGATCACTTTTGTCTATAAATAAAAAGCCTAGGAGATAAATGAGTACCATGGGTGAGAATGAAATATTGAAAGCAATGTGTGAAATAAGTCAAGAAAATGTTTGACATAGTGGACTTAATTTGGGATAAAGGAAAAAAAATTCGTATAGAGAGAGACACAGTTCAAGTTATTAATGATAATAATACTATTAATAATAATAATATTTGATAACCCGTGCTGCACGAATGCAAAAATACTTGTGTGTGTGTATATATATATATATATATATATATATATATATATATATATATATATATATATATATATATATATATATATATAAGGTTGGTGGGACAACAATTTAAGAGAAAGTGACAGGCAAGCTGTCCTAAATTTTACAAAAACTGAAACAAGAAATAATGAACATGGTCAACCTGTTGACTATCCAATTAATCAACAAGTTGAAACCCTAATTTTTGCTATATCTCAAGCATTTATTGGCGATACAAATACTTTTGCTGATAGATCCCTTGAGATATTAAATTATTTATATGGTCCAACTCTTGGTGAGTTTCGATGGTATAAAGACAATTTTTTGACAAAAATATATACAAGAATTGATTTTAGAGAAGCTAATTGGAAAGACAGATTTATATCTGGTCTTCCCAAAAACTTTGCTACAAAAGTTAGAACTCAAATAAAATTGGAGTACCCTGGTACCCCACTTGAAGAATTAACATATGGAAGAATAATTTCTATAATAAATAAAACAGGTTTATAATTTTGCACAGATATTTAAAAGGGATGTCAAGTCTTTACCGTGTCTTGGTATTCCTCATCCCGATGCAAGTCTTATAGTTCAGACTGATGCATCAGAAAAAGGATATGGTGGCATCCTGCTACAGATCCTTCCAGGGTCAAAAATAGAACAAATTGTTAGATATCATTCAGGTCTTTGGATCTCATCACAAGAAAAATATAGTACTATTAAAAAAGAAATTTTGTCTATAGTGCTATGTATCACCAAATTCCAAGATGATTTATTTAACAAAAGATTTTTATTACATATAGATTGCAAAGCAGCAAAAGATGTTTTAGAAAAAGATGTTAAAAATCTTGTTTCAAAACATATTTTTGCTAGATGACAAAGTCTTTTGAGTTGTTTTGATTTTGAAATTGAATTTTTAAAAGGTGAAAATAATTATATCCCTGATTATTTAACCAGGGAATTTTTGCAGGCTTCAAATCAATAATGATGAGCAAGGCCCGAGGTGGGTCAGTTCGTGGCGGGGCATCCCCTTCCTCGACTTCAAAATCAAAACCTTTAACATTGGACTTTTTTGCACCTAGTGCAACCCAAATTTCAAAATTACCTATTCCAACCCAATCCAATACAAAAAGCCCAATTGAAATTTCCAACAAATTTACCCCTTTGGGTAAACCTCAAAATCTACCATCAAAAACCCCACCAAATACCCAAATAATTGAAAGAGAACCTCTACTTTGACCCCAATCTGTGAGAGTCAAGACCTTCAAAATTTTACACTGGGAATACGCCACTATTCCTGGTGCATTTTCATTTTCATTTATTTCAACAGACCCCGAATCTATTAGCACATATTGATAAAATAATAAGGGCTTATCTGTTCCATGAGTAGGAATCCAGCCAAACCCTTTTGGAAAATATTGAGCTAATAAATCCCAAGGCTCATTTTTTATGGGATCACCCATTTCTGGCTCCAAGAGCATATTTTTAACGCAAAATGGTTTCAATTTACTCTGGAGTTCTTTTCACCAACCATTTATTGCTTTAATTGATTCAGGAGCAGACCTTGATTGTATTTAAGAAGGTCTTATTCCTACCCAATATTACAAAAAGACTATTCAAAAATTATATACTGTAAATAATGAAAAGCTTCAAGTAAAATATAAATTAGATGAAGCAAGTATTTGTAATAATGGAGTCTGTTTTAAAAACTCCTTTTTACTTGTTAAAAACATGTCTGAACAAATAATATTAGGAACTCCTTTTATAACACAGTTATATCCTTTTGGAGTTTCTGATGAAGGAATTACAACTAAAAGAAATAATCAAGATATACTTTTTGAATTTTTAAATCCTATTAAATCAAAAGATTTAAACAACATAAATGATAATCTTGAAGAAACAAATCTCTTGTCAATATTACAAGGAAAACAAAATCAAATCGGTTATCTTCAAAAAGAAATTCTATATGTTAAAATAGAAAAACAACTTCAAAACCCTGTTTTGAAAGAAAAAATAATTAATTTGCAAAAAGAATTTGAAACAGAAGTCTGCTCAATTATTCCAAATGCTTTTTGGAATAGGAAAGTTCATACGATATCATTACCTTATGAAAAGGACTTCAATGAAAAGAATATTCCAACTAAAGCTCGACCTATTCAAATGAATAACGAGACTTTAGAATTTTGCAAAAAATATATTCAAGATCTTTTAAATAAAAAATTAATAAGGCCAAGCAAATCCCCTTGGAGTTGCACTGCCTTCTATGTAAATAATAATTCTGAAATTGAACGTGGCGAACCAAGAATGGTTATAAATTATAAACCATTAAATAAAGCTTTACAATGGATTCGCTACCCTGTTCCAAATAAAAAAGATCTTATCAAAAGACTGCATGATGCAGTTATCTTTTCAAAATTTGATTTAAAATCAGGTTATTATCAAATAGCCTTAAAGGAAGAAGATAAATATAAAAATGTTTTTACTGTTCCTCTGGGTGTAACATCCTAAAATTCTAATATAATTAATTTGAAAAAAAAAGGATTAAGTTATAAAAAAAAAATAAGATAAATAAATAATAATGATATAATAAAAATAAAATATAATTAAGAAGTTTAGTGTGAAAAATTTAATAGTATAAGGATTTATTTAAATTACTTAATTATTTTAAAAGAATATAATATATGTATATATATATATATATATATATGATAATGGCGTGCATAGTGGCGTACAGGGCTTGATTCCGGATTTTGCCAAAATAATAAAAGAAAAAAAAAAAAGGGAAGGTGACTACGTGTGTGTGTGTGTGTGTGTGTGTGTGTGTGTGTGTGTGTGTGTATATATATATGAACATAAAGCTCACTAACCGAGAGAAAGAAGGGAGCGCCGCATACGGTTTCGGATTTTCGCTGGTTCCTTTCTTTCTTGTCGGTACAACCATAACAATACAGGACCAAGAACGCTACCAAACGGGAGGGGAATTTTTAGGGAAGCACAAATCCCTATCATACGTAATTTCTAGAACATTCTGGAGGTTTTCGAGAGGTGAGTAACAGTACCTTTTAATAACCCTTTCCATGGTACATGTTTTGTTGTGTTGGGCAAATTGCCTATGATTCTGAGAGATTTTAATTGAATGATGCATGTTGTTAATAAACTAAATTTTTGGGGTTTTGAATTAAAATAAAAAGGATTATTAAATTGTGTATTTATTCCTGTTACTGATGGCATGAAATACATGATTGATATTTTTATTAGTTGAATGACGTGCTTATTGGTGTGTGCTATGCCATGTGAGTTTATTTGACATGCATGATAAAATCATATATTTAATTTTTGGTAAATGATTTGTTACACATATGATACATGAAAATTGTGACATATGATGAATTGTATGATGTTTGTCGCACTACCACCTATGATAGGGGTATCGAAAAGTAATACCACCGTAATGGGGTATCGAAAGTAACATCCCATATGATTGGGATGTCGAAAATAAGTAATACTACCTAAAAAGGAGTATCGAAAGTAACACCGCCACAGGTTGGGGTGTCGAAAAAGGAGAAATACCACCATGTGCACATGGGAGGTATCGAAATGGAAATGTCCCCGACGGGAGGGTGACATCAAAACACTCCTCGTGAGTAGGGGCGGGCAATGGGACGTCATTGTCGTGTGATGTGTGAACATATGGCATGCCGGCAAGAGGCCAATTTAATTAGGAGGTCTTCGGATCGCTTGGATTAAACTTGAATTTATCTGGTATATGGAATGTGATGTATTGAGATGAGATCATAATTAATGTTAAAAGTATTTTCTTTATATATATTATTTTGAAAAATTAGCGGGTACCATGGATAGTTTTTCCGGTATCAGACCAATTGAGAACAATGCTATTTTTCGAAAATGTTTTTATAAAACTGTATTGTTGATCACCGGGATTTTATATCTCATTATTAAGCATTGTTTTGCAGAGCACGAGGGAGGACGTCATTGGGTCAAGAGGCGTGAAGACTTAGTGGACACCATTAGATAATCTTTCTAGTTTGGTTAGTCTGTTCTTAAATAAGGAGCCGTATGTGGCTAGACGCAATTATTTATCGTTGGGATTGTAGTTAGACACCCAGTTTTGAGGCTTTTGGCTTATTTATTTATTTATTTATTTATTTTTATATATATATATATATATATATATATATATATATATTCATTACATGGATAATTTAATACTATATTATTTAATATGAGGCATTTTCAGACTTTAATGTTTTTTTCTAATTTTTCTTTATGAGATATATGTTTTAATTAAATGTTTTAAAGGATATTTTATTGATTTTATCTTGGGATCACTAATGTAACGAAGGGCGTTACACTGGGCCATTACGAATGGAATGTAATGCCTTTAGGACTGAAAAATGCTCCTTCTGAATTTCAAAATATAATGGATGAAATTTTAAAACCTCATTTTGAGTTTGCTCTAATTTACATTGACGATATTTTAATATTTTCCAAATCATTGGAACAACATTTCAAACATTTAAATATTTTTAAAGAAACCATAAAAAGAAATTGTATGGCTCTTTCGACCAAGAAAACAAAATTATGTTTAACAAAAATGAGATTTTTGGGCCATGAAATATTTCAAGGTACCATTACTCCAATCAGTGGAAGCAGTGCTTTTGCTGATAATTTTCCAAATGAACTCAAAGATAAAACTCAATTACAAAGGTTTTTGGGTTATTTAAATTATGTATCAGAATTTATCCCGAACATTAGAATAAAATGCAAGCCTCTATATTCTAGACTTAGAAAGACCAAAAATCCTACCAGAATGCCACTCTGGATCATTTCACAAAGAGATGTTAGAGAAAGCAGAGTAAATAGGTGAAGAAACAAAAATATCAGAGTATGAAAGTAATATTGAATATCAAAATATTAGAGTATGAAAATAAGATTTGAATATTAAAATATTTGATTTCACTATAAGCTTGAACACTACAAGCTTGAATATTACAGATTTTGAATATTTTGATGAACTTACAAATATTCGAGGCTCTTAAGAAAACTTGTACACTTCAGAAAACTACAAGATTACAAAAGAGAGAGATTAGTAAGTTCAGAGTAAAATGCGAGATGCTTCCAACTGAGTCTTGAGGCTGCTTATATAGAGGGGAGAAGCCTTCAGCTGAGAAACGGATTTGAAATTTTTGAAATCCGAAAAGCAGGTACTATTTTATTTTTGACTTCAGGCACCTACTTTCACTGTTGATCTTTTGTTTTTGTCGGCCATGAAGATTCGTCGGCACTTCACGACAAACAACTTTTCTTTATTAAAGTAGCACAGCACATGGACGGCTGCATTTGTGTCCAAAGGACGCTACTGTTGCTTTTCTGAGTGGGTAATTTTGAGGGGGGTCCTTGTCTGCCACCTACTTATCCCGAGGGAGATGCGACAAAAACCAATTTTGAATTTTAATCAAAGAATCCTATATCTAGATCATTGTTTTCCAGATAAGGATTAAATTCATAGTCTTCTTCTTCAGGAGCTGGATCTTCATGTTCTTCATCAGACCCAACTGTGGATAATGCATCCAGCAACATTTTCTTCAGCTCTGCTGGGGAGGATGCATCAACTTTTATTGAATAAGGACTAGCTGGTTGAGATTTAATCTGAGATGAACCAACTACTTCCTTTCCTTTTGAAGAAGGAGAATTTGCTGGAGTTGAAGAGATGGACGAGGGAAGTCTCCTCTTTTGAAGTCCATGCTTTTTCCAGGTTTCAAATTTTCCAAGTACAATATCATCATTAAATTTTCTCCACCATGAAACTGTGGCGGTGGAACAAATATATTTTGGGAATGGCTCAGGAAGATGCACATGATATTCACAATTGAATTTTAACAACCATGAAATTCCAAATTGTGCACAATAATGTAGCAATTTTGTATGAGCCGGAATTTTGGGGGTTAAGGACTTATATTCAAGGTATTTTTCGTAAAGGGCATTTGGGAGAATTTCTGCAGATAAACCCACCTCCCAAAACCATTCCATAAACCATGATGGGTAAACGGACTGGTTGCTGATAATAATGAAATACCATGAATGTTTAGGATTGGGAAGACAAAGAAAGTAATCCCAAGCCTTTTTGTAGTCCAAGTAATTGTATATGGGTGGGTCGAAGACCCTGGAAAATCTTTTGGGCTTTAAAGGACTTTGACCCCAATCTGTGAGAGTCAAGACCTTCAAAATTTTACACTGGGAATACGCCACTATTCCTGATGCATTTTCATTTTCATTTTGATTTATTTCAACAGACCCCGAATCTATTAGCACATATTGATAAAATAATAAGGGCTTATCTATTCCATGAGTAGGAATCCAGCCAAACCCTTTTGGAAAATATTGAGCTAATAAACCCCAAGGCTCATTTTTTATGGGATCACCCATTTCTGGCTCCAAGAGCATATTTTTAACGCAAAATGGTTTCAATTTACTCTGGAGAGGTTCTCTTTCAATTATTTGGGTATTTGGTGGGGGTTTTTGATGGTAGATTTTGAGGTTTACCCAAAGGGGTAAATTTGTTGGAAATTTCAATTGGGCTTTTTGTATTGGATTGGGTTGGAATAGGTAATTTTGTAATTTGGGTTGCACTAGGTGCAAAAAAGTCCAATGTTAAAGGTTTTGATTTTGAAGTCGAGGAAGGGGATGCCACACCACGAACTGACCCACCTCGGGCCTTGCTCGCCATTATTGATTTGAAGCCTGCAAAAATTCCCTGGTTAAATAATCAGGGATATAATTATTTTCACCTTTTAAAAATTCAATTTCAAAATCAAAACAGCTCAAAAGACTTTGCCATCTGGCAAAAATATGTTTTGAAACAAGATTTTTAACATCTTTTTCTAAAACATCTTTTGGTGCTTTGCAATCTATACGTAATAAAAATCTTTTGTTAAATAAATCATCTTGGAATTTGGTGATACATAGCACTATAGACAAAATTTCTTTTTTAATAGTACTATATTTTTCTTGTGATAAGATCCAAAGACTTGAATGATATCTAACAATTTGTTTTATTTTTGACCCTGGAAGGATCTGTAACAGGATGCCACCATATCTTTTTTCTGATGCATCAGTCTGAACTATAAGAGTTACATCGGGATGAGGAATACCAAGACACGGTAAAGACTTGACTTCCCTTTTAATTTCAACCACTAGATTAGACAACTCCTCTGACCAAGGTTTAGGATTTTTGGTCTTTCTAATTCTAGAATATAGAGGCTTGCATTTTATTCTAATGTACGGGATAAATTCTGATACATAATTTAAACAACCCAAAAACCTTTGTAATTGAGTTTTATCTTTGAGTTCATTTGGAAAATTATCAGCAAAAGCAATGCTTCTACTGATTGGAGTAATGGTACCTTGAAATATTTCATGGCCCAAAAATCTCATTTTTGTTAAACATAATTTTGTTTTTTTTTTTTTGGCCGTAAGAGCCATACCATTTCTTTTTATGGTTTCTTTAAAAATATTTAAATGTTTGAAATGTTGTTCCAATGATTTGGAAATATTAAAATATCGTCAATGTAAATTAGAGCAAACTCAGAATGAGGTTTTAAAATTTCATCCATTATATTTTGAAATTCAGAATGAGCATTTTTCAGTCCTAAAGGCATTACATTCCACTCGTAATGGTCCAGAGAAACAGTAAAAGCAGTTTTATATTTATCTTCTTCCTTTAAGGCTATTTGATAATAACCTGATTTTAAATCAAATTTTGAAAAGATAATTGCATCATGCAGTCTTTTGATAAGATATTTTTTATTTGGAACAGGGTAGCGAATCCATTGTAAAGCTTTATTTAATGGTTTATAATTTATAACCATTCTTGGTTCACCACGTTCAATTTCAGAATTATTATTTACATAGAAGGCGGTGCAACTCCAAGGGGATTTGCTTGGCCTTATTAATTTTTTATTTAAAAGATCTTGAATATCTTTTTTGCAAAATTCTAAAGTCTCACTATCCATTTGAATAGGTCGAGCTTTAGTTGGAATATTCTTTTCATTGAAGTCCTTTTCATAAGGTAATGATACCGTATGAACTTTCCTATTCCAAAAAGCATTTGGAATAATTGAACAACTTCTGTTTCAAATTATTTTTGCAAATTAATTATTTTTTCTTTCGAAACAGGGTTTTGAAGTTGTTTTTCTATTTTAGCATATAGAATTTCTTTTTGAAGAAAACCGATTTGATTTTGTTTTCCTTGTAATATTGACAAGAAATTTGTTTCTTCAAGATTATCATTTATGTTGTTTAAATCTTTTGATTTAATAGGATTTAAAAATTCAAAAAGTATATCTTGATTATTTCTTTTAGTTGTAATTCCTTCATCAGAAACTCCAAAAGGATATAACTGTGCTATAAAAGGAGTTCCTAATATTATTTGTTCAGACATGTTTTTAACAAGTAAAAATGAGTTTTTAAAACAGACTCCATTATTACAAATACTTGATTCGTCTAATTTATATTTTACTTGAAGCTTTTCATTATTTGCAGTATATAATTTTTGAATAGTCTTTTTGTAATATTGGGTAGGAATAAGACCTCCTTGAATACAATTAAGGTCTGCTCCTGAATCAATTAAAGCAATAAATGGTTGGTGAAAAGAACTATTAATTTTTAAATTGACTTTCACATGTCATTTTTGCTGTAAAGTTTTGATTCTCAGGATGAAATTAGCTTCTTCACTAAACCTAGTATGCTCATCTTTAAAACTTTGAGAAGAGGATGAGGCAGAAATAGTTCCTTTCCCTTTCTCGGGGGTTTTTGAAAAAATTTGTTCCAAAATTTTATATTTATGTTTTAAATCAGAAATTTCAGATTTTAAAGTTTTAATTTCTTTATATAAAGAAGAAAGACTTAAAGGTTCCTGATTAAATGAAGATTCTGGAATATTTTGAGGATTCAGAATTTCATTTAAATTATAACCTTTAAATTTTCAGTTTCAACTTCTTTGGTTTCTAACTCTTTATATTTTTCGAGTATAGTTAATTTAATTTGTGGATCCTCAATTTGACCAACTAAGTCAATGAGGACTTTTGCTTCTTTAGAGATAACATTAATTGTAAATTTACAATTACAATTATCTCCTAAACAACCACAACTTAAACAGTCAGCATCAGAATCAGAAGATGTTTCTTGATTCTGATATATAACATCTGAATCTTCCTCAGAAGATGATTCCATTGAGGATTCAGATTCATATAATAAAAATTTAGAAATTTGTTCTTTAATTTCTTCATCCATTTTTAGTTCTTTTATTCTTTGTTTAACCCTACAATCTCTAGCCATGTGTCCAACACGGTCACACTTATAACATGTTATATTCTTTTTAAAATCTTTATTATATGGCTTATTATAAGTTTTTATCTGGGATTTTTTATAAGGTTTATTAGCTTTTTCTACAGGTGCTTTTTTATTATATTTTTTGTGTTTGTTAAATTTTTAGGAAACTTTTGAGTATTAACTCTTCTTTGTTTAGAAGGAGGAGTTAATTTCTCATAACCAAATTGTTCACAAAAATTTCCTAATTCTTTACTATTGGTTTTACTTTCAAATTTTGGTTGTCTGTGCATTTTAATATCTGTTCAAAATTGTAAACCTGTTTTATTTATTATAGAAATTATTCTTCCATATGTTAATTCTTCAAGTGGGGTACCAGGGTACTCCAATTTTATTTGAGTTCTAACTTTTGTAGCAAAGTTTTTGGGAAGACCAGATATAAATCTGTCTTTCCAAAAAGCTTCTCTACAATCAGTTCTTGTATATATTTTTGTCAAAAAATTGTCTTTATACCATCGAAATTCTCCAAGAGTTGGACAGTATAAATTATTTAATATCTCAAGGGATCTATCAGCAAAAGTATTTGTATCGCCAATAAATGCTTGAGATATAGCAAAAATTAGGGCTTCAACTTGTTGATTAATTGGATAGTCAACAGGTTGACCATGTTCATTATTTCTTGTTTCAGTTTTTGTAAAATTTAGGACAGCTTGCCTGTCACTTTCTCTTAAATTGTTGTCCCACCAACCTTTTAGGCTACCGGTGAAACCTTGAATTAAAATTTTACATGTAGAAACAGCACTATTATTTCTTGCTCTATAGGCTGTAGCAGACATAGACATTTCTTCCAATTTTCGCATTATTTGATGTTCTGAAAATCCATCAATATTCCACTCAACTATACCTTCACCAGTATATTGAGAGGCATATTCTGTATTATGATCTTCATATTGAATATCAGGCAAAGTAAAGTAGGCCTATGATAATAATTTCTTGTTGTAGGATATGTGTTAGATGTATTTTTTATTTTATTAACAACATCAATATCTGAATCTTGAAATTGTTTTTCTAATTCTAAAATATCTTCGTTTTTTATTACATTTAATTTTGATGAAGATATTTTTAATGAAGCTAATTGTTTGTTAATTTCATCTAATAGATTATTATTAGATTCATTTCCAATTTTAATTTCTTTTATTTCAGAATCAGATAATTTATATGGGGTAATTAAATGTTTATTTAATTTTTTACTAATCTTTGAAGAAGAGTCTTCTTTTAGAGGTGTATCAAATTCGTCAGTTGTACTAGCAAATAAAGGAAATTAAAGGAAATTAAAATTGGAACAACAACAAATATACAACAGAAATTAATTTAAATTCTTCTTTGATAAATAAACAATAAATAATTTTACCTGATATAGAGCATAAATTAAATAATTGGAGTATTCCTCCATTAAATGTTTCTGAAATATATAAGACAAAATTACTTGATAAGTTCAAATCAGATTTCATAATAAAAACTGTTGAATATACCATCAAGGTAGATAAGACTCAAGAATCTTTAAATCTCTTGAATCTTTCTATGTTGAAAGAACATAAACAAAAATACAAAATTTTCCATATTGGTCTAATCCAAGTTGCAATAAAACCATTACATAGATTAGGCATAGATACACCTGTGTGTGTATGCCTAAGAGATACTCGACCTGCAAAGTTCGAGGATTTGATTTTATCAATAATTGAGACCAATCTTCATTATGGTCCCACTTTCTTTAATAATTTTCCAAATTATACCATGTCTTTGGAAAGTCTTGGTAAAAACAAACATAATATAAAATTAGACATTAAAATCAAGGAAGGAATTTGGAATCCTAATTCCTACCCCATGGCAGTAATATATAAGATATATTATAAAGCCATGAAAACAAATATTTCTCCAAAAGCTTTAAATATTTCTTCAAAAGAAGACACCCTTCTTTTGCAAGTAAATTTGGAAAAATCAAATGCTGATACACGTAGGAGACTAAATCACAATGAAGTCTCTAGAAATTTAGAATGGAATTTACAAGAGATTCTGCCTCCAGAAGAGCCAGAACCTTCTGTAATGAATATACTCATTGAATATTCTTCAGGAAATGTTTCAATTAGTTTTGCTCCTTTTAATAGAAGCAATTCAACAAGATCATTTAGGACTTGTCCTGAAGGATCAAGACTAATTCAAACAACTCACGAAGATCAATGGATTCATTCCATTCTTTGAGATTAGCAGGGGTGAGAGATCATCCTGTTATACCTCAACCTGAATATAGGGTTGAAACAACTCAAAATGTTCAACCTGAAGTCCAGAGAGAGTCCCCGACTCTATCTGAAATAAATCAAGCTTTTGAAACTCAAAAACAAATTTTTGTTATCACAAAATTTTATGTTGATAAACAAAAAATTCAAAAAGATTTTTTGAAACCTAAATATGAAGCTAAAAGAAAATGGTTCTTTTCTTCATTTTCACAGACTGAAATAAGACAATACAGAGAATCTTATTTGTCTTATTTGGAGGAGGTAGAGGACGACACCGTTCCCTACTTCGATTGGTTTGAAAATCACTGTTTTCAAAATCTAGAATTAAAAACTATAAATTCTGCCAAAAAGATTTGGAAAACAGCTAAGGGTAAAGAAGTAATTTCAGTTATTCCACCTTTGGAAGAAATCACTATTCCAAATGTTGATAACATAGAAATTACAACATCTCCTTTCAAATCTATGAAAGAAGACGACAAAACTTTAGTGGTTCAAAACCCCATAAGATATGACATTAAAAATATACAACATCAACTAAATTATACCAATCAATTATTGTATCAAGTTGCCAGTATATCTGATGACTTTGATACACCCTTAAAAGAAGAATCTTCTTCAAAGATTAGTAAAAAATTAAATAAACCTTTAATTACCCCATATAAATTATTTGATTCCGAAATAAAGGAAATTAAAATTGGAAATGAATCTAATAATAATTTATTAGATGAAATTAATAAACAATTAGCTTCATTAAAATTATCTTCATCAAAATTAAATGTAATAAAAAACGAAGATGTTTTAGAATTAGAAAAACAATTTCAAGATTCAGATATTGATGTTGTTAATAAAATAAAAAATACATCTAACACATATCCTACAACAGGAAATTATTATCATAGGCCTACTTTGCCTGATATTCAATATGAAGATCATAATACAGAATATGCCTCTCAATATACCGGTGAAGGTATAGTTGAGTGGAATATTGATGGATTTTCAGAACATCAAATAATGCAAAAATTGGAAGAAATGTCTATGGTTGCTACAGCCAATAGAGCAAGAAATAATAGTGTTGTTTCTACATGTAAAATTTTAATTCAAGGTTTCACCGGTAGCCTAAAAGGTTGGTGGGACAACAATTTAAGAGAAAGTGACAGGCAAGCTGTCCTAAATTTTACAAAAACTGAAACAAGAAATAATGAACATGGTCAACCTGTTGACTATCCAATTAATCAACAAGTTGAAGCCCTAATTTTTGCTATATCTCAAGCATTTATTGGCGATACAAATACTTTTGCTGATAGATCCCTTGAGATATTAAATAATTTATACTGTCCAACTCTTGGAGAATTTCGATGGTATAAAGACAATTTTTTGACAAAAATATATACAAAAATTGATTGTAGAGAAGCTTTTTGGAAAGACAGATTTATATCCCGTCTTCCCGAAAACTTTGCTACAAAAGTTAGAACTCAAATAAAATTGGAGTACCCTGGTACCCCACTTGAAGAATTAACATATGGAAGAATAATTTCTATAATAAATAAAACAGGTTTACAATTTTGCACAGATATTAAAATGCACAGACAAGCAAAATTTGAAAGTAAAACCAATAGTAAAGAATTAGGAAATTTTTGTGAACAATTTGATTATGAGAAATTAACTCCTCCTTCTAAACAAAGAAGAGTTAATACTCAAAAGTTTCCTAAAAGATTTAACAAATACAAAAAATATAATAAAAAAGCACCTGTAGAAAAAGCTAATAAACCTTATAAAAAATCCCAGATAAAAACTTATAATAAGCCATATAATAAAGATTTTAAAAAGAATATAACATGTTATAAGTGTGGTCGTGTTGGACATATGGCTAGAGATTGTAGGGTTAAACAAAGAATAAAAGAACTAAAAATGGATGAAGAAATTAAAGAACAAATTTCTAAAATTTTATTACATGAATCTGAATCCTCAATGGAATCATCTTCCGAGGAAGATTGGGATGTTATATATCAGAATCAAGAAACATCTTCTCATTCTGATGCTGGCTATTTAAGTTGTGGTTGTTTAGGAGATAACTGTAATTGTAAATTTACAATTAATGTTATCTCTAAAGAAGCAAGAGTCCTCATTGACTTAGTTGGTCAAATTGAGGATCCACAAATTAAATTAGCTATACTTGAAAAATATAAAGAGTTAGAAACCAAAGAAGTTGAAACTGAAAAATTTAAAGGTTATAATTTAAATGAAATTCTGAATCCTCAAAATATTCCAGAATCTTCATTTAATCATGAACCTTTAAGTCTTTCTTTTTTATATAAAGAAATTTAAACTTTAAAATCTGAAATTTCTGATTTAAAACATAAATATAAAATTTTGGAACAAAATTTTTCAAAAACCCCCGAGAAAGGGAAAGGAACTATTTCTGCCTCATCCTCTTCTCAAAGTTTTAAAGATGAGCATACTGGGTTTAGTGAAGAAGCTAATTTCTTCCTGAGAATCAAAACTTTACAGCAAAAATGGCATGTGAAAGTCAATTTAAAAATTAATAGTTCTTTTCACCAACCATTTATTCCTTTAATTGATTCAGGAGCAGACCTTAATTGTATTCAAGGAGGTCTTATTCCTACCCAATATTACAAAAAGACTATTCAAAAATTATATACTGCAAATAATGAAAAGCTTCAAGTAAAATATAAATTAGATGAAGCAAGTATTTGTAATAATAGAGTCTGTTTTAAAAACTCCTTTTTACTTGTTAAAAACATGTATGAACAAATAATATTAGGAACTCCTTTTATAACACAGTTATATCCTTTTGGAGTTTCTGATGAAGGAATTACAACTAAAAGAAATAATCAAGATATACTTTTTGAATTTTTAAATCATATTAAATCAAAAGATTTAAACAACATAAATGATAATCTTGAAGAAACAAATTTCTTGTCAATATTACAAGGAAAACAAAATCAAACCGGTTTTCTTCAAAAAGAAATTCTATATGCTAAAATAGAAAAACAACTTCAAAACCCTGTTTTGAAAGAAAAAATAATTAATTTGCAAAAAGAATTTGAAACAGAAGTCTGTTCAATTATTCCAAATGCTTTTTGGAATAGGAAAGTTCATACGGTATCATTACCTTATGAAAAGGACTTCAATGAAAAGAATATTCTAACTAAAGCTCGACCTATTCAAATGAATAATGAGACTTGTAGTGTTCAAGTTTATAGTGAAATCAAATATTTTAATATTTCAAATCTTATTTTCATACTCTGATATTTTTGTTTCTTCACCTATTTACTCTGTTTTCTCTAACATCTCTTTGTGAAATGATTCACAGTGACATTCTGGTAGGTATATATATATATATATATATATATATATATATATATATATAAATCAAGTATCTTCTCCCTCTTGCTTTTGTTCTTAATCTTAAAGGTTGGAAATGGAGTTGGAGACATAACATGTGCATCATTGCAAGCTTTTATCATTAGCATGCGTCAATATGCTGTCGGAGGCATAGCTAGATAAATAAGTACCTATAGATAGCTTTTAGGACAATAAGTAGTGGCATGTGACGGAGCTTTTGGTGACGCTAACTCCTTAATTGCTAAAACATATGTATTCACCCATGCCGTGGCGGATTTTTCTTTACTGGGACCAGAAAATAGTATATAAATAATTTTTTTTTTTTAAATATCATAGGGTTTTACATAGTACATAATCTCATGACAGAAAAAAAATTAAGATACCGAGTATGGAAATATTAGAAGCTTTTACCGAGCACATAAGTTCAACATTAGGGTTACATAATTGACAAATGTTTTTATCCGGTATGATTGTTAGTGTTGAGGAACAATGATAGGGACTATTTATAATATTTTTGAAATTATATCGTACATTTTTTTTACAGTGATTAAAATCAAAATTGATTAACTTTGTAAGGACTAAAAACTTATTCAAACCAATATTTGAAAACCCTCCCTTAAAAAAAAGTACCAATTTATTTTCTCTTTTATCTCTTATGACTTCTTCTGTATTCATTCAAAAATATATATCATAAGGGGCAACATATTTTTTTATGGAGGCAAAAGAAAAAAATTATTATGTCCATGTAAAAAAAAAATTGGCCTTGTGGGGGAAATTGCCCCCACCCACACATAGGTGATCCGCCGCTGTACCCATGCTGTGAAAATTCACGCTTGTTTGTAGATAAAAAAGAAGAGTTTATTTTAAAGGGTCTTGTTAGCTAATTAATGTCTTTGGAGTACTGATTAAAAATTTAATAAAATAAAATAGGTTTAATTATTGAGTTGGTCCCTAAATTATTTGAGAATTTTTAATTAGGTCCCTAAATTAAAAAATTCTAATTAGGTCCTTGAACTTATATAAAATTTTCAATTAGGTCCCTGAACTTAAAAATTTCTAATTAACTCCTTAAATTTATATAAAATTTTCAATTAGGTCCCTTAAGTAAAAAAGTGAATATATAAAATAAAAATAAAAAATTATATCTGATGAAATTTAAAAAATAATACTGTTTGAGATAATAATAAAATGACAAAAGAAGAATGTGAGAAAAAAATCTAACTATTTAAAATAATAATAATAATAATAATAATAAATAAAACTTAGTGAGAAAAACTATTAATTAGCATAATAATTAAATAAAATAAATAAATTTGAGAGACAAAATTTAGTTCTTAAAATGATAATAACAAATTAATGAAATATGAAATTGTGCTAGAAAATTCATGTTTTATTACAAAATATTAAGTTATTAAAATGAGTCAAATATTTAATATTTAAAAAAATATTAAAATAATAACAATTGACATAGCAAGCAAAAATATTATTTAAGAAATATTAAAATAATTTAAGAAAAACCTCAATTAAAATATAAAATAACATAATAAATAATAAAAGAAATTAAATAACTCAAAATAAATTTGACAATCAAACTAAGATGTGATAAGTTATTAACAGGATTCTTTATTTTATTTATTATTTCAAACAATAACTATATTGTTAATTGAGGTTTATTTTATTTTATTTATATATTTTTAATTGAGGTTTATTATTTTAATCTCTTATTATTTTGTTATAAACATGGATTTTCTAGCACAAATTCATGTTTCATTATTTTGTTATTATCATTTCAAGAATTAAATTTTGTCTCTCAAATTTATCTATTTTTATTTAATTATTATGATAAACAATAATTTTCTCCCTTAGTTTTATTTTTCATTTTATTATTATTATTATAAATAGTGGATTTTTTCTCTTATATTAATCTTTTTTTATTTTATTATTATGTCAAACAATATTTTTTCCCCTAAATTTCATCATCTATATTTACTACGTTTTATTTTATATAGTCACATTTTTATTTTAGGAACCTAATTGAAAGTTTTATAAAAGTTCAGGGACCCAATTGAAAATTTTATATAAGTTCAGGGACCTAATTATAATTTTTTTTAGTTCAGCGACCTAATTGAAAATTCCCAAATAATTCAGGGATTAACTCAATAATTAAACCAATAAAATATTATATTGAGAAATTAAGTGTTATATCTTGTAATATATCAAATACACCAACTTTCTATACCAAATTTTCTCTTATGATTTCTTAACTAGCATTCTCCTATTTTTAATGAATTTGGGGATAAATTTTTTTACGACATTAACCAAACATATATTAATATGTGTATGATTTATAACGTAACTGTTATACAGGTCTCTGTTTTTTTTTTAATGGAAATTATACAGGCCTTTTTTAAACGTGTTAAAACCTTTTACACTAAATATGCATTAAAACTAATTTCTATTGGGTGCTGCTATTTGCACCTTGTTTTTTTTCCCACACCCTGCAATTTTTTTTTTGTAAATTTATTTTTCAAAAATGCTCTTTTTGTCTCTTTAGTACGTTCGGGTTGGTACTTTCCGGATTTGTTTTTCCGGAAAGTTTCCGGATTTTATTTTCCGGATATAGAATTCAGTCTCCGTAATTTAAATTCCGGAACATTTCCGGAAATACGTTTCCGAAGAGAGTGAAATCTTTTAATTTTTGGAGTATCATTTTGAATGTCCCGAGTTTAATTTTCGGACTGTTTCCGGAAAATAATTTCAAGAAAGTACCAACCTGAACATACTAGAAAGACAAAAAGGGTATTTTTGGAAAATAAATTTACAAAAAAAATTACAAGATCTGAGGAGAAAAAAAAAGTTGCAAATAGTAGAACCCTTAATTAAATTACTTGGTTGAAGTATAAATCTTGTCCAATTCAATGGGTTTGCCCAAATATGCAAGCCCATTGTGGTTCGCTAGTATAGACGAAAACTTAATCATGATGGTTGATGCAATACAGGTTAACAATAAAACATGTGTTTGGTTTGTCAAATCCGTTAGCGTGTAGCGAATAATTTATAACGGGCGAAAAAATTGCTCCATTTGATAATCATTTCTAAAATTAGCTTATAACATTTTTTCACTAGCGTATAACATTTTTCCCAGACGCTACTTGAAGTAGCATTTGAGCTTATAGCATATAACTTATCATTTTTTCTTATATTTTTATCCCTATTATCTTAATTAAATTCCTCACTTATTCTTAACTAATAAATTAAAATACTAATCACTATCATAGTGCTTACCAAAAAAAATAAAATCATTATCATAGTATATAAATAAGAATTTATTCCACTATTTAGATTTATATTTAAGATTAAAAAAAATGGAAAATATATTTTTATCTATAAAAAATAAAATTTATATAAAAATCATATCAATATATAATTTTATTTTTATTATTCCAATTTATTTATTAAAAATAATTAAAACCAAATTATTATTAAAATTTTAAAATAATATTTAATTTTAAAATGATAAATAATTTAAAATAAATTAAATTGTTAAAAGTGATAATTATTTTAAAATAAATAATATATATAATTTATATAAAAAAAAAACTTGCAAACATATTCTTTTATGTCATTTTACATTTATCAGATAGTCCAACCGTTAATTTTATCAAACTTTTCAAATTCAATCCGCTATCAATTGGCTTATTCGTTATCCGCTAGTTTTTACCAACATAGAGCGGTAAGGAAACATCATACTAATAATATAAAGGCTGAGATTACACGTGTCCCGATTTTTCTGAAATGCGGGTCAGATAATGTGGTGGGCCTTTCTGTTTGTTGACCAAAAATATTGCAAATAGTTTGTGTTGGTCTTAGTACAAAATCGGTGGGCCATCAATTTGTGGGGCACAGCATTAATTTCCCAGTTTCCAATTTTACCCATGCAAAATGGGGCCCATTGCAACGTGGGTTCGTATTAACTTTTTTGTTTTTTTTTATGAAAACTAATTTATCTTTCTTTATTGTTCTCATTAGGTGTTGGGTAGGGTGAGAAAACAAGATGGGCTCATTTTCACGTCGGGCCCGGCAAACATTTTCCTATACATTTTATTATTATTTTTTAAAGTAGAAATTAGGGTTATTTAAGTTATTGTTGTTTGTGGATTCAATTGTTTTTTATAGTATGAACTCTTCCATATTTTTTGACTGGCTTGAGAGCAAGTTATCAAAAAGGGCCTGAGAAATATCCGCTGACTTAAAATTTCCTTAAAAAAAAAGGTAAAAAAGATAAACAAATAAATTAAACCTTTTTAAACACCAAATTTTTATCAGATACAACCCTATATATATTTTATTTTATTTTATAGGTTTAATAATAAGTAACAAAATTATAACTTACCAATTAATTTTTTAACTAAAACAATAATTTAAATTTAAAGATGCAATAACATGCAGGAAAAGCACATTAATCTCTCTGAAATTATTGTTATGTGAATTTGTATTACCTACTTATGTATTGTGCAAGTTATGTAGTGAATGGCAATAGTGTTATGTTATATCGAGGGATTATTATCAAACAATTAATTTAATATATATTAAAATACATTAAAATGAAAATCTAAATTCATACTAATATAATGGTTGAGTTTCGTTTTCGACTGTATATTATACGTGTCAATTTTTTCTGTGATGTGGGCCCCATTTTGTGGTGGTGTCCTCTTTAACACGTGTGCAAGCTCTTAATGATCGAGGCTTTTAGTTTAATTTTAATTTTTTTATTTATTTTATGGGTTGGAAATGTCTTTGAAATAGACAACTATAAACATGAGAAGGGGGTTGAATTGTCTTTATCAGAATTTAAAACAAAGTTGAAAACTTTTCGCACACAAACTAAGTTCAGACAAGTGGGAAAGAACAGTACAGACAGGTGACCTGTCTGGTTAGATTTCAACAGAATGAACACGCAAGCACACAACTTGAAAACAGATTCAATGTTAACACTTTAACCCCTTAGTTAGAAAGCAGATATAATAATCAAAGCAACTAAAGAGTTTAAGGGAAGAGATATTAACACGGTTGTTTATCCTGGTTCACTCTTCAACACAAAGAGCTACGTCCAGTCCTTGGTAGCACCAAGTTTTATCCACTATAACTGATCAGGTTACAGACTCCAAGTATTATTTGTACGCCTAGCCTCTTCAGGCTCCAAGACAAGTATTCTTTGCACACCTAACCTCTTCAGACTCACTCGGGTTTGTTTGAGAAGTTTGTTTGTAACAAATACAATCAGACAGACAGTTCTTTCACTAACACTCAAAGTGAATTAAATGTAAGCTTAGGAAAGACTGCATAATAACTTCAAATGATTGAAGAATACAAATTGAAAGAATGAAGAAATAAATACGCAGAATAATGTCCCTTTTAATGCGGTGTATTCTCTGTGTATCTTCATCTTCAACGACTTCTGTATTTATAGCCTTCAAACATTTAAGATCCGTTAGAGACATTCCTTCAAGTGTTGGATTCGAGTAGAACTTCATTAAATGCAATAGAGTCGTTATGGGCAGCCATTAATACAATATGAACGTTGGTTTTACTCTAACATGAAGGATCATGGCTTTATTCATTGTGTAGTAGCAATATCAGAGTTATGCAGAGAGCTTTTGTACTTTGTAGAGCACATTTCCCTTTTCGTGTAATAACCAAGAGTACTAGGGAATAAGGTCTGTTGAAAACATTCTTTAACTGGACTTTATCTCTGATTTCTTAGGTTGCTTGTGAAATTGCCTCTGACTTTTCTTGATAATCGTCAGATTAAGAAAGAGAGAACCTTAGAGTCTTTGTATGAAGGGACATTTTCCAAAAGCTATTGTACTTGAGTTCTTCATCGAGGAACCATAGATAAGTATAGGAACTTATCAGAAGATACGTTGAAACATCAATGTATAAAGTCAATAATCCTAGTCGACAGACAGGTTGACTTTTGCTTCTTCAGACAGGTGATCAAAATGTAAGTAGACAGGTGAGTCTTACTATTTTGATCTGCACACTACATACACAGGTTAGAAACCAATACGAAGGTTAATTAAATCATTAACCAAATGTTTAGTTTTCATCAAAACTTAGGGAAATTCACATCAGACATTTTAGAGACTTAACAATCTCCCTCTTTTTGATGATGACAAACACTACGATGATTTAATGAACCTTAGAAAATATCAACACAAGAAATACTAAGATTCAGACAAGTTGAAATTTTCTTTGTCAGAAGGGTTGTGCAGGCTAGTACACTTAAGTTTACTTAGCATAGTATCAGAGTTATGCAAGTGAGATCAAAAAAGTACTTAAAGACAAGTATTCCATTTTAACTTGTTTATTCTTTAAACTAAGACAGATTTTAAATCTTTCTTACTTCAATCGTCTTTCTTACCTTCTCCCGGTTCTAGTTTCATATACATCTCAAATCATCTTTACTTAATTTCTCCCCCTTTTGTCAACAAAAAGGAATAAACAGAAAAGTAAAGAACAAAAAATAACAAAACTGATTTCATTCATCATAAGCTTCTCAAGTACAAGGCAGATTTTACAGAATTATTTAGGCTGACTAAAGAATAAAAACAGAGCTTCAACTCTTTGTTGTAGCAGCAATCTAGCATGCCTTTCTTCATTCAGTTGTCTTCTGACTTCCTCTAGCTGAGCCTGAAGCAGATTGAAATTATGCAAATCCACTGTTTGAGAAATGGAGGCTTCTATTGTCAGATTGGTTGAAGAAACTGATTAGTTTGAGTACCAGGGCAAAGCTAAGATTGGGGGTACCTTAGGTACATAGAAATGTGAGGTAATGCGAGGGAAGATGAGTTGATGAAGAGTTCTATAATAAAAGAACAGAAGAAAAGCTAACTTAAACAAAGGTCTGATTCTGACAAGGTCAGTATCAGAAGAAGAAAAAACACAGGAAAGTCTCTCGGACAGAGACAGACGGGTAATAGTTATCTGTATAGGTGGGGGAAGAGGTTGTTGTGTGCTAAGACAGAGGGAGGTAGGGGTAACAAGGAATCAATATGACAAAAGAAGAAGTTTGATCCTGTTACTAAAAAAAGGAAGTACCTATACCTATTAGGTAACATCACAACAGAGGCAATATAGTGAGTCATAGCCAAAGTTCTAATGAACAAGACAATATGGGGATAAAAGAAAATCTCCCTACATGGATTAGGGATATGAGGTGGAGGAGAAGGAATGATAGACAAATGTGATACACTTGTAGTCATAAGAGATTGTACGTCATACACAAACAAACTTGATGATATGCCAGTTTGTTCTTTGGGAGTTGAGTCCTTGTGAACAACTGTGTACTGACATATATCAGACACAACATCATAGGATGATATTTGGGTTTGGTGAGAAGAGACAGGTGAAGGGAAGGGAGACACTACAGATAAGGGTTGGACAAACAAGGCGGATGCAAAAGAAATAGAAGAGTTATGGATACCTTGGTGAGAGGGAGAAGATGGTGCAGAGGGGATAGATGAGAGAACCAGCTGATCCTCAGACATCTTCAGCTTCTTCTTTGAAGGAGACAGAGTCTCAACTTCAGGGTGAACAACTGTTTGTATCCCAACAGACAGGTTTGCAGTAGTTGCAATGGCAACTTCAACCTCTACAGCTTGAGCTTCTGCAGGAATTTCGACCCTTTCAACAGATGCCACAAGGGGCACTGTGTAGCCAGATCTTCTTTTTCTGGGAATGGGTCCCAAATTAATAGTAGTCTTCTCCTTGGGTTCCTCCAAGGGTTGAGTTGTCTGCTCCCCCTGAGCAGATAATTCATCTTTGCTAGGCTCAGACTCCAGTTGTCTGACCTTGGGAAAGGTCTTCACCAGCCTTCTTTTCTTGCTGAGTTGTCCAGATGCAGCAACTGATTCCACAGCTTCACTTGTCTTCCTCTTGGGAGATGGTTTCTTCAGCTTGAACCTTGGAGGCTCAACTGTTTCAGTAGTTTCTTCAGAGACTGATGGTTTTTCCAACTCAGGTCTTTGGTCCTGTTTGGCAGCCTTTCCAGAGGGCTTCTAGATTCTTTCAGAGATAGGAACCTCATATTCATCAGTGGAAACCACTGGTTCTTCCTTCTGCTTATGCTCAGCAACAGGCTTCTTCTTCTTTTTCTTCTTGTCTTCTTCCTCATCTTCTAGAGGGATACCCTTTATGTCCATCATAGACAAGTTCTTCCTGTCAAAGGGAAGTGACATGTCTATGATGTGAGCATCACTGGGAATAAACAACTTGTTCCTGAAGACTCTTGTCAATAGCATCCTATAGGGGTAGGTCTGCATGTTGGTCCTCTTAATCGGTGATTCAAGGTACATGTAGATAAGATCGTTGATATCTACCTTGATTTTGTGAATCTAGTGATAGAGAGCAAATCTGTCCATCTTGGTCACACTGTCTCGTGATCCTTTCCGAGCCATCATGCACTCCAGCAATAGCTTGTGCAAGAATCTGCATTTTATCACCATGATTACAGGCTTCAGGTTCTCAGGGTTGGGAACACCATATATAGCTACGTTGACATTCTCGGTTCCCACCTGATCTTCCCACTCAGACTTGAAAGCAGCTCCAATCCTAGGGCATTTTGTAACCAGCTACAGAGAAGTGATGGGGAAGTTAAGGGTTTTATCCATCATTGGAGCCCTAAAGCTCTTAGTTCCATCAATTTTGCTGGTGATGACCATAGCATTGGTCCATAATTATTTGACAAGCTTGGGATGAACAAGCTATTTGATGTCAAAGAAAGAGGTCCACTTGGAGTATTCCAACTCCTCAGTGGCATCCATACCCCATTTCTTTATCTGTTGAAGATCAACAGTTTTACCAGGTAGGGATCTTTTCGACATCAGAAACCTTCAAGTTGTATTTCTCAGCAATTTCTTTCGAAGAGAGATGCTTTGATGGTGCTGTTTGAGAGAAAGGGTTTCTAGGGTTTTAGAAGAGAAAAGGGTTTGAAATAGGAGAAGACGAAGACAGAGAGAGTTTGAGAGTTTTAAAATCGTAAAGGTTAAACCTTTCTGATTCTAAGCCTTTTATAGCAATAAAGGCGTGAGAGAGAAATAAAAAAAACTTAATTTAAAACGGCACGATATACGTGGGGAACTACAACGCCCACTTAAGTCATAATGAAAACATGATTTCAAGATAAAAACTGTCGTGCACATGATTAGCTTCAGATAAGTAAATGGTATTAAATAATTAATAACCATTTCAACAAAAACTGTTGAGTTCTATCATTGTGACTCAACATGGTCAGACAGGTATTATAGATAGGTGATATAAAAACACAAGACAAGTAGCATAGACAGGTTAATTATTAGGCATGTCATTCAACAATGCAATGCATGTTTAGATTTTCTCTAATAAATAGAAACCTTTCTTTTGCTAATGGTTTAGTGAAAATATCAGCCCATTGATTTTCAGTTTTAACAAACTTAATATCAAAGATACCTTTCTGAACATAATCCCTTATAAAATGATGTTTAATTTCAATATGCTTTGCCTTAGAATGCTGAATTGGATTTTTGGTTAAGCATATGGCACTAGAATTATCACACCACGCAGATATGTTATGCTTATAAATAGAATAATCCTCAAGTTGATGTTTTACCCAAAAGAGTTGAGAGCAGTAACTGGCAGCTGAAATATATTCTGCTTCAATAGTAGACAGGGCAATGGTTGTCTGCCTCTTACTTGACCAGGAGACTAAGCTTGCTCCAATGAAGTGACATCCTCCACCGGTGCTGGTGTTTTTTCTTTCTATTCCGTCTCCAACAAAATCAGCATCACAGAATCCCACTAATATGTATTCTTTTGATCTTAAATATAGCAAACCAAGATTAGTAGTCCCAAGCAAATATCTAAATATTCTTTTAACAGCTTTTAGATGAGATTTTTTTGGGTTTGTTTGGAATCTAGCACACATACAGACACTAAACTGAATGTCAGGTCTGCTTGAAGTTAAGTATAGTGAGAGCCAATCATACCTCTGTAGACAGTTTGGTCTACCTTTTTACCTTCATCATCTTTGCTTAGTTTTTCATTGGGTTGCACGGGAGTTTTCATGAATTTGGCATTTTCCATTTTGTACTTCTTGAGTATCACCTTGGTATACTTTTGTTGATGGATGTAAATTCCATCCCTTGTCTGCTTGATTTTTAATCCAAGAAAGAACTTTAATTCTCCCATCATGCTCATCTCAAATTCTGCTTGCATTAGCTTGGAAAATTCCTTGCGCAACTTTTCATTAGTTGCTCCAAAAATAATATCATCAACATATATTTGAACTATAATAAAATTTTCTCTAGAGCTTTTCTTAAACAAGGTAGTATCTATTTGTCCTCTAGTAAAACCATTATGCATGAGAAAAGAGCTAAGTCTATCATACCAAGCTCCAGGTGCTTGTTTCAAACCATATAGTGCCTTTTTAAGTTTGAAAACATGATTTGGTTTATCAGTATCCTCAAAACCAGGGGGCAGTTTAACATATACTTCTTCTTCAATTATGCCATTTAGGAAAGCACTTTTTACATCCATTTGAAAAAAAAGTGATTTGGTGTTGTGCATCATATGACATTAATATGCGTATAGCTTCTATTCTAGCTACAGGTGCAAATGTTTCAGTATAATCAATACATTCTTGTTGGTTATAGCCTTGAGCTACCAACCTTACCTTGTTTCTGACAACTTTGCCATCCTCATCCAATTTGTTTCTGAAGACCCATCTTGTTCCAATGACAGATTTGTTTTTGGGTTTAGAGACAAGTGTTCAGACATCATTTCTGGTAAACTGGTTGAGTTCTACTTGCATAGCAAGAATCCAACTTTCATCCACCAGAGATTCTTCAATGTGTTTTGGCTCAATTTCTGACATAAAGGCCACATTGCTTGACTCTTTTAAAGTGGATCTGGTTCTTACTCCTTCAAAGGGATTTCCAATAATAAGATCCTTAGGATGATGAGTATTGAACTTCCAATCCCTTTTGAGATCAACAGGGAGATCTTGACTTTCTTACTCCACTTGTCTATCTGGCTCAATCACAGGGTCTGTCTTGGTTAGATCAGGCTGTTGATTTTCTGATTTGTTTATATCAAGAACCGCAAGATCATCTTATAGATCTGATAATTCCTTATCAGTCTTTAAACCATAATTGAACTTAACATGAACAGATTATTCAATAACAAAGGCTCTAGAATTGTAAATTCTAAATGCTTTAGACATTTCAGAATATCCTGCAAAAATACCTTTATCTACATTGGAATCAAACTTTCCAAGTTGATCCTTAGTATTCAGAATGAAGCATTAACATCCAAATGCATGAAAATAAGATATGTTGGGGCTTTTATCTTTCCACAATTCATAAGGTGTCTTCTTTAGAAAAGGCCTAATAAGTATTTTGTTTTATATATAACAAGCAGTGTTTACTGCTTCTGCCCAGAAGTACTTAGGGAGATTATTCTCATTGAGCATAGATCTAGCCATCTCTTGTAGAGATATGTTCTTTCTCTCAACCACTCCATTTTGTTGTGGAGTTCTAGGTGCATAGAAATTGTGAGAGATCCTATTCTCATAACAGAACTGTCTAAACTGCTCATTTTCAAATTCTCCCACATGATCACTTCTAAGGGTAGAGATACAGAAACCCTGTTCATTTTTTACTCTTTTGCAGAATACTGAGAAAGCCTTAAAAGACTCATCCTTGTAGGTTAAGAAGAGTACCCATGTAAATCTAGAGTAGTCATCAGCTATAACAAATCCATATTTTCTTCCAGCCAGGCTAGCAACACTAACTGGTCCAAATAGATCCATGTGTAACAACTGAAGAGGTATAGAGGTTGATACTTGGTTTTTAGATTTGAAACTTGATTTTATCTGTTTACCTCTCTGACATGCATCACACAAGACATATTTCTTAAAACTAATATCAGGCAATCCTCTCACAAGGTTATCCTTTTTCAGTTTAGAAATTAGTTTCATACTAGTATGTCCTGGTTTCTTATGCCATAACCATCTTTCATCCTCCTTAGACATCAGACAGGTTACACTTTGATATGAGAGATCATTCAGTTCAAACTTATAAAGATTTTGTTGTCTTTTAGCTGAAAAGAGGGGTTTTCCATTATAGTATTTAACTACAGATTAATCCTTGGTCAATGAGACATCAAATCCACTATCACATAATTGACTTATGCTAAGCAAATTGTGTCTTAATCCTTTAACCATAAGAACATTAGATATAGAGGGAAGAAGAGGTTTACCACCAATAGTACCAATGCCTATAACCTTCCCTTTCTGATTTCCTCCAAATGCAACAGATCCTCATTTCTTAAGTTGAAGGTCTAGGAACATAGACCTTTCTCCTGTCATGTGTCGCGAGCAACCACTGTCCAAGTACCAGCAGTGGTGTTTTCTTTATCCTATTAAGGACAACTGCAACAGAAATTATTTGATCTTTAGGTACCCTTAGTTTTATGGGCCCTTTTCTGTTAGTTTTAGAAGTTTGTAAAGACTTCCTTCTCTTCTTATGGATACACTTAGACATAACATGTCCAGTTTTTCCACAGAAGTTACAGACATGTATGGATTTAATTATTGTTGACTTAACAAAAACATTTGAAGTTTTAGTTGATACTTTATGATGTGTCTGATGGACATATCCAATACCTTCTTTGTTAAGGGAGTAGCTCTGACAGCCAAGCAGCTTTGTCAGATTATCTCTGTCATTAAAAAATTTGGCAATATCAGAAGTGAGCTCTTCCACTTTCTGTTGAAGTTTTTCAACTTCTTCAGATTGTGATGCTTCACTTGAGATCTTAGCTTCATCAGATTTTTCAGTCTTCAGCTCACTGTTTTCCTTGGCAGCTTATCACACTATTGAGATTTCTGTTTATACTCACTGATGAGCTTTACATACTCTCTCTTGAGGGATTTGAAGGCCTTAGATAAGCAGTTGGATTCCTCCAACAACTCCTCATAGGCATCAAGTAATTCCTCATAGTCAGAATGTACCTCATTATCTGAATCTGAGTCAGTGATGGCCATCAGACAGAGATTAGCTTCTTCCTGTCTCTTCATCTGAAGATGTTGACTCCAAATTCTCCCAAGTAGCCATCACCCATTTATTCTTCTTTGTGAAGAACTTCTTAAAAGGGGCTTTCTTGAGTTGAGGACATTCAACTTTGATGTGGCCGGGCTTTTTGCACTCATAGCAGACAATTGAACTATTGTCTGTTGAAGTGGATTCTTTGAAGTTCTTGTCCTTGTTGAACCTTCTGAATGACTTATCCTTTATGAACTTCTTTTTCTGTAAGAGAAGCTTAATCTTCCTGGATAGGAGAGATGATTCTTTATCACTTTCAGAATCCTAGGGTTCAGACAGGTCATCGTCACTGGATGACTCGTCTGCCTTCATATCCTTGGAAGCTTTTGCCGACTTTAGATCAGCCTTCTGATCAATTAACTTGCCCTTCTTTGTTGCAATTTCATCTCCAAGTTCTTGCTCAGGAACAGTGAGTGTTCCAAGAAGTTCTTCCATAGTCAAGGTAGTGAGATCCTTGGCTTGAGAGACAGCAGTGACCAAAGGTCTCCACTGGTTATGTAGACTTGTTAGAATCTTTCCAACCTTTTCTGCATTAGTGTAAATTTTGCCAAGAGATTTTAGACCATTGATGATAGTTTGGAATCTTCCTATCATCTGAGCAACAGATTCTCCTTCCTCCATGACAAATAGTTCATAATTTCTAACAAGTATGACAATTTTTGATTCTTTAACTTTGGCTGTTCCTTCATGAGTAACAGCTAAAGTATCCCATATTTCTTTAGCAGACTCACATGCACAAACCTTTTCAAATTCTTCAAGGCTGAGAGCACAAATGATGTTGTATTTGGCTTTGTGGTTCAGCTCCCATTTTGTCTTTTCTGCAGGGGTCCACTGAGCTTTTGGCTTGTCAGTGTGGTCATCATTCTTAGAAATGAATGGACCATCAGTGATGACATCCCAGAGATCAGAGTTTGTAGATAGAATGAACCATTGAAATCTATCTTTCCAATAGTTATAGTTTTCTCCATTGAAGAATGGAGGTCTGGTTAGGGAAGCTCATTCAGTTTGGTGACTTCCACTTGAACTAGCTTCAATAGTCGTGTCTATTCTTCAGGACCTTTACCTCTACGCTGTTAGATGCTCAACCCAGAGGCTGAGCTTTGATACCAACTAAAGTAGACGACTATAAACACGAGAAGGGGGGTTGAATTGTGTTTATCAGAATTTAAAACAAAGTTGAAAACTTTTCGCACACAAGCTAAGTTCAGACAAGTGGGAAAGAACAGTACAGACAGGTGACCTGTCTGGTTAGATTTCAACAGAATAAACATGCAAGCACACAACTTGAAAGCAGATTCAATATTAACACTTTAACCCCTTAGTTAGAAAGCAGATATAATAATCAAAGCAACTAAAGAGTTTAAGGGAAGATAGATTAACACGGTTGTTTATCCTGGTTCACTCTTCAACACAAAGAGCTACGTCTAGTCCTTGGTAGCACCAAGTTTTATCCACTATAAGTGATCAGGTTACAGACTCCAAGTATTGTTTGTATACCTAGCCTCTTCAGGCTCCAGGACAAGTATTCTTTTCACACCTAGCCTCTTCAGGCTCACTCAGGTTTGTTTGAGAAGTTTGTTAGTAATAAATACAATCATACAGACAATTCTTTCACTAACACTCAGAGAGTGAATTAAATGTAAGCTTGGGAAAGACTGGGTAATAACTTCAAATGATTGAAGAATACGGATTGAAAGAATGAACAAATAATTGTGCAAAATAATGACTCTTTTAATGCTGTGTATTCTCTGTGTATCTTCATCTTCAACGACTTCTGTATTTATAGCCTTCAAACATTTAAGATCCGTTAGAGACATTCTTTCAAGTGTTGGCTTCAAGCAGAACTTCATTAAATGCAATAGAGTCATTCTGGGTAGCCATTAATACAATATGAACGTTGGTTGTACTCTAATATGAAGGATCATGGCTTTATGCATCGTGTAGTAGCCATATCAGAGTTGTGCAGAGAGCTTTTGTACTTTGCATAGCACATTTCCCTTTTCGTGTAATAACCAAGAGTATTAGGGAATAAGGTCTGTTGGAAACATTGGACTTCATAGGTTAGCATGGTGATAATTTATGTAAGCAGACATGTGATCATTTATGTAAGCAGACAAGTGAGTCTTACTATTTTGATCTGCACACTACATACATAGGTTAGCAACTAATACGAAGGTTGATTAAATCATTAACCAAATGTTTAGTTTTCATCAAAACTTAGGGAAATGCACACCAGACATTTTAGAGACTTAACAGCCTTTTGGAAGAAAAAAGGTCTTTGCGAAATGTGACGGAGGTGCCGTGTTTGGAGGTACCATGTTTGGGAAAAAAGAGCTGAAGTATATGTACAAGACATAAAGTTGCAGTGGTTAGCTACTCCCTACGTTGACTATATAACCCTTCTTTTCCCCCTTCACAAGTCCTTCGGTTCTCTCCTTCTTCATTCTACATCTTTTTCTTCGCTCTCCTAACCTACTCCTTCTTGCTCCACATGTCGAAGCAGTAGGGCCATGTGGTCTTCCCCACCCACGAGTCGAATAGGGTTTTCCAGTACCCATCGGGGAATCTCTTGAGGGCTTCCATGTCCTGATGGACGTCAAGGAGGGCGTCGGGCTGGCTGCGGTAGACGATTTCGTCGAGGGAAAATGATTCTAGGGAGTGGAAGCCGACATTGAAGGGGACATACTTGGCCTTGAAGTTGTGGTGGTCAGAGGAGAAGGTGGGGTGGTGGCTGCAAGCCTCGTCCTTGATGTTCTGATCGGTGCATGTGACTGTGATGGGAGAAGAGAGGTTTTTTATTTGATGGGTGGGATTGGTTTTGGTTTTGGGGGTGAGAGTGGAGAAGGAAGGGTTAAATGGAAGAGAGCATTTTCTTTTTTGTTTGAAAATAGGAAGATGGAAAATCAATATGAATAAGAGAAGTTGATTTATTTCAGGATTTGTGGCTATCTAGATGTCATTTGCAATTGAATGCTTTGTTGTTGTGGGGGTGTGACAGATGAATATGGGTAAGGATTTTCAAAAAGCTAAACTTGGTTAAACATGAAATGAGATTTCATGTTTATGTTTAGTGTAGTGGTGTTATTGATTCATAACATTTTTATGCACAACAAGATTGGTGCTTTGTTTGGAAGATTCTGTTGTAATATCATTATTACTAATGTGAGTTCATGTTCTTATTTGAAACATTTTACACGCGGTTGAAAATCTTATATGAAAACATACTTATATGTTTTTTTGGTAAAAAAAAAATACTTATATATATATATATATATAATTATGTATTATGTGTAATTAATCTATAATATTTATATTGAAGTTGAAGTTTTAAATAGGTAGATAATAATTTAAATATTTACAATCAATGGGGTAGATTTTCTAAATAAGTAGATAATAATTTACATATTTATATGGAGTCAGAGTTAGATTTTTAAATTAAAATATGAAAATAATTAAATATAGATTATTGTAAAAACATTTGATTGATCAACTTTTCAAAATATGTCTTATATTAGTTATTATATCGATCAACAATTTTTTTGGTATATTGCACTCTTTAAAAAAAATTTATAAGTTAGAATTATTTTAGATACTATACAACTCTTGCTAGGGAGAGCATTAAGTGAATTCGGGAAATTAAGTGAATTGCCCCGATACAATGGAAGAAGTAGAAAAATAAATAAAGTGAATGAAGAGAACACAACTCTTGGGCATGACCATTAATGTTATCAGACATGACACTCAAAGCTAGAGACTAAAGGTCCTAACGGAAACAAAGTTCTGTGAAAAGCCTTGAATTGAGGGAGGAAGAAAAAAGATGTTCCCTAATAGCATTATTACTAAGAGTTTAATTGTTATACACTGTCAATGTAAAGTTTTTACATTGACAACTAATCACAAATCAAGATATGGATGACTTTTAAGGTGTTTAGGATAAGACTCAAAGATGTTTAGTGATATGACAATTTATGATTGGTTGACTGTCTAAAAAACATTTACGCTGACAGTGTATATAAGTTAAACTCTATTACTAATATGACTTCATGTTCTAATTTGAAGCATCTTACACGGGATTAAAAATCTTATATGAAAACACACACACAATATATATATATATATATATATATATATATATATATATATATATATATATATATATATAATCGTGTATAATCTATAATATTTTATATTGAAGTTGATGTTTTAAATATGAAGATAATAATTTTGTTTCAAAAAATATGTGACTATAATAATTTAAATATTTACAATCCACATGGCTAATTTTCTAAATGAGCATATGAATTTGTAATAGAATTTCATGTATATATATGTATTCATCTTGATTGGATCATATCAACGAAGTTTGAGTGGAAAATTAGTGTTACTAAGGTGTTTAAATACGCTGGGTTCCATTGCATTGGAAAAAGCAAAAAAATAATGATAGAGAATGGAAATGACACAACTTTTGATTGGGAGGGCATTAAGTGAATTGTCCAAATACATTGGAAGAAAAAAAAAAAAAAGAGCATTGAAAGAGTTCAACTGTTGGAATGATTGTTAATGTTCTCAAATGTGACACTCATAGCTACAATCCAAATACCATAATGAAAACAAAGTTATGTGAAAATAACAAAGATTTGTGTAATGGCATCTATCTATCAATATATAAAGATGGAATCCCTTTTGCAATCGTAAATGATAATGAGGAGGTGACAAGCTGTGGAGATTTTGGGGCTTTTCTTATTTAATTTTAAAATAATTTTTGAATTATTTATGTCCATCTAATACATGTGCATTTGTCGTGTGTTTCCGAGATGGCTATCCCTCTATGAGATGACTACTGTCTGCTACCAAGAGTAGACAAAGACTATCTTTACGGTTTTTTCTTCATCTATCCATAATCTTCAATTTCCGAAAACCATTTCTTCCTCCATCCCTCTTGCTCTGTTTTAATTTCCCTCTCCATTATAATATCAATTCTTCATATTTCTGTCATTTTTCCTTAATATATATTTGCATGCTGATTATGCATTTATTTGCTCATCTTGAGTAAGTTTTCCCGCATCAAACTCTTATGATAGTTATATATACTTTAGTTGTCATTTTTCAAAAATAAAATATTAGATAATCCTACTAAGTTTCCCTATACCACTCCATCATATTGAAGGATCAATTATATGATTTAAGATGATTAATTGATCATCAGTAATAATCAAAGAGGAACTCTTAACAGATAGTGTTACATTACGTATTGTAATATCATTTCAAAATATAAAATAAAAATCAATTTTTTTCACTCAAATTATAGATAAGGTTGTTTCAAGGTTTTTGTTGATCACTCATGTCTATAAATAAAAAGCCTTAGAGATGAATGGGTACCATCATTATGGGTGGTAAGGAAATATTGAAGGCAAAGCGTGAAATAAGTGCAGAAAAGTTTTGACACGGTGGACTTAATTTGGGATAAATAAAAAAAAGTTTCGTAGATATAGAGGCACAATTCAAGTTATTAATGATAAAAATGCTATCAATAATAATAGTAATTGATGACCTGTACATCGTACGGGTGAAACAAAACTAGTAGATACAAGGGGGGATAAGTTTGGTGGCTCAAGAGGGTTTATAATAAATTTGGTTTTGGTTTATAAGTTGGATTTACATAGACCTAATGTGTTTAGTAAACAGGTCAAATTTAGGTTTTCTACAAATTTTATTCAATTATGCAGGTTAAAATTTGAGTTTTTGAAAAAACCTATTTAAACATATTACATCAGTATATTTATTTGATATTCATGTATGTAAATATAATACTTGCGCAATTTAGTAATAAGATACATTAGAAAAATATATTTATTTTATATTAATTTAATAATCTTGTTAAAGGTTACATCAATTTAAAATTTCAAAAGTTAAAGTAACGAGTGTTAGTCAATTGTGGAAAGCAATTTGCCTATGTAAAGAGGAGAATCCGGGAAACCCAAGTTCAAATCCTTATGGAGTCATTCTTATTGGGAGGTTGAGAATCTTGAGGCAAAATTCTACTCAATCAGGCGAATCAGTGATTAGTTCCATAGGGAACCTGAAGGGCCTAACCAATCCAGATACTCTGGTAGACCCACTCGACCCAAAAGGCTAATTAGGATGGGTTCTGAATAAAAAATAAAATAAAATTCAAAAGTTAAATTTTCTTAGTGTATATAAAGACTTTCATGGAGAACCAAGTGATTGGGTGCAAGTGGTTAACGCACTGCTACTTAAGGACGAATCGTTCGGGCTCTGTCCGAGTTCGATTATTGGGTACGCAGCAATCATTTGCCAGACTTTACTAACCGTGCGGCCGACTCGGAGATTTGTTCCATAACGGGTCCAAAGGATCTAAGCTGTGAGAATACTTCGAGAGCTCACTCGATCCCAATGATTAATTAGGGTGAGTACCAAAAAAAAAAAAAAAGCTTTCATGGAGTGTAGTCCTTTAAATAGGTTTTTGGTCAAATTAGTCTTTTATATTTCACAATGAGGACATATAGAGCAATAAAAAAAAACTATAATAAATAAAAGGCTAAACTCACGCTTTATGTGAGTGTTGCGAAGGGCACTAGTTCAGAAATAAAAAATTATATATATTAAAAAAAATTAAATATATCACTTTTCAATATATTAAATATACTATTTTCTTATAAAATTTATCATTTTTATTCGGACACCAGTTACCATTCCCCTTATGATATAAATATGTCTGTAACTATTTAGGCAACACATTTTTTTGATCTTTGATCGAGTATCTCTATAAGTAAAGCTGTGAGACTAACCTTTGCCCCTTGGACCAGGTGACGATTACATATATTCCTTCCCAAAATGACGACTCCATAATAAGCCCGTAACTTAATTTATAGGTAAAATTTAGCTGGGGTTAATTTATAGGTAAAATTTAGCTGGGGTATAATCCACTTCTGATTCGACCAATTGCTTTTGGGTCTATTCAGGCACAAGGATGTAAATGGGGCGGGTGGGTATGGGTAGTAGCACCCCACTACCCGCCCCGTTAGATGAATTTTGTATTTGTCCCCGTCTCATATCCTTGCGGGTATCCATCTTGCGGGTTTTAAATAAATTTATCAATATTTATGGCTATCCATGGACATCTATGGATATTCAATCACCTCACAATTTTTTTTATTATTCACACATGAAATTCAAACTAATTTTGTCGATCAGACTCGATTTGCGCTCCATGCTGCTGCTACAAGAAATTCTTATGTGCTTGAAAAATATTATAGTAAATATACTAAACAATATGATATGTAAACAATGTAATCATGCATGTCATGAAAGGGTGATGTAAGGGACTTGGGAATGATAGGGTTTGAGTGTTGCGGCTACCAAAATTTTAAGAAACAAAATATTGGTACTTAAAAAATTAAGGTATTTTGTTTATATATGTGAAAGGTATTGTTTACCTTAGCGGGTACCGGCGGATGGGGATAGTACACTACCCGTCCCCTCCTCATTAATAAGCGGGTATAGAAAATATCCATTAATTTTATCCGCAGATACTCAATAAAATACACGTTTTCATCCGTTGCGGATTTTATCCGTGGGGACAGGTAAAACTTGCATCCTTATTCAGGTAACACTTGACACAAGCTAACTCATTTGCACTGTTATGAACAAGTAAATATATTTTTTCTATTATTTTTTCGGTTTGGCTGGTATTTTTCACTGTGGACCATGCGAATTTGTTGAGGTAGAGAAAGACTCAATTAACATACGGGCCTTTTGCTTGCGGCCACAATCGAGGTTCAACTATTTTCATGTTGATCCATGTTCTGCGTTGTGGACTGAACTTTCTGTTTCACAAGGGTTACATTACCGGCCCACTACACAATATGATGCCAAGAAAGTGAACGAAAGTAGAAAATAAATTTATGAGCAGAAAAGAAATTAATTAAATAGTCCTTCAATTTATATTTGTTGTCTACTTTTTATTCAAATTATTATATTATTATATCACAAAAATTATAAATTATTACTAAACAGTGTCATTTTTTTTAAATACACCGGTACAAATATAGTTTTGTGTTAAATTGAAGACTTTACGAGTATCTTTTAGAGTTTAATTTTAATGTATTGTATTTCGAATTGCGTGAACTCTTGACTGAGTCATTGTTGATGTCATAAATCGAGCTTATTAAAGATAATTTAAAAATGAGAAAGGACAATCTTAAAAATGAACGAGATTTTCCAAGCTTGGTAAGACTTTCTAATACTAAACAAGATGGAGGAGTTTATATTGATCAAAAAACATTGAAGAAGAAATTCGTAAAAAAGGAGATTGCCCCGTCGGACACTAATGGCCTATCATTTGACTACCTCTTGAATATCCAATCGTATGTTATTATGACCTGACAGGATCACCCAACATATTTTAAGACCTAAAACGAATTTTGAGATAAGATCTTTTTAATAGAGAGAGGGTAATAGAAAAATCAGGGATCATACAAAAGTAAATGTAACTTTTGCTCAAGGGATCTAACCTCATTCTCTAAGAAAAAAACACATGCTTGGTTATCACTTTGATAGACTAGCTAGTGATGAAAGTTTTGTAAATATTGGTAGGCCTAAAGTAAGGGCTTGAGGTATTTTATACTCGGATCGATCTTGACTAAGCAACAACATCCTTCATCTGTGATAGATATGTTGACGATCCCACATAATATATTTCTTATAGACTTCTAACTCTAGTTGTTCCAAGAATCTCCATTGATGGAATCTCCTCAAATAAATTTCCTCTTTCGCTCATCTCATTTTTATATATGATTTTTGAGGTTGTTATTGTAAGAATAAAATATTTTTAATAATTTCTTATTGAAGAAATTGAATACTAATATATATATATATATATATATATATATATATATATATATAAAGTTTATTTTTTGACGGAATATATATAAAAAAAAGTTAAGTTTATTTATACTGACCAGGCATTTAAATTTAAATCATATCTTTTATCTATCACTATTCACTACCTCCAAAATATGATTTGCAAAACAGTTGTGTTAAAAAATCATTTCTGTTTGCAAAAATATACGAATTAATGAAGAGACGAGGATGCAGCTTGGGGAGAGAAGAAGACGGCGCCTTTTGACAACCGTTAAACGAATGTGTGCCCATGTCTGACGTGGCCTTATTACAGCTGTCCGATTCATCCAAAATCAAAATCCCCATTTGTTTTGTTTCTTTGAATCTTCTGGCTTCTCTTCTTCTTCTTCCTCTTCATCTCATTCTCATCTGAATCTCGCAACAAGTGGAGCTGGTAGCCATCGTCGTTTTCCTTTCCCAATCGCCAGGTACGTCGTGTCGTTTTGGATCAACCAGTTACGTTCCTCATTCATTCACTATGGCGGATCCTCCAACACTCTCAATTTCCTCGTTATTTCAGCTGCGCAACATTTTTCTCATTGAAATTTCAGTATTCTTAGTTTTGATTTTGATGAAAATCGATGTTACTATTTTGGATTCTTATTATTATTATTATGCAGGATTTAGGTACAGAATCAATATATTGGTGTGGTTTGAGTGTCAAGTGATTTGAATAGCGGGAATGCTTATGCTTATGCTTATGCATGCATGAGTTATGTTGAAGGCTTCTTTGTTAATTTGATTGAGATATCGAGATTATTGTGACTATTATGATGGACTCTGCTGTTCTGAATTTTGTGAACACCGCATTGGATTGGGTGAGAATTGCTCTAGATGCTCCTTCTGCGCGAGCTGTAGTTTTTGGATTCAATGTCGGTGGTAATTAACCTTTCACTTCCTTGGCTCAAATATGAGATTTCATTTTTTTAATGGATGATTACATTGTGATTAATCAATGAGTAAACCATCATTTCGGAATGAAATTGTAAGCACTCATCATACTACTTCCTAATTTTAGGAAATTAAGAATTAATATGATAGGTACTTACAATTTCAGGAACAGATGATTTACTCTTGATTGATTGATTAGTTAGTTAATCAATTTTCAACATTGTTAACTTGTGTTTGAAGGACATTTATTTGTGGAAGTTCTTCTCCTGGTAGTCATCCTTTACTTGCTTTCCCAGAACAGTTACAAGCCTCCTAAAAGGCCCTTAACAAACAAGGTAAGTTCAACAGTACTCTATGCATGCATGAATTTGTTGGTGTTTATATTTATTTATTAAATGTTTATTTATTTTTGTGTGTAGTTATTGATGAAAGTGTTAGATGTGTAGAGCTGATATTTGGCTAGGGTAAACTTTTATGTGATAGTAAAGCTGACATTTGATAAATGGTGCTCATTCTGAGTACTGCCCATATGGATATATGTTATGCACCTCTCGGTGTCTCAAAATGTTACTACGAACTTTAAGAGAAGATGTCGCAATGTTAAGATGTACATTTGGAATAGTGATATTATTGTTATTTGCCTAGCAATTTTTAGTTCTTCAAATTCTTTCTGACTGTCAACAGCTTGTGCTTAAAATCTTGAATTCTGTTAAGATATTTTTCAACTTTTTCAGTATTTAATTTTTTGTAACCAGAATTGTCCACTCTAGGTAATTTTTTTTTTCAATTACTTTGTGGAATCTCTAAAGTTACTTAACACGGTTATTTTATAAAGGATATACTTGCCTTATCTTTTGAACCAATATTTATGACTTGAATCCCTAAGCATATTGTTGCATGTTGGTTCTTGTAAAACCAAACCGAGATTTACCATGCTGTTGTATTTTAAAATTTTTACAATTTGTGTTTAATGTGTGCAGGAAATAGATGAGCTATGTGATGAATGGGTTCCAGAACCCCTTATTCCTTCTCTTAATGAAGAGATGCAGTATGATGAACCACCAGTGCTGGAGAGGTGATTATGTTTTTCTCTAGTGGAAGCACCCTCATTTATTTTCTTGCTTTTAATGTTAACATGCTTTTTTATACAAAAAATGTTTTGAACTTGTTATAGCTTATTTACTTGGTTGCTTGATTAACGGAGTGCCTTCTTTGAAACTACCATATGTTGTGCTGTACTTGCCAACTTCACAGTTATGGTTGCATTTCCTTGATTTAGTTTCATAAAATTTTTAAGTGAGCCTTGGTGCATTGGTAAAGTGGCCACCTTTTGACCTGGTATTTATGGGTTATAGCCATGTAAACATTATTCCCACTCAATGGGGTATAGCAACATCAAACCTTGCCCAGACCCCGCAATAATGGGAACCTAGTACTTTGGGTCACCCTTTAGATTCACAAAATTCTTGCATTTTCTTCTGAAAAACAAGAGTGTAAATAATAAGTTCTCCTATTTGATTTCATGATATTTCAGGTGCTGCGCTTCCTGTTTTCTAAGTCACGCACATCTTCCTAATTGTTAAATTTTAGCATAGCATATTCCCGGAGCTGTATGTTGTATATAAGTTCAAAGGTTCGTGTAACTTTTTGGGCAAGAATAGGGTTCATGTCATTTTAGATTTTGAAAATAAAGGAAGGTCTGCAATTTACAATTTTAAAAGAAAGTAGTTTTGGTTTGCAGTACATGATCTAGACATGGACTCTGTTGAATTGGAGGGGTTTAGAATTTTAGGTAAGAAAGGTGGAAAAAGGAGAATACAGACTAAAAATAATAAGATTTTATTAATCTAATGTGATGATTATGTGATACGATGTTATACAAAAATACAAACCCAGAAGTCCTATTTATATATGTTAAGAGTAATAGGAGAAAAGAGAAGCATATGATGAATCCGTGTGTTTCAACCTAGGTTGTTAATAGAGCTGGTTTCATGTCCTTTTTTCCCATAGCGGTCCTCTTGGCCGCTTTCACGACCGAAATAACGGGTTTTCGCTGATGTCACAGCCGCTCCGGCAAAGTGGGGTAAACCCCAATTTTACACCTCCCCGTAAGCTGTTGGTCATATTCGGTGGTATTTTTTGAACTTTCGCACCTAGGTTGTATAATTTTCACCCTTTTCTCCCTTCGTTCGGCTTATATGAACGTTCTCAGCTATGAAGTCCGGATACTTCAAAAATGCAAACGTATCCGTGTCGTATCCGTGTCCGATACCTATACTCATAGGACACTTCCGGATACGTACCCAAGAAGTGTACTCCATTTTATTTTATTTTTTAAATTTTATTTTACCCGATACTCGTAGGATATTTCTGGATACGTATCCAAGAAGTATCCTTTGGCAGAGGTATCTTTTAATGAATCACACTTAGAAGTTATGCTTTTTCAAGATGACGGTATAGGGGGAGAGAAGATCGAATCAGTTAGCATTAGACAATAATTTTAGTAAAGATGCTTTTCAATTGTTGGTCATTGTATAAAGCCTAGACTTGTTTTGAGTTCTACTAAAGATGCTTTTGTTGATATTATGACTTAGAGGAAACAATATATTATGATATAGGTAGCACTGTATTTTTTTGTTATTATAATCCCAAGTATCTTTTTATAAATTATGATCACCATAATTATACATTAAGGATAAATGATCAATGTCTCTTACTTTATAAATATTTTGCATCTATATAAAATATTTTTCTATAAATTTTTATTAACGTATCCTAGCCGTATCTTATCATGAATTTCAAAAAATTTCCCGTATACCCGTATCCGTGTCGTATCGTACCCGTATCTTACTAAGTATCCGGGTTTCATAGGTTCTCAGCCTCATTCTCCTTCCTCCAACTTCTATGCGCGCACTCAGCTCCGAGCTCCTCGCCAGCGTCATCTTTTTCTTGCTAAACTAGAGTAGTTTCAGCCACCATCTCTATTCTTTCTTCATCGCATATTATTTTGGTTCTTTCTTCTTTTCTATGCTTTGTTCTTTCTTATTTTGTTTTCTTCTTTCCTCCATCTCTGTTATTTTCTTCGTCCCGTTTTCTTCTTTCTTCTATCTCTGCTTCTGTTCTCAGTGTTATTCTTTCTAAATGATATGATTTGCCTATACATTAATTACATGGATTCCAAGACTACTTAAGTTAGATCATATTCATGTGAACCAATCTTGTTACATATATAGCTTATTCGAGGACCTCTTAAAGACTCAGTGAAAATATCTTCTAGCTGGTCATTAGAATTGACAAAGCTCTTGGTGATGTCTCCAGATAAGATCCTCTCTCTAATAAAATGACAATCTATCTCAATATGTTTGGTCCTCTCATGAAACACAGGATTAGAAGCAATATGCAATGTAGCTTGATTATAAAAAATGAGCGTCGTATGCATAGTCTCCCCAAACCAGAGTTCTTGGAGTATTCATTTCAACCATATGAGTTTGTAAGTGGCAGAGGCCATGGCTCGATATTCCACTTTGGCATTAGATCTTGCTACGACATTTTGTTTCTTGCTTTTCCATGATATCAAGCTATCTCAAATGAAAACACAATACTCAGAAGTGGATATTTTATCGATAGGAGAACTTGCCCTATCGGCATCTGAATATCCAACAATTCTAGTGTGAGCTTTATCTTCATAAAGTAGACCCTTTGAGTGCCCCCTTAAAATACTTCAAAATGCAAATTACGACATCCCAATCTCTTTCACAAGGAAAATTTAGAAACTAACTTACCACACTAACTGAAAAGATGTATGGATGGGTTATTGTGAAATAGTTTAGTTTCCCAACCAACCTTCTATGTTTTCTTGGACCCAAAAGTCACTCACCCCGATTTTTGTAAAGTTTGGCATTTGGATCCATTGGAGTGTCAACGGGTTTCATTTCACATTCACAAGGCATGTTTCTTCAAGAATGTCCATGTTATACTTTCTCTTGAAATCACTGTATCATCCTTGGATTGGGCCAATTTTATTCCCTAGAAGTATCAAAGTGGGCCAAGATCCAGGGCTTGAAAGCAATGATGAAGATGTTTTACCTGAGTTATGTCATGGTGGTCATTGCCTAAGCCTTATAAACACTACTTAGGCCAAATCTCTAGTCGATGTGGGACTCTCAACACACCCCTGCTCAGAACTGGACATTTGAAGCGTGGATTAATGTGGGTGGAATAACAGGGATCTCAACACACCCCCTCACACCCAGGACTAGATATCTGGAGTGTGGACAAAGGTGGGTGGAATAACAGAGATCTTGGCCCAATAACAGATTTATGATAGGCTCTGATACCATCTTTCATTTGGACTTTAGGCCTAACTCAACCCCCAAAACCGGCTTGTAAGGTGAGGATTGTAGCACTACTTAGGCCATATTTCTAGTCGATGCGGGACTCTCAACAATAACAATATTGTTGACATATACAATCAGTTAGATACATCCCTGAGCTGAATGACGATAAAATAGAGTGGTCTGTTGTGTCATACCAAACTGCTGGACTACAGTGTTAAGTCTACCAAACTCAGTCCTAGGTGATTGTTCAAGGCCATTTGTTTAAGGCCATATAGATACCAAACCAAGCTCTAGGTGATTGTTTAAGGCCATATAAAGACTTGCGGAGACGACAAACCAGTCCAAAAGACTCCCCCGAGGTTGCTTCAATCAAACCTCTTCCGCAAGACCATCATGCAAGAAAGCATTTATGATGTGCAGTTGATCAAAGGGCAAGTGGCAAATAGCCGGCATAGACAGAAAAAGGGTGAACAGAAGCCATCTTCGCCATTGGTGAGAAAATGTCTCCATAATCCAAGTCAATGATCTCATTATATCCTTTTACCACCAGGCGAGCTTTAAGACGGTCAAGGCCATCAATTTGACCATCAAGGCCAACCTTGACTGTATAAATCCATCGATAACCTACAATAGATTTCCCAAGCGAAACCCAAGTGAAAGAGGAACAAGGTCCTAAGTACCAATGCTCTAAAGGGCACACGTCTAATTAACCATAGTCTATAGGTTGTCTCTACTTAGGATAGGATAAAGAATCACCTATAGCAACAGAATGAGGAGAAGGATTATGAGTGGACAATGTTCCTTTTCAAAGCAATGGGAAGGTCAGGCTCAGGAGGCAGTGTCGTAGATGTTAAAAGAGTTGGATATGGGGAAGAGACAGCTGACAATGATATACCTGAAAAAGGACAAACAACACTAGTGGGTTCATAACATTTGAGGCAGATGTGGAGGCAACACAACTGAGTCAATAGGAGGAAGGAGGGGTAAAACAACATAGATGGACTCAGGAGGTGAAGTAGGAGACCCAAAGCACAAGGCCGATGCAAAAAATGTACATAAGGGGAGACCAGATAACGACAGAGGTTAGGAGAGGAACAACGATAACCCTTTTGAGACCAAGTGTAACCGAGAAAGACACACTTGAGGAACCGGGCATAATGTTTGTCAAGACTAGAAGTGAGGTAGTGGGCAAAACAAGTAGACCCGAAGACATGAGGTTGAAGGGATTGTAAAGGATGAAGAGGAAACATCACAAAGTTAGGAATCTGGTTATCAATGGCAGAAGAAGGCATGCAATTAATAAGGTAGTCGACAATAAGAACATCACCCCAAAAAACGAAAAGGAACATGCCCGTGAAGTAAGAGTGTTTGAATTGTTTCAATCAAGTGCCGATTTTTACATTTGGTAACCCCATTTTGTTGAAGGGTATGAGCACAAGAAGTTTGATGAAGAATGCCTTAAGATGCCATAACATTTTAAAAAGACAGGAGAAGTACTCAAAAGCTAATTCACTGCATGAAGTGCGAATCAGGACACCAAAATTGTTTTTATTTCATAAAAAAAATTTGGAAAATAGAAGACAACTCAGACCCATTCTTCATTAAAAAAATAACCAAATACAACAAAAATAGTCATTAATAAAAGTAACATAATACCTAGACCCTAAAGTAGACATAGTACGACTAGGACTTCAAACATCAAAGTGAACCAATACAAATGGAGACATAGCTCGATAACAGACTTGATCAGGAAATAAAATAGGGGTATGGTTCCTTGACAAGATTCACAAGGCAAACTAGACAACTTGAAGAGGCTGGGGACCAACTTCTACAAATTGGAAAGACTAGGATGTCCCAACTTTGGCTGCGACTTGGTCCAGTTTACTTTAGATCCAGGCTAATAGAGTATAGTTGCCTATTGTAAGCCAAAGTCCATAACTGATTGTGCTGAGTCAGCACTGATTCAGTTATGGACAGCTTGGCAGTTAGTAGCAGTTAGGTCTTTGTTTTTGTATAGCAGTTAGCATACTGCACAGGCTATAAATAGCCATAGTTGTATTCCATCGATTTTATAATCTGAATAACTGAATCAGTTACAGTTTTTCATTTTCAATCTTTCTCTCTATCTTTCTCTATCTCTCTCTCTTTCTGTTCTTCTTCTTTATGGTATCTAGAGCTTGAATCTGGGCCTCAGTTCTCTCTCATGGCCGCATCACCATCTAGTCCTAGCCCTAACAATCCCTTCAATGAACCAATTCCTTCTTCAACAACATCTGCAACTGGTGCGACTTTCAATCCTTCTCTTTCGGTGAAGCTCGATGATCAAAATTTCTTGCTTTGGAAGCAGCAAGTGGAAGCAGTGATCATTGCTCACAAGCTGCATCGATTTGTCAACAATCCTACGATTCCTCCTCAATTCACTTCTGAGGTGAATCGTGAGCTTGGAATTGAGTCAGAAGCATATCAGTTATGGATTGTCCAAGATCAAATGTTGTTCACCTGGCTCCTTGGATCACTCTCTCCGTCAATTCTTCCTCGTTTTCTAGGCTGCAAGCAGTCATGGCAAGTATGGGACAAGATCCACAAGTTCTTCTACTCACATCTCAGGGCAAAGGTACGACAATTTCGTTCGGAATTGAAGAATACTAAGAAAGGATCAAGATCAATTTCAGAATATCTTCTCAGAATTCGAGCGATTGTGGATTCGCTTCAAGCTATGGGAGATCCTATTTCTGAACAAGATCACATTGATGTAGTCTTAGACGGTCTCCCAGAAGAGTTCAACACCTTCGTGATGATGATATATGGACATTGATGATTCGCCTTCAATCGATGATATTGAAGCTCTTCTTCTTATTCAGGATGCTCGATTCGACAAGTTCAGTCAAGAATTGACCACCTCTGCATCAATTTCGGTCAATATGGCTCAAGCCCCAAATCTGTCGAACGGAAACCCTAATTCCGATAGATCACAGTCTAACTTGCAGCGCGATGACTTTCAGGGTTCCTGTCGAGGCAGAGGAGGTCGCAATCGTGGTCGCGGTACTGGCAGGGGTCGTGGCCGAGTAGGATCGAAACCTACATGTCAGCTATGTCGCAAGTATGGTCACGAGTCCTTCAACTGGCTGGTACGAGTTCGATGAAACCTTCGTGCCACCACCGATGCCTCCTCCCAATACTTGTTCCAACCAATCGAAATGCTATTCGATCGAGAAAATTATCCAACTCATCCAGCTCAAGGTCTCTGGCCTTGACCATCAGCTACTCAAAATATGAACTACCAGCAACCACAGGCCTTCATGGCTTCTCAGTCACCCCAGTATGCATCAACTCCTCAGTTTAAGGCTCACAATGAGCAGTTTGAGTCGAGCACAGCACGTACCACGACTCACGGTGCATCACATCATCTTACTGGCTGATGCGAGAATCTAAATCAAAGCACATCTTTGGGGCGGTGACCGGTGCTCATGGGAAATGGGCAAGGTCTAAACATAAACTCCATAGGTTCCTCTACTCTTTATTCCTCTAAGAACCCTCACATTATTTTTTCACTTCATAATCTATTACTTGTGCCCACTATCACAAAGAATTTAGTCTCTGTTTCCAAATTTGCTCTTGATAATAATGTGTATTTTGAGTTTCACCCTTATTCATGTTGTGTAAAATCACGGGACTCTAATCAAGTCTTGCTTGAAGGCTCATTAGGGAGTGATGGCCTCTACTCCTTCAAGAATCTCAACATTCTTAAGGACATCTCACCCTCAAGATCCTTTGTCACCAAGTTCGAGTCTCTTAGTTGCTTTCCCTTTGTAAATACAAATACTATGTCTGCTTGTTTCCAATTCTCTCAATACTTGGCATTGTAGGCTAGGTCATGCCCATCATAATCTTTGTAAAAACAGTCTTACAGACTTGTAATCTTCCATTGTCTAATAAAAGTGATCTTGAATTCTGTAATGCTTGTTGTATGGGCAAAGCCCATAGACTTTATGCCCCTCACTCTCTTACTACTCATGATATCGCCTTTGAGTTAATACACACCGATCTTTGGGGTCCTGCACCTTTTGTTTCCTCCGGAGGTTATAGCTACTATATTACCTTTGTTGATGCTAAAACCAGATTCACTTGGATATATTTTCTAAAAAGAAGTCGATGCTCTAACTTCCTTCAAACTCTTCTTTAATCTCATCCAAACTCAATTTTACGCCAAAATCAAAAGCTGTTCAATCGATTGGGGTGGAGAATTTCGTCCCTTCACTAATTTTCTAAAAAGAATTTGGTGTCACTCACAAGGCTAACACCGCCTCACACTTCTCATCGGAATGGGACAGGTGGAGAGGAAGCACGAGCAAATTGTTGAAATGGGTTTAAGCCTCCTCTCTCATGCCTCTATTCCCTCGACTTCATCGGGATCACGGCTTCACTCAAGTGTGTACCTCATAAATAGGTTACCAACGATTGCACTTAAAGAATTTTCCTCCCCTTTCCATGCCTTACTTGGCTCTCCACCCGATTACACTTGTCCTTAGAATCTTTGGTTGTGCATGCTTCCCTTTTCTAAGACCATACAACAAACACAAAATTCAATTTAGGTCAACGAGTGTATCTACCTTGGTCTTTCTCCTCAACATAAAGGTCACAAGTGTCTTGCTCCAAGTGGCAGAATTTATATTTCAAAGGATGTCCTCTTCAATGAAACTAGTTTTCCTTATCCAAGACTGTTTCCCTCAACCAATCCCTCTCCCCCTCCTGACATACCCTATTCCGGTTCTATTCCTATTCCACAATATTCCCTCTTGTTCCCAACCCCTCTGAATCAATACCACTCCCCCTCTCTGAGTCCTACCCACATCAACTCATCTAATCATCACACTCCTCCCTCAGTTTCTCAAAACCTAGCTTCTCAGTCACTCACCTCACCTATTCCTGACCCTCCAGTCAGTCCAGTGCCTCCCACATCTCCCATTCCAGGAGATGCTGCCTCTGATCCTCTGTCTTTAGTGTCAGCATCCCCCACCTCTGTGACTAACACACGCAGCATCCTCCACCTCTTCCACTGCTCCTCTTCTTACTCTTCCTACAAATTCTCATCCAATGCTAACCAGGTCTAAGACTGGTTGTCTACCTCCGAGTGTCTACCTGACTCATCTTGAACCCTCTACTGTCAAAGCTGCCCTTGCCAGTCCACACTGGCTTGCAGCCATGAAGGATGAGCACAATGCTCTCCTCAACAATAATACATGGACCCCGGTCACTCTTCCCCGATAGGAAGGCTATAGGTCGCAAATGGGTTTTCGGGGTTAAAGAGAATCCGATGGCAGCATCAACAAATATAAAGCCAGGCTAGTGGCCAAAGGCTTCCATCAAGTGACATGGATTTGATTTCCATGAGACTTTCTCACCTAGGTTGTAAAGCCGATCACCATTCGGATTATGCTCACTTTGGCTCTCACACACCAATGGCGATTCAAAGCAAATTGATGTGAATAATGCCTTCCTAAATGGGCACTTAAGTGAAGAAGTCTATATGTTGCGACCACCAGGCTTTGAATCAGTGAGATAGGTCACTTGGTTTGTAAAGCGCACAAGGCCCTATATGGTGCGAAACAAGCCCCACGGGCATGGTATGAAAAGATTGGCAAAAGCCCCTGGTTCGGTATGGGTTCTCCACCGGCAAGTGTGATCCTCTCTGTTTGTGTACTCTCGAGCAGTGTGGCTGCATATGTTACGGTTTATGTAGATGATATCCTCATAACTGGTTCCTCCACTCCCTTTATCAATCGGTTGATCAAGAAACTCAATGTTCGATTTGCTTTAAAAGAGCTTGGCCCTCCGGATTATTTTTTGGGTATTGAGGTTAAACACCTCCCCTCGGGTAACCTTCTTTTAACTCGGTCAAGTATGTTCGAGACTTACTAGCCAAGGCCAATATCTTTGGAAGCAAAAGGGATTTCTTCACCAATGATCAAGAATCGCAAGCTTTCAAAGTTTGGAACTGACACCCTCTCGGACCCTCAGTTGTACAGGTCAGTAGTAGGGGCCCTGCAGTATGCCACTCTCACCAGGCCAGATATAGCATTCAGTGTCAACAAAGTATGCCAATATATGGCTAATCCATTGAACTCTCACTGGCAGGCAGTCAAGAGAATATTGAGGTATCTCAAAGGCTCCATCAACTATGGATTGCTCCTAAGACCAGCTCCTGTAAATCATCCTTTCTGCCTAGCGCATCTTGTGATGCGATCGGGCAAGTGACCCGGATGACGGAAGATCCTACGGATCCTGCATCTTTTTGGTCCTAACTTGGTATCATGGTGCTCAAGAAGCAACCATTAGTTGCTCGTTCAGACTGGAGGCGATGCGGGAGCATGGCCAACACTTATTGCAGAACCGACTGGATTCGGTCCTTCACCGACCGAGCTAGCCATTCCCTTTCTTTGCTCCAAAACTCTTTTGTGATAACTTAAGTGCGAGTCTACGTAGCACATAATCCAGTTCTTCATGCTCGGACTAAACACATTGAGTTAGACATCCACTTTGTGAGAGAAAAAGTCCTTGCCAAAGCTCTATCTATTCATCATGTGCCAAGTGCTGACCAACTTGCAGATTCACTCACTAAGCCTCTTTCCTCCACTCAGTTTGTATCTTTAAGGACCAAACTCAATGTGGTTGCTTGTCAACACCCACCTTGAGTTTGAAAGGGGGCTAATAGAGTATAGTTGCCTATTGTAAGCCAAAGTCCATAAGCGATTGTCTTGAGTCAAACCTCGATTCGATTATGGACAGCTTAGCGATTAGTGCGATTAGGTCTTTGTTTTTGTATAGCAGTTAGCATACTGCACAGGCTATAAATAGCCATAGTTGTATTCCATCGATTTTACAATCTGAATAACTGAATCAGTTACAGTTTTTCATTTTCAATCTTTCTCTCTATCTTTCTCTGACACCAAAATTGTTTTTATTTCATAAAAAAAATTTGGAAAATAGAAGACAACTCAGACCCATTCTTCATTAAAAAAATAACCAAATACAACAAAAATAGTCATTAATAAAAGTAACATAATACCTAGACCCTAAAGTAGACATAGTACGACTAGGACTTCAAACATCAAAGTGAACCAATACAAATGGAGACATAGCTCGATAACAGACTTGATCAGGAAATAAAATAGGGGTATGGTTCCTTGACAAGATTCACAAGGCAAACTAGACAACTTGAAGAGGCTGGGGACCAACTTCTACAAATTGGAAAGACTAGGATGTCCCAACTTTGGCTGCGACTTGGTCCAGTTTACTTTAGATCCAGGCCAACCCGCCCTCTGATTCTGTGCTGACTCCTGCTTTGATTAATGCCTATGCACTTGTGCCCCAATGTACCAGTTGTGGTTGTATTCGAGGTGGTTAGTTTGTTAAACCTCATCCTAAGTATGATCAATGTCATTGTTTGGGTCACACTGTTGATAAGTGTTGGACTTAGCATGACCGCTTTGCTCGCACAGCCAATTTTGAATTGGTTGATCAATTGGCTCCATCCGAGCCATCAGCCCAATCGACCACATCTCCAGCATCCTATACTGATTTTCTGCAGTGGTTTAAAAAACGTCAAGGCTCTAGTTCCATTGCCTTTGTTGCACATACGAGAGATGTGGGTAGGTCCTATTAAAATTTGGGCTTTAGGCCTAACTCAACCCAACAAAACTAGCTTGTAAGGTGAGGACTGTCTAAGTCTTATAAGTATTATTTAGGTCATATCTCTAGTCGATCAATGTGGGACTCTTAAGACATCCCCTCATGCTCAAAGACTGGACATCTGAAGCGTTGACTAATGCTGGTGGAATAACTGGGATCTAAACACACACCCTCACGCCTAGGACTGAACATCTGGACCGTGGACAAATGTGGGTGGAATAACAAAGATCTCGGTCCAATAACATATTTAGGATAGGCTCTGATATCATATTAGAATTTGGACTTTAGGCCAAACTCAACCCCACAAAACCGACTTGTAAGGTGAGGACTGCCCAAGTCTTGTAAGCATTATTTAGGTCATATCTCTAGTCGATCGATATGGGACTCTGTGTCATTTGTTGCAAAACTTGGGTTGATGGCCTATCTAGAGGTGATCTCGATGGTGGTGTTGCCGGTCAGAAAGGATGTCGGGTGGGAGCAAGAAGGCGACTACCAAAGAGATGAAGAGAGAGAGACCGGCAACCAGAGTTGAAAAACAGTTGGCCGGAAAAAAAAAAATCACCAATGGTTAGTTGGTCCACCAAGCTCGTTTATATAGACTTAGTGTAGTAAATATGAAATATAGAGGTTTTGCTACCTAGTAGTAGACTCCTAGTCCTAATTTGATAAGAAAAGAAATTAGGAAATAATAAATAGGAAGTAACTCCAAAGAGTTCTTCTAAGATACTCTAAAATATTTTAAGTTATAATAAATACATTATTAGATATTTTTTAGATGTTCTAGCAGGCTCAATTTGTCATGTAAGTTAGACAATGGGACTATTTACAGTATGGACTCTGGACAGATAAATTACATGATGAGCTCATTCTATCACGTAACTTAAAATAATTGGTTATTGAGGAAATTGGGCCAGGTGTCTTTTGTAATTTTTTTTGTATCTTCCTGATAATGAGGTATTTCATGCAGTGCTGCTGGGCCGCATACCATAATTAATGGCAAAGAAGTTGTCAACTTTGCTTCGGCAAACTATCTTGGATTGATAGGTCATCGAAAGCTACTTGTAAGGAAATGATCCCCATATCAATAATAAATTCCTCTTTTTGGTACTGGGTTGATGCAGTGAATTTACATAAACCTTTTCTTGTAGGAGTCATGTTCTTCTGCTTTACAGAAATATGGTGTTGGTTCTTGTGGTCCCCGTGGGTTTTATGGAACAATTGGTAAGACTCAATTCTAATGTTTTTTTAAAGGCAATACTTGTTCTCTTATGATACTTTTCTTTGCAGATGTCCATCTTGATTGTGAAGCAAGAATTGCAAAATTTTTGGGAACCCCTGATTCAATTCTCTACTCTTATGGACTTTCCACCATGTTCAGTGCGATTCCTGCTTTCTCTAAAAAGGGAGACATAATTGTAGCGTAAGCATGCATAAGCTTGTCTTTGACTTTCAACTCTGTGGTCTTATTCGGTTTTTCCTCAGTTTTAGTCTAGTGACATTTATATTAAGCATTGATAACCATACATTACTTGTACGATTATTTGGGTGGTTTTATCTCATTGCTTTTGCATTGATAACCATTTCATATGTAAGTTCTTGTCTCTTACAGGGATGAGGGAGTCCACTGGGGAATACAGAATGGCCTTCATCTTTCAAGAAGCATAGTGGTGTATTTTAAGCACAATGACATGGACTCTTTAAGAAAAACGCTAGAGAACATTACTTCCAAATATAAGCGAACCAAGAATTTAAGGCGTTATATTGTTGTTGAAGCTGTCTACCAGGTAGATCTTGTTTATAATGCATATTTTGTATTCTATATAGTACTACCAATGAAGTGCCTTCAACACACTTTGAAAATAGGAGGATGCTTTGATTGCTTGTTGCTTCTTGCAACTTACAATGTTGGTAAAGCCAGTGCTTCTGAGATAGTAGGATAATCGACAACTGCAAATTGAAGATATTTATAAAGGTTTGAAAAACATTTTGACCCTTAAAGAGTAGTAATCCTGATTGGTTTTATATTAGCCAATCACGTTATAATAATTTGTGGATTCAAAATAACCCTAATGCTTAAAGTACTCATAAATTCGTCACATGATTTAATGCATGCACTTTTATGCCTTTATAAAATATAACAACATTGGTATGCGGTGTAGAAATTGTCAGTGACCAACTCTCTCAAAGATTAAGCTATTAGGTGAAGGGTCATGATTAGATTTATACCTCTAACACACCCTGCAGGAGCCCTTTGGGTTTGAAGCGTGAACTATGCATAGAACACCCTACCTTGTGCTAAAATTCAACTTTATTAGAACAGGAGCGGAAGTATTGAACTTCTAACCACTTGGTCATATAGAGGCTGTGATACCATGTCAATGACCATTTCTCCTAAAGCTTAAGCTGCTTGGTGAAGGCTCATAAATGGTTTTATAATATCCTGCAATTGTTGCAAACCAACCTTTCTGCAATTTCCTCCATAATTTTCAAAATGTTGTTGGTTATTCAATCTTGTTATAAGAACCAAATTGGGGTTGTTAATGAAAAAAAATGAGTATGTTACTGTTAGATCGGTGTCTGTTGCAATGTCATTGTTTAAAAAAAATTGCTGCGTACCCTGGTTTTCTTAACCATTTTGAATTATTATAGTTATTTTTTCTGTAGTTGTCATACCTCTTTTTTTTTATTAATGAAAAGGCAAAACTGTAGTTGTCATACTAAAATTTATCTATGCTCGTATGTTACATGGAAACTAAATAACTTGACAAAGTACATGTTGACATCCTTTTCCCTGTAAAATTTTCAGAATTCTGGCCAAATAGCACCCTTGGACGAGATCATTAAGTTGAAGGAAAAATATCGTTTTCGTATTTTACTGGACGAGAGCAACTCGTTTGGTGTGCTTGGAAGTTCTGGAAGAGGTCTCACTGAATACTATGGAGTTCCAGTATGTACTGAAAATTTCTGTATGTTTGCATGTGGGTGCATATGCTCACATTATATTCAACTGTGCATGTATTCAGAATTGTATCTGCATTTGTTATTCATGGTTACATACTGCAGGTTGAGAAGTTAGATATTATAACTGCTGCTATGGGACATGCATTGGCCACAGAAGGAGGATTCTGCACTGGAAGTGCTAGAGTTATCGATCACCAAGTATGGAAGTTTGTCATATTTGATTATAACCATTTACGAGTGATGTATTGGGTTTCTGATTATACTGGGAAAAGAAAATAATTTTATAAATGAGGAAATTAAGATTTTATTTTTCAAGGATTTTTTTCCTTAATTTTTTTTTGTTATTTGATGACTGCAATTATTTCTTATGCCTTTTCCATGCACTAATATCACTTTGTTTTCAACCTTGGCAGCGTTTGAGTAGTTCTGGCTATGTCTTTTCTGCTTCTCTGCCTCCATATCTTGCTAGCGCTGCAATTACAGCTATTGACGTCCTGGAGGAAAATCCCAATCTGATAACAAAGTTGAGGAACAACATTGCTGTGTTATGGAAAGGTAGGATTTGATCTCACTTCTAGTTTCTTAAATAGAATTGTATTGTAGAGTCTACATTTTGGCTTATGCACTACATCTGACAGCTTGAATTGCAGTTTATTTGTGTTTGTTTAAGCACTCTAATTTCACATGCATTGGCTACTGCAGGATTGTCCAACATAACAGGCTTCACAATTGCAAGTAATCCAGAGTCACCAATTGTTTATTTGAGATTAGAGAAGTCAACAGGTTCCATGAAAGATGACTTACATCTGCTTGAAAATATTGCCGAGCGTGTAAGCAATGTAGTTTGACAATGTTTATTTCTTGATTTTCAAATTTGCTTGTGTACTTAATGTTGCGTATTCACAGGTTTTGAAAGAAGATTCTGTATTTGTGGTGGCTTCCAAAAGATCAACATTGGACAAATGCCGTTTGCCTGTAGGAATTAGATTGTTTGTTTCTGCAGGGCATTCAGAGTCTGATCTTCACAAGGCATCTGAATCATTGAAACGGGTTGCAGCATTAGTCCTGGGTGGTCATAATTGAACGCTGTAGACCTCTCTTCTGCTTCTCTTTATGTACCAAAACATCACTTCCCTTCCATGTTTAGGTGAGCAATTTTGAAATCCAGGCAGATAAAGAAAGTCCGGTAGTTGATAATTTCTGCGATATTTTCTGTGCTAGTTTAGGGTAACAGTATTACTTTGTGTGTATGTGTATTGCTCATTGATTTATACATACATGTTCTGTATTCTGTGGTAGAATAAATGTGTATTGTTTCTTATCATAAGTTGGGGGAAATGCCTATGGATTTTTTTTTCCTTCCCGTAGAGGACATGTATGCATATATGTATATGTATACATACATTCAAAACTATGTTTGATAAGTACAGCATTCCTCCCATTCGTAGTACGCTTAACCATCATTTTGATTTTTGATGTAGCACTTATAAAATATTTTGATCAAATTATAGATTTATTATTTTGGAAAGAGTTTAACCTCGCCGTTATTTAAAATTACATAAGCATTAGTCAACGACTGAAAAAATATTTTAGTAAAAAATAAATGGTCAATATTATTGAAACGAGGATAATATAGTTCTAGTGAAAAAAAAATGGGGTAACTTAAAAATGGTAAAATTATAATAATTGTTATTTTGTTCACTTTTGGAAATATGGAACGGAATTTCTTTCCTTAATTCCATAATAAAATATCTAAATAATTGTATAAAATATTATTTCATTTCATTATATAATATTTCATTTCATTTCACCTAATATTAAGTGCGATTGAATTGCAAGAAAAAGTAAGTAATTTATTTGTAAAACTAATTTTGTTTTTGAAATATTTAAATTAAGAAATAATTTCATTTCTAAATTCCCATGGATTTCACTCATTTGAGTTTAGAAATTCCATCGAGTTTGATAGGATTTTTAAGATTTTATTTTATTTGAAATAAATATACTACTTAGTCTAAGTAGTTGCCTCTAATTATTGAAGTTTAGTACAGAAACACAAGAAGGGTTGAATTGTGTTTGTTAATTATTTTTGCAAAAAATATTTTTAATGACTTTTTCACAAGCGAAGATAAAAAGATTAAGCATACAAGAAAAACCTTTTAAAAGATCAACAAAAGCAATATCAAAACCCCACATGATTAGTATAATCAAATAAAATGAAAAGTTTAGAGATAGAAAATCCACACAAGAGATTTTATCTTGATTCACTCTCTTCAACCAAGAAAGCCTACGTCCAGGTCACCTCGACTTGAAGGATTTTTCCACTATTTCTCCAAATAGATTACACAACAAGTATTCAACACCTCTTTAGGCTACAAGTATTCCTTTCTTACCAAGCCTCTTGAGGTTCTAACTCTATCAGAGATTTAAAAAGTTGATCTTCTTAACTTACTAAGTGTGAGAGTATGACAGTTTAAGATCAATTGAATATTACAACAATATCCAAACTAAATGATTACAGACTTTTGCTTTTGAAAGAATGAAAGAATAAGAGCTTGTTTTCTCAAGAATTGTATTGGCGAAGTTAGGCTTGCATAAGTTATTCTTTGATGTCGAGGTCTTCTACTTACATAGTGACCTTCTTCTGCTATTGTAGTTCTTCAATGGTTACTTTGAATAATCCCGTTTAAAGATAGCATTTAATGCTTGATATCTGTTGTGACTGATAGCTTGATTTTGGCGAGTTGAAAAGTATCATTGGTTATCAGAGAATCACAAAATGGAGGCTCACTGTTTTGAACAGTTGTACCTTAAAAGCTTTCTTTCCTCCTTTATGTATAACCCAGCTTTTGTTCAACAAAAAGATGTCATCGTACAGATCGTTTTTCAATTCCAATTGTACTATTTGCTTTTTGTATTACCTTGACAGTACTATGAGTTTTCTCAAGGGAAACAAGACATTAAATCGAATAAAGACAAATGGTAAGAACAAATATTCATTTGAAATAAATATCAATCATTTGAAATAAATTCATTGTGGACCAGATTGCATTAAATCTCATATTCAAGGTAGCAAACATATATAACATATATAGCCGTCTACTTAGTTTTAAGAACGCATCTATACAAGAGTTTAATTATGCTCGTCCACTGATATGGCAGAAGCGCTCGTGTACTAATGTGGTAGAAGCGCTCGTCTACTAATGTGGTAGAAACGCTCGTCTACTAATATTGTAGAAGCGCTCGTCTACAAAAGTCTTTGGGCTTGCTAAGTCCTTAATGGGAAAATTCGTCCAGTGACGTGGCACTGTGGACGTCAACTGAATTTTAGTTAGACATTATGAAGTATACTTGAGTTTTAAGGATAGCACTCGTCTGCTGACGTGGTAGGATGGATGTACTTATTTTCAAGTCTTTGGACTTGCTATACTTAACAAGTTATTTAGGTATTCATTTATAGCATCGTCTACTAAGGAAAATCAGTCTACTTATCATTTAAAATATAAGCAGTTTAAATAACCTTTGGACGGGTAATTCTTTGCACGAGTCCAAGCATTGTATACCTTATATTATTTTGAATATTCCTGCATAAACTGAACTCACTTGTTAGATCTCAACTAACACTTTGCCAAGTAAATTTAATCCTTTTGTTAGCATCAAAACTTAGAGATTATTAAATCCAAAACCAATTTGGTTCCAACAATCTCCTCTTTTTGATGATGACAAAACCCGATTAAATTTAAATAGCAAAGTCTAAGAGCACAAGGCTCCCCTTAAGACAAAGCATTCAAAATCTTATGCAGACTAACAGATAGATACAAACACTTATCATTATATAAACACAAGTATCAGAGCAAATAATATAAGTAAAGCAGATCAATGCAAATGCAAACATATAAGTGCTTTTCAACAACTGACTTTATTTATAATTTTCGTTCTTTTCCTTTCTCCCCCCTTTTGTCATCAGTCAAGAAGGTAAAAAGGGAGTGGACCATCATTGTCAGCAAAAAGACAATAAGAAAGAAGAAATTCTATGAAGAAGGAGGTGGTGGAGGGGGTTGGTTTGGATTTTGATTCTTCTGAAATTCCATTAGCAAGGCCAACATTTGAGTCACCATGGCATTTGTAGGGACCAAGTTGTCTTGCACTTGTTTTTGCACTCTTTCTTCAATTTGTTGTGCCATCTGCTCAGTCTTTTCTTCAACTATCTTTCCAACCTTATCATCAACAATTCTTCCAATGATGTCTTCAAGATTGGACGGCAAAGATAATTGTCTTGAGCTTTCAGTAGAGTCTGAGATAGTGTCCTAAGCTTGGGCTGGAGGATGAACCATAACAAGAGCTAATGATTGAGAAGATGTCTTAGCAGACTCAGCACCATGCTTAGAAGTACATAACTCATCAGACTGTTCTGTCAAAGTTGGCTCAACAGTAGCAACAACATCAGGTAAAGGAGTTGAAGGCCCAGAAACAGGTTTTGAAAAGATTTCCACATTCAGCTCAGGGCCTTGCACAATTAATTCTTCAGATGTATGCTCAGAGGAAGAGGTTGAAGCTGTGGCAAAAGCATATTGTATAACTGGCTCAGGTATATCCTTTGCCCAGTGAATTTGTTTAGGAATTGAACATCACGATTGGTTATAGGCAGACCCCACGGATCCTTAAAGATCAGATATCTGACACTCGAGAGTCCACATTTGCCTCTGAATTTAGGAGTTTTTTTTTCTCCTCAAAGAGACGGGCCGGAGTGGAGGCTTCCTGCAGTGCGATCAATTAGGTGGGATTGCCATAAGGCACCTGCATAGTTAGCCTCATTGACCATCTCAATTGGCAAGGATTGAATGTAATCCATCCGTGAGTGGTCAAAGGGTTCGAGAATGAAGATACAAAGATGATGTCTTCAACTACTGGCATCTTTCCTTTGTGCCTTGGATGCTTCCTGTCCTTGTCCTTGTTTAGATCAATCATTGTCAATCTAGGACATATTTTGTAGGGCATAACACCAACATTTGTAGAGGTGGAGCGTCTTAGCCAGGTGGGAGGGACAAATCTTGCAGCTCTGTCTGCTCTGAAGTGGCTTAATTCCCATTTCAGCATCTCATACATCAGTGTGTCCACAAACTGGTCAACAACAGCTCCATATATACTTGGATGTTTGAAAGTCATCCATTTTGCAGTCTGATCCATGACATAAGGACTTTGCCTGGAGGATCTGACTCTTTTCTCAAGAACACTTCCAAGATTCTTCTTGATGGGGTCAGTATGCCAGTCAGATATGATAACTCTTTCTACTCCATCAGTGAAAGGTTTAAGAGGTGGAAGTTTTGTAACGCCCTTCGTTACATTAGTAACCCAAATTAATTACAATAAAAATCCTTCAAAATATTTAATAAAAAAAAAACACAAGTCATAAATTTTTCTCAAATAACTAAGTATGAAAATACCTCATATTAAGTAAAATTATTTACAAAATATTGAAAAATATTATTAAATCCAATCATTTGAATATAAATTAAAAGCCTCAAAACCGGGCGTCTAATTACAATATGAGAAAAATAGTATGTAAACCAAAGAATATCGTCATGCGTAATACTCTAAACCATACTACATTACTAACCAACTAGCTAATCAAAGATAACTCTTGGATCTCTCGGATCCTCAACAACGATGTCCTCTGTCTCCGAAAACAACACTTATAATGAGATATAAAATCCCGGTGATCAACAATACAGTTTATAAAATGTTTGAAAATAGTGTTGTTCTCGATCGGTGATAATAGGAAAAGCGTCCATGGTATCCGCTAATTTCCCAAAATAATATAAAAAAAACTTTTAATAACAACAAAAATTTCATCAAGTCAAATGCATATAGCATAAGATCAACTCATCTCAATACATCACATTCCACATACCAAGTAAATTCTAAATTAATCCAAGTGGCTCAAGGCCTCATAACTAAACTGGTCTCTTGCCGGCATGTCATAAATCCCACACATCACATGACAATGGCGTCCCATTGCCCACCCCTACTCATGAGGAGTGTTTCGATGTCACCCTCTTGTCGGGGACATTTCTATTTCGATACCGCCCATGTGTACATGGCGGTATTTCTCCCTTTTCGACACCCCAACACGTGGCGGTGTTACTTTCGATACCCCTTTCTAGGCGGTATTGCTCTTTTTCGACATCCCAATTATATGGGGATGTTACTTTCGATACCCCATTACGGTGGTATTACTTTTCGATACCCCTATCATAGGTGGTATTGTGGCAAACATCATACAACATATTATAACTCAAATATGTCATGTCTCATGCATGTAACAAACTATTTCCCTCAATTTTAAACATATAAACTTCCACTAATAACAAACAATCATGAATATCACAACATATCATACATGAATAAGCACGTTACAACATCAATTAATCAATTAATTCCCCTATTAAACAAAACTCCAATTTTAGAATTTAGGTTACTAATGATATGCATCAAGTCAATTAAAGACTCCCAAAACCACATGGTAATCCCTTATCAACAAAAGCAATCATATATCCCATGGTAAGGGTTCATGAAAAATATTGTTACTCACATATCGAAGGCACTCCAAAATGCTTCTAAAAATTATCTGTGATAAGCCCCTGCGTTCTGCCAAAAATTTTCTTATCTCTGCTGACCTTAATGGAACTGAACACCGAAATGCATGCACTGCTAAGGAAAGAAGGAACTCCTGTACGGCCCCAGAAACCACTCCTTCAGACTCACTGTGCGGCGCAAGAAAAGACCCCTAACGTGATTAACTTCTATCACTAATATATATATATATATATATATATATATATATATATATATATTATTTTTAAAAAAAAACAATATGAATTGCTATTTGGCAAAAGCCAAAGGCCATTAAATATTTCCTTGGGGCTCAACGCCCTGACACCACTTATATATATATATATATATATATATATATATATATATATATTAATTTTGCATTTTTTTTAAAGTTGGGTAATTTCAATAAATTCTTATATTATCAATTATTTTCATTAAACCTCTTAATTATATTTTATCTGTACTATACTTTTTAATAATTCTAATATATATTTTTTTCAAATTAATTATATTAGAATTTGAGGATGTTACATTTTGCATGTAACAGGGTGCCGACAAGGGCCCAGGAGTGGTCGCCGGTGCAAGAAGGCAAGGACAAGGAGCGGCTCTAGACTTCTAGGCGGAGGGACACATGAATGAGCCGATTACACACCCGAATGAGAGGGATCCACGGAGGCTGCGTAGGTATGGGACTATACGATTGAGGAAGGCTTATATGAATTGATTGGTACTACCTATACCAACAAGATGCATATTCTTTTGTTAGCCCATCACTTAAGAACACCACAGTTAAGCGTGCTTGACTTGGAGCAGTGCAGGATGGGTGACCTCTTGGGAAGTTTTCCCAGGAAGCGTGTGAGTGAGGACAAAGTACGCTGAAAAGACCGTGTTGGTTTGTGGGGACAGTCGTCAATCCATAAAGTAGCCAGGGATGTTACAAATGGTATCAAAGCGGCACCTCTCCCGATGCGGTGTGGTTCGGGTCAGCGGAAGCCTGGTGGGCATGTAACACCCGGTGCCGACGAGGGTGGGAGTGGTCGCGGTGCAAGAAGGCATGGACAAGGAGCGGCTCTGGCAGGCTTCTAGGCGGAGGGACACATGAATGAGCCGATTACACACCCGAATGGAGAGGGATCCCGAGACCGTATAGGTATGGGACTATACGATTGAGGAATGCTTATATGAATTGATTGGTACTACCTATACCAACAAGATGCATCTTCTTTTGGTAGCCCATCACTTAAGAACTCCATAGTTAAGCGTGCTTGACTTGGAGCAAGTTCCGGGATGGGTGACCTCCTGGGAAGTTTACTTCCCGAAGCGTGTGAGTGAGAACAAAGTACGGTGAAAAGACGGCAGTGTTGGTTTGTGGGGACAATCGTCAATCCATAAAGTAGCAGTGGGATGTTACAAGTTTCACTAAGTTAGGGTAGATTTTCTTGGCAAGGAATCTTTGTTGGGAAGGTGGGTGACGAGAGGTCCATGATCATTGAACATTTGAGAAGGGAATGGGCCGTTGGGAGTGTGGGGTTGGGGTTGACACACGATAAGGATAGATGTTGAGGGTTCAAACTCATATTGACCAGGGGATACCATTTTGTTAGAATGAGTTATGGTTCATGTGGAATGGTGTGGAAGAGTATTTTTCATTCTCTCGTACTTTGGCGAATTTTTAGATTTGCGGCATAGAGAATGGAAGAGGGAATGATGGGTGTTTTCAAGGGTTTTGGAAAGGGGGCTTCAATGGTAATCTGTGTTATCTATGTGTGGTAGTGGTGAGGATGGTGATTGTGGCAGGGTAGGAACATAAGCATTATTCACATCATATGGAGCAGAGAAATTATCATCAAGAGTTGTCAAATTTGATACTAGTTCATCTACTGCTAACCTAAGGGGTCATTAGCGAGAGATTAGTACCTCGAGAGGTCAAAGTTGTTCTAGCCCTCTTCATTTGGTTACCTTTTCTTCTTAGCAATTGGACCAAAGAACAATAGCAGCTTGCTTTTCAAGAATAGTTACAATAGGGAGTTCATCATCATCTTCATCTTCAGACATGATGACTTTCCTTGCCCTTTTTAGTGCAGATGGATGAACAGCACCAGAGGATACAGAGGGGATCGATCCTCTAGTAGTCCTCTTGGGAAGGGGTTGCTTTATAGCCACAGTTTTTATCTTGGTTCCTCTCTTCAAACCAAGAATTGCGGCTTCGTTGGCTTCATGAGTTTCTTCCTTAACCTTCATCTTCTCTTTAAGCTTTGTCAACTCCACTTGCTTGTAAGTCTTTGAGTTGAATGCCACTAAAATTTACTCGGCTAAAGTCAACAGACTTGCAATCATTTCTCATGAAGGAGTCTTTCTTGTTCATCCTTAGGTTTTGCACTTAGAATATCGTACAAGCCTTGTTGCTTGAGAATTTTTGACAAGAGATGGGTGAAGGTAATATGAGAGCGATTCTTTGTTGGTAATGGCATCCTTGAAGTGATGAAATATGATCCATGGAAGGTTAATCTTGGTTTCAAAAACCAGATTGCACAAGCAGAATTTGTGAAGAGCTGATAAATTGTCCTTGGAGCCTATCTTATGCAGCACTACTTTATTCATAATCTGGTGAAGAATTCTGATGTGATCTTTCATCTCAGATGATTTCCAAGAATGATTTCTCACCTTGTCTTGCCTCATAAGGGTAATGACTATTGTTTGTGGACCACCTAGGTCTTCTTCCCAGTTTTTAGTGAAGACTAATCCTTCTTGAGCACAAGCAATGGCATCAGAGATGGTTTTCTCTGATACTATCACTTTCCTTCCCAACACGAACCCAATCACTTTTGTTTCAGAGATATTTGGTCTCCTCCAGAATTCCCTTATCAAGTCAGGATACACCGAGACTTTTCCTAAGAAGATTCCATCCCAACCAACAGCGTTGATGAACTTACTCACATCCAAGTTGTATTCTTGTAGAATTCCGAAGTTGAAATGGTGTTCCACGGCTATGGACATAGTGTCCATTGCAAAAGCAGGCATGGGAGCAGTGGTTGAAGCCATTGTTGAGTAAGAAGAGTTTTCGAAGAACAAGGGAGACAGAGAGTTCGAAAGATTGAGAGAGAGAGAGGTTGACGATGAAGAGATGCGAAAAGATTTTTACAGGGAAAGAGATTACTTATAAAGATTTCTGAAAACCAACAGTTTCCAAAATAAAATAATGACAATACATGTCATTAAGTGTAAAACGGTGTTGGTAATCGGAACCGTAAAGTTCCGATGGGATTGATGAGGTTCCTGACTCAGCAAAGGAAAGAGAAGCGTTTTTATATAAATGTGTTCAATAACAAATTAATATAAGCAATAAATGTGTGCATAGATAAGTCCACACAAGATTAAGAGTGGACGTGCAAAGATATAGGTAGTGGATGCGTAGAATCCACTTGCTCTGGACGTCATGACTAGTGGACGTGCAGAGAAAACATGCAATGGGCGATCAATTTAACAAAAATTATACTAGCTCAATCCACATACAACATATTTAAATACTTTCTTATAAAGATAAATCTGTCCTCAACAAGAGGTTTAGTGAAGATATCTGCCCATTGGTGGTCAGTATCTATAAATTGAACATCAAACACACCTTTTTGCACATAATCCCTAATAAAATGATGTTTGATTTCTATATGCTTAGCTCTAGAATGCAGTATTGGATTCTTAAATAAATTGATTGCAGCAGTATTATCACACATAAGTGGAATGCTACTTACAAATACATTGTAGTCCTCCAATTGATGTTTGATCCATAGAAGTTGTGAGCTGACTTGTAGGCGATATGTATTACACTTCACGGTGATAGATCATGATAGATCAATGGTACTTTGTCTTTTGCTTGACCATGATACTAGGTTAGCTCCAATGAAGTGACATCCTCCACTGGTGTTTTTTCTTTCAATTCTATCTCTAGCATAGTCAGCACAACAAAAACCAACTAATCGCAATCATCATTTTTCTTAAAGCACAAACCCAGATTAGCGTGACCTTTTAAATATCTAAATATTCTTTTAACTACTGAGAGATGAGACTCTCTAGGATCAGATTGAAAACGAGCACATAAGCAAACACTGAACATTATATCAGGTCTAGACGCAGTCAGATATAAAAGAGATCCTATCATACCTCTATATACCTTTTGGTCTACCTTTTTCTCTTTATTATCTGTGTTCAGTATTGAAGTAGGATGCATAGGGGTATTCATTGGTTTGCAATCATCCATATTAAACTTCTTTAGAAGTTCATTTGTATACTTAGTCTGATGGATGTACACCTCGTCCATAGACTGTTTAACTTGAAGTCCTAGGAAGAATTTGTGTTCTCCCATCATGCTCATTTCAAATTCTTTCTGCATTAACTTAGAGAATTCCTTGCATAGAGATTCATTAGTAGCACCAAAAATGATATCATCAACATAAATCTATACTATAATGAAAACTGACTTAATTGACTTTCTAAATAGAGTTGTGTCTACTTTTCCTCTGTTAAAACCATTTTCCATTAGAAATGTACTTAACCTATCGTATCAAGCTCTAGGAGCTTGCTTAAGTCCATACAATGCTTTCTTAAGCTTATAAACATGTTCGGGGTGATGTGTATTTTCAAAGCCAGGAGGTTGCATGACATATACTTCTTCATTAATAAAGCCATTTAAGAAGGCACTTTTAACATCCATTTGAAAAAGCATAAAGCTATGATGTGCGAGGAACGATATTAAAATTCTTATAGCTTCTAGTCTAGCAACTGGTGCAAAAGTTTGATGTAGTCTATACCTTCTTCTTGAGAGTAGCCTTGAGCAACAAGTCTTGCCTTGTTTCTCACAACCTTACCATCTTCATCAAGCTTGTTTTGTAGACCCACTTTGTTCCAATGATCGACTTGTCTTGAGCGGGGCTACAAGCGTCCGGACTTCACTTCTCTCAAACTGATTTAGCTCCTCTTGCATAGCAAGAATCCATCCCTAGTCCAGGGGAGAGCTTTCCACTTTGTGTTCGGTTCACATTCGAGACAAGACCGGAATCACTTTGTTCTCTGAAAGTTGGCTAGTTCTTAGCTTGTCATTGGGGTTACCAATGATTTGATCTTGAGGATAATAATTTCTGAAATACCAAGATTTTTGAGCATTTTCTGTTGAGAGGTAGAAGTTTCGGGTTGTTGTTGAGAAGTGTCATCTACTTGGATATCGGGTCTTGATTTCTGGTTTCTCTCCTAAAATGTTTAGATCAAGATCTGCAAAAGCTTCATCTAGCTCTCGATAGATCCTTATCGGTTGTTTGTCATCAAATTTCACATGAATACATTCTTCTACAACTAAAGTTCTAGAATTATAAACTCTAAATCCTTTTGAAGTTTCAGAAAATCCTAGAAGGATTCCATTATCTACTTTAGCATCAAATTTACCAAGTTGATCTTTTGTATTCAAAATATAACATTTACATCCAAAAGGGTGGAAGTATAAAATGTTGGGTTTTCTACCTTTCCACAATTCATAGGGAGTCTTATTCAGAATAGGTCTAATGTATATTATGTTTTGAATGTAGCAGGCAGTATTCACAGCTTCAACCCAGAAGTGCTTAGGGACAGAATTGTCATTGAGCATAGTCCTAGCCATCTCTTGAAGAGATATGTTCTTTCTCTCTACCACACCATTTTCTTGTGGTGTTCTTGGTATGGTGAAGTTGTGTTGAATACCACTTTCTTCACCAAAACTCGTGGAATAGCTCATTGATAAATTCTCCCCATGGTCACTTCTAATTGAAGCTATACACATGCTTTTTTCATTACGCACACGTTTGCGGAATACATAAAAGACCTTGAATGACTCATCCTTGTGAGCAAGAAACATAACCAATGTCCATCTAGTGTAATCGTCTACTATGACAAGACCATATTTCTTCCCACTAGCTCTTACTCCTTGTTGGACCAAAGCGGATCAAGGTGTAGCAATTCTAGTGGTCTATTGGGTACTAACAACATTCTTAGATTCAAAGGAACCTTTGACTTGTTTTCCTTCCGACATGTAGGGATGGCAATTTTATCCGTGCTGGCGGATACCATGGGATAAAATCCGTGAGCGACGCAGGCGGGTAGTTAAGCGGGTACCGCGGGTAAAATAAGCAGGTAATTCCAATACCGAGTCCATAAACGAGGCGGGGCGGGTATCACACTATCTGTGCCCACGGATACCCGCACCGTTACTTAATTACTATAATACTTTTATTATATATATCTACTCTCAAAGTCCTTATATCATTTCCTAGATAATTTTCATCTATTGTGTTGTTTCATGGATATTTTAAGTGTGATGTATTAATTTGTAGGTGTTATTTTGTTCAAATCTAGGAAGATATTAATGTGGTGGTTTGTTTAAGTTTTTTTGTGTTTTTTTAATTAAAAAACGGATTTGTTTGTTTTTCATAACTACCCACGGATATTCGCGGATACCCGTGAAAACCTGCCGAATCCATTAGAACCCGTTAAGCGGGTATCCATGCGAATGCGGGTGGATTTTTTATCCAACGAGGCGGGTAGCGGGTAGCGGATAACCAGTATCCGTGTCCGCCCCGCCCTGTTGACATCCTCTCTGACATGTATCACAGAGAGCATCAGATTTGAAACTAAGGTTTGGTAGTCCTCTTACAAGGTTATGCTTTTTCAGTTTTGAGATTAATCTCAAACTTGCATGACCCAACATTTTGTGGCAAACCCATCGCTCATCCTCAATGGACACTAGACATGACACACTTTGATTTGAGAGGTCCTCTAAGTCAAACTTATACAGATTGTTTTTCCTCTGGGCTGTGAATAAGAGTGATCCGTCAGCTTTCTTGACTGAACACATTCTTATTAAATGAAACAGCAAACCCACATCACATAATTGACTAATGCTAAGCGATTGTATTTAAGACCATTTACTAACAGAACATTATCAATGGAGGGAAAAGGATGTTTACCAATTTTATCTATACCAATGATCTTTCCTTTTTGATTTCCTCCAAAAGTGACTCAGCCACCATCTTTGGGTCTAAGGTCTTGGAACATATACCTTTCTTCTGTCATGTGTCATGAGCATCCACTGTCCAAGTACGGGACTTCTGTTTCTTTCATATTGTTAAGCAGATCTGCAACATGGATTATCTTATCTTTAGGTACCCAAATTGACTTGGGTCCTTTCTTGTTAGTGATCATAGGTCGTGAATGCTTTGCATTCTTGTTATGTATGCATTTAGATGATACATGCCCACTTTTTCCACATACTTTGCGATGAAGTATTGGAAGGACTTGGTTTTGACTTAGTATCTTGTGGACGGGCTTTAAAAGCCTTATATTGTGTATGCACTTTTGGTTTTATTCGGAGATGCATCTTGCTTCTCTTTATCATAACCAATCGAATTTGTCATGTGGTGATCTAGAATATCTTAATATAAGATTTAATTTATCTGAGCTACCAACCATTTTTGACAGAGAGTCTGTCAAGTATGTCACATCTTGTTTCAGTTTTTCAACTTCACAAGAGCTATTAGACTTACACTTAGTCTTGTCAGTCAAACTAGCATTGTTTGATTTTAATTAATGTTTCATTCTCATCCCTAAGGTTTTGATTTACTGTGCATACCTTATCATAGTCTCTAGAAAGTTTAATAAACTTCTTTTTGAGACTCTTATACTCTTTAGATAGTATGCATGAATCATGCAGCAATTCATCAAAAACAGTTTGAAGAGTAGATGGATCAGATTCTATTACCTCAGCATCAGTGAATTCACTTTCTGATCCAATGTCAGCCATGAAGCAAATGTTTGCTTCTTCTCGTGCTTCATCTTCTTCATCCCGAAAAAGACGAGGTCAAGATCCTCCCAAGTAGCCATCAAGTCTTTCTTCTTTTTGAAGAATTTCTTTTCTCCTTGACTCTGGGCGATCGGCTTTGAAGTGCCCTAGTTTCTTACATTCAAAGCACGGGGTGGACCTTTCTCCTTGGAGAATTTTTGTTGAGCGTCTTCCTTCTAATCCACCTTTCTTTCTCCACATGTGTTGTATTTTTTGGAGATGAAAGATAGTTCATCCTCATATGAGTCATCTTCATTATTTGATGAATCGGCTTCATCTCGAAGACTCAACAACTTTAAGCATCTTTGAGGTACAAGCTTTATTTGCCTTTAAGGCAATGGACTTTCCTTTTTTGGAGTTTTCCTCTTCATTAAGTTCAAGTTCATGAACTTTTAATGACCCCAGAAGCTCTTCCAGAGAAAGAGTATTCAAATTCTTTGCTTCCTGGATAGTAGTTACCTTAGGTCTCCACTGCTTTGAGAGACTTCTCAAGATTTTTCTCACATGATCTCTATTTTCATAGACCTTTCCAAGAGACATGAGACTATTGATGATTGTTTGGAATCTTCCAAACATCTGATCTATGGTTTCATGTTCTACCATCTTGAATAGCTCATACTGGTGAACCAGCATGCTTATCTTTGATTCCTTTACTTGTGAGAAACCTTCATGAGCTAGTGCAAGAGTATCCCAGATTTCTTTAGCTGTGTTGTAACTATGAACCTTGTCATGTTCAGATCTGGTGATAGCACACATGCGATAGTGTAGCTTTCAAGTTTAGTTGATGTTGGCTTTTACGCTCTTGAGTCCATTCGGTTCTAGGCATTGCAACTCCAGCTTCACTCCTTGGCTCGGTGTAGCTATTTTCAATTAGTTCCCGGATGTCGCATTGATTGCATCCAAGAATGCCATCATCCTCTTTTTTCCAATAATCATAATCGGTTCCATCAAAGAGAGGAGGTCTGTTGATAGCTTGTCCTTCGCATCCATGATTGTAGGATCGTCTTTGCCTAAGCACTTGTTAGATGCTCAACCCTGTCAAGGTGAGCTCGAGTACCATATGAAGTTGGCACAGGTAAACACAAGAAGAGGGGTTGAATTGTGTTTGTCAATTATTTCTTAAAAACCTTTTTAACAACTTTTTCACAAGCAAAGATAAAAGATTAAGCACACAAGAAATCCTTTTAAAAGATCAACAAAAGCAATATCAAAACTCCATAGTTAGTATAAGTAAATAAAACTGAAGAGTTTAGGGATAGAAAATTCACACAAGAGGTTTTATCCTGATCCACTCTCTTCCAACCAAGAGCTACGTCCCGATCCCTTCGACTTAAAGGGTTTTCCACTATTTCTCCAAATAGATTACATAACAAGTATTCAACACCTCTTTAGGCTACAAGTATTCATTTCTTACCAAGCCTCTTCAGGCTCTAACTCTATCACAAAGATTTAAAATTTGATCTTCTTAACTTAGTAAGTGTGATAGTATGATGAGTTTAAGATCGGTTGAATATTACAACAATATTCAAACTAAATGATTACAGACTTTTGCTTTTGAAAGAATGAAAGAATAAGAGCTTGTCTTCTCAAGAAATGTATTGGCAGAAGTTAGGCTAGCAAAAGTTATTCTTCAGTATCTGAGGTCTTCTACTTATATAGTGACCTTCTTCTCGCTCTTGTAGTTCTTCACGATTACTTTGAATAATCCCGTTTAGAGATAGCATTTAATGCTTGATATCCGATTGTGATTGATAGCTTGATTTTGGCGAGTTGAAAAAGTATCCTTAGTTATAAGAGAATCACAAAATGGAGGCTCACTTTATTGGCGGATTTGTACCTTAAAAGCTTTCTTTCCTCATTTGTGTATAACTTGACATTTGTTCACAAAAGATGTCATCGTACATATCGTTTTGCAATTACAATTGTACTATTTTCTTTTTGTATTACCTTGATAGTACTAAGGAGTTTTCTCAAGGAAACAAGACATTAAATCGAATAAAGACAAATGGTAAGAACAAATATTCATTTTGAAATAAATATCAATCATTTGGGAAATAAATTCATTGTGAACCTGATTGCACCTAAATCTCATATTCAAGGTATGAAACATATAGAACATATATAGCCGTCTACTTAGTTTTAAGAACGCATCTATAAAAGAGTTTAAGTGCACTCGTGTACTAATGTGGTAGAAGCGCTCGTCTACTAATGTGGTAGAAACGCTCGTCTACTAATATTGTGAGAAGCTCGTCTACAAAGTCTTTGGCACTAAAGTCCTTAATGGGAAAATCCCGTCCGGTGACGTGGCTATGTGGACTATCTCTTGAATTTTAGTTAGACATTGTGAAGTATACTTGAGTTTTAGGATAGCACTCAGCTGGCGATGTGACGGGATGGATGCGCTTATTTTCAAGTCTTTGAACTTGCTATACCTAACAAGTTATTTAGGTATTCATTTATAGCCCTTACTACAAGGAAAACCAGTCTACTTATCATTTAAAATATAAGCGGTTTAAATAACCTTTGTGCGGGTAATTCCTTTTTACGAGTCAAGCATTGTATACCTTATATTATTTTGAATATTCCGTATAAACCGAACTCACTTGTTAGATATCAACCAATACTTTTCCAAGTAAATTTAATCCTTTTGTTAGCATCAAAACTTAGAGATTATTAAATCCAAAACCACTTTGGTTCCAACAATTATGTTCCATAAGAGGTACAAATATAAAATAACAAGGATAAACCAAAATGAATTTCTATTTTAATGAGTTTTATATACAAAATTTGATTTTGTAAATTAAAACTTAGGGTTTAGTTTTGTTTTTCGTTCCCTCATGTACACAAAAACTTATTTTTAGATTAGTTTCCGGGTTTTAAATGGTATGTATTATCAGTATTAAGAATTTTATAATATTAATCAATTATAAATTGCTACATCATTAAAAAAAATTTAATTTTTATCCTAATTACCTTAAAAGTAATACATACCAGGATTTGTTGTTAATTGACAATGTAAAAAACACTATCCTGATAATATATATCAATTAAACTATTTATTTTTAAGTCTAGGTCAAATTATTCCTAGAAAGACAACCTAATTCTCCAACATAGCCTAAGAGGTTGTGCAAAATAGTTTTGACTTTCTAATTATTTTTATTAAACTATTATTATTTAAATTAGTTACATATGGATCTAGATAATCATTAACAATTCAAAATAGTATTTTTATTAACACCCTCTTATTTTATTTAATAAAAATGTAACTACTTTCTTATTTTTTGAAATAATAAATTAATATAAATAAAATAATTCCTTTTTTTTTATTTTCTTACTCAATAAGGAAGAGTCTAATCTCCCAAAGAATCCATATATATGATTTAAAAATCATTTTTATTTTTCATTATTTTTATTTCATGTTTCTCCCTTATGATAAACAACTTTTAAAATTCATTATTTTTTTCACCACTTTTTTTTTCATATCGTTTCTTTCTATATTTATTTTCATCTTCTTTCTCCACCATATAAAGACCCAAATCCATCTGTCAAAAAAAAAAAAAAAACTAAATCCATCCTCCTTGGACCATGGTAAATAATCAATTTCCTTATTTTGAACAGAAAGAATCAAAGAATACATAAGAGCGTATATAAAAAAAAAAGAAAAGGAAAAAGAATACATAGAATTGTATCAAAAGAAAAAGAAAAAAGAAAAGAAAAGAGAGAAGAGTATTAAGTTATTTTAAATTTTGTATTGCCCCGCATTTCTCCCTAATCCTATCATCCTGTTCCGTGCCTCAAAATTTTACTGCCTCTCACAGTCCCCTATGCTCCTAATTCTCAAACCCCAAAACACACTCTCCCCTCGCTATCTTCCTCCTTGTACGTTTGTCTCTTCTTTTTCTTTGCTTCTTTTCTTCTTCTAATCTCTCATGTAAGACTCTAAGAAGAATATTCGCTAACTCTGTATATTATCTGTTTTCGTTTTTCTTTATCTTTTTTTTCTTTAAAAGGTACTTTAGTATAATTCGAGTTGGGTTACTTGTTCTTGTATGAATTTATTCAACACCAGTATCTTCTGTTCTCTGTATAATGAATTTGGTTGTTTTGTTTTGTGTTTTTCGTTTGATGAATGATGATGATCATAAGATTAGCATCTAATTAAAATTTGTAATTTTAATTCGTCCTCTTGTTTCTACATGGAAAACACAATGCTCATTCAATTTGTTGTACTATTAGGCATGTGCAGGGATTTTAGCCTCTTTTTTTTTTTGATAAAAGCTAGCAACAAAGTCTTCGACACACTTTCTATTGGTTTACGTGAGATCCACTAAATCACGTGGGTTCACTTCATCTCTATTAAGTGGGTCCACATGAAATCAATCCAAATAATAGTAGGTTTGAGGGGAGTGTGGTAAAGAATATATTCTTTAGCATTATTCATATTTGTTCTTTTTGTCCCACTCTCTATTTAGTGGGTCCCATAGAATCCATCCAAATAACGGTAGGTTGGAGGGAGTGTGGTAAAGAATATATTGCTAGCGTTGTCCAAATTTGTTCTTTTTGTGTATGTTAATAACTCTTGCTTATTAGACCAATTTTGTTCAAACAAAATCCCTATTTTTGGGCAGTAGCCTATATCACTAACATAATTGTCCTTTCAAGTTGCAGCTCTGTAGTTAAATATGGTTTTATGAATGCTGATTGTTGATCATGCTCTACTACAGTTGATTGATTGATAACGCTAGTTCGTTACCCTCTTTCTTGATGTAAAAATGTCCAAAGAGTGACTTTTGTTCTCTGCCTGATATCCAATTTTGAATAAGACAAAACTGATGTTTGCTTGGAAACACATTTGAGTCCTGTTGATTCTTTATTTTATTTTCCTTTGATCTCATCTAGGTTGATCTGTATTATGAATTTATGGTCTTGCATAGCTTGTAGGATGGTGTGGTTATGATTATCTATGCTTTAAATTGATGGTGACATGGTGTTTAGAATGTCATTTTGCTAAAAATATAATGAATGGTTGATCTTGGATAATTTGGCATTCTGCAGTTGCTTTAATTTGGCATAGAAGTAAATTGTAAAGGTGTAATTTCTTGTCACAGATGATTAGCAGGATCAAATTTTGTGGGAGTGGACATCTCAATTTTAATTTTTTAAAAAAAAATCAAAGCTAAAAAGCAGGAGATGTCTGGTGGAGTTGCACGTGGCCGTCTTGCTGAGGAGGAGCGAAAGTCAGTGAAAGATCATCCACATGTCTGTGCTATTACCCTTTCTATCTTATCTACAATTCTACATCACTTGAATCTTTTTCTTCTTTTAAGTATGTTCTGCTGAAATTATTTCTCAATCTCATTTTAACTTTGCTAGGGCTTTGTGGCCAAGCCAGAACCTCAACCAGATGGGTCAGTGAACTTATTGTATTGGAAGTGCTTTGTCCCCGGCAAGGCTGGAGTGAGTGTCTTATTGTATATCTTCTATGCTTATCTAATTAAACCATGCTTATTTTCTATTTTACTTCTAGTAATTGATCTTGACGTAAGGTCTCAAGCCTAGTTATTATTTATGTTCATTTATATTTCTACCACTGGTCTTGATTCACTTGTTGTGGACTGTAGGTTGAGAAGTTACAATCTTTGTTGTAACAAAAAAGTTATTTGAAGTTTGAACAACTAGTCTCGACAACTTTTTTTTATAAATCAAACTATGCCTACTTTACTTTATAAGAAAACAAAGTTATTGAGAATAGTTGTTCAGTGCTACTTATCTTGTTATAATTTCAGTTTATGTTTGAAGTGTTCCATTGACATTATCAATACTGCAGACTGATTGGGAAGGAGGACACTATCCTGTAACCCTTAAGTTTAACGAGGATTACCACCTTAAACCCCAATTTAAATTTCCTCAAGGGTTCTTACATCCTAATGTCTATCCTTCTGGAATGGTATGCCTGTCAATCCTTAGTGAGGAGGAAGTAAGTGCACACAAGCGTATATGTAGATTCTGTTACTTAGAATTGGATTTCAATACCAATAGGGTGTTGGTCAAGTGGAAGCAACTTGCGCCCATGGGGGGAGGAGAACGGGGAATGGGTTCAAATCCTTGTGAAGTCACCCATTGGAGGGTGAGAAACAAGGGTAAACTACTCATTCCAATTAAGCCAGAGGAGATTAATCACGCCAGCCGAAAGGTCTAAGATGTGGGATCTTCGGTGAGCACTCTTCCGGTCAAAGGTTAATTAGGGTGGGTTTTTGAACCCAACAAGAATTGGATTTCAATATTTTTCCTGATTCTTACATTTGGCTTTTCAAGGGTTGAAACCAGCAATCACTGTAAAGCAAATTCTTGTGGGTATTCAGGATCTGCTGGACAATCCTAATCCAGATAGTCCTGCAAATCATGAGAATGAACGATCTTTTTGAAAAGGTAATTCCATTCATTTGTATCTACATCTGAAGTCTGCACTTTTAGTGTGTTGAAAAAAGCATGTTTAATAAAGTTTCTTCAACATGCAGGATCTTGATGAATATAAAAGAAGGATGAAACTGCAGGCCAAACAATATCCGTGTGTCATTTAGCATTTTTGCTTGGTTGGTTTGTAATGATGGACTTGTGTATTAGCTTATTAAATTTAAGTTTTTAGTTTCTGAATACTCGATCATTATTTTCCTGGTTCACTCTTAACATGGCCTTGAGTAAATATTTTTATGGCCCATTTGATATTTATGCTCAATCCTTATCTATGGCTGCAATAGGAACGTTTTGCAACTTGGTACTACTAATTTCTGGATTTGCAGGGACATATTGCTGAGGTTGCCTTTCTGGTTTGATAAATATGCACCCTTATGGCATATATGGTTTCCTATATTTCTTAAATGGAGATAAGGTCGGCTCTTGGTGTGCTTGAATTAGTTTATTTTATATTTAAAATAGCTTATAATTAAAATCTTGAGTATTTTTTTAATAAAAAATTATTTCTTCAAAGCAGGGATGCTCATCGGCCAGTTATTTAGAATTGATGTCGGTTTGATTATGGTTCAATTAGTGACCCATTGAAGAGGTGGATCAACTATAGAAAAGTGAGCGGGACTTTGAACCAAACCACAGAGATTTCACATTTAGCTCTCAATATTAGAGCTGGGTATAGGAGTGCAGACCAGTCAGCATAACCCGCAGCTCATGCAGAGTTGGATCGTACAAAATGCTGATGTGGCCTAAC